>OX451371.1:17166561-17691547 GCA_949629185.1 Apamea crenata
CAGCTAAACAGAAACGTTACCTTTTATGCGTCATGTTTGCCGCAAATAAATGTATTTTCTTTCTTTATTTTCTTTCTTATAGTTACTTAATAAAGCAATCAACATTCTCATGAATTAAAAATATCTTGGTAGATGCCAGCTGATGTAGAGTTTCTATAAACCCTCAATCAATCCATCAAGGAATCAATTCATGGTTTTAAGTTGTATATCTATATGTATATACAACTTAAAACCATGAATTGATTCGCAAAGCATGTTAGTTACAAATAAAGGTGTTATTGGCATTAAATAATTGAATCCAGTACATTCTTCCGTATGGCATGCAAGGTATTAAAAAAACATTAACATAATTTTCAAAACATATTATTGTAGAATTGTCTGTCCACTTCAACCCCACAATTCAAGACACAAATCAAACTAACGTACAGCAAAACACTCACAGTACTGATGCGTCTCAAGAAAAATCGCCCGGTCCATGGGAAGCAACAGTGACAAATAATAGGGATGTATACAGGGTGTGTGCGGAACTACACTCATCTGACAATCGAACAGCGGATAACGGAACGTGAGTGAATTCGTGAACAAATAATGTATTGAGGAATTTAGATACCACGATGTGTTTGTGAAATGTTCAGTTGTGCTTTTGTTTTAGTGGTAGTCTTTTGTTTAAGGCCCAGCGGGAACGGCTGCGACTTACCAATTGTAGGTCGTAGGTTTCTAACCCCGTCAGGTGCCCTTTGTGTAAATTATTTCATCACCACTGCTCTCAGAACGGTAGACAATATGTAACATATGCCAACCCGTACTGGGTCCGCGTAGTGTATTACGGCCCTCTCCCTCCCACTCCCTCTCACAGAGACGAAGCATGTGTTCTAGCAATGGAAACAGTATAGGGTGATTATGCTTTATTCTTTTGTTTTATGGTCAGGTGATTGCATCGGTAGGTGTGAATGAAAAGAACCTACGAACTCAATTAATTACATTGTGGAATGCAATAAATATACAAGGTCAAATTAAATTAGCTAGACAAAACTCCACAGACGTAATTGGTATCGATAACTGAACATGATAAAATCGAGTCGGTCGCATTGGGTCGAGTATACTTACGTTCTGAAAATGTGATTTATATTTGACCTTGTATTGACGACGACGTAACATGTAATTGCACTAAAAGTTAACGATGAAAAAATAAAATTAAGAACAAAGCCTTAAGAAGAACAAAGCCTTATTAAGGACAAGGACTAACATACCTAATTCTATTAGATTCTGTACAAACATAGAAAACCTAAAAGGGCTTTGCACTGTTTCAATTAAAGGGCTTACATTATTGTGCAACATAATAAGGGACCTTCTTATAACATTTTGTTGTTTGAAACTTGGTGACAAAGATTTCAACAAGGTTATCAGACCTTCTTACGATAAGACTTACCACCAAAAAAAATCACCAGCAGAATTTTCATACTTTAGTCCCAACCCTAAAACTAATAAAACGCCCAACCCTAAAACGCTCACGCATAAAAATAACATAGGGGTACCTATAAAAAAAAACGCATCCATCCGTACGTCGCGCGTTGGCTAGTTTCATCAGCCCGTATATTACTGACTATAAATTTCTCATAGTAGCTCCGTGTAACTTGAGTAAGTATTTACTGTGACTAAACCGGTATATATCACAGAGACCGACCAATTTCTTGACCGAAAAATTTATAACGGTACTTGGGAGGCAGCCCTTGATATATGGACGCAGGACATCCCTCGGAACACGAATCACTCTTAAGTGAATGCGGGTATAATTCATATTGGGGATTTACTAGTTATTCTGATGTTTGCATGATGGGAAGGGTAGTTTTTGCGCTGTGGATAAGATGGCTGAATGGTGGAAGAGAAATGATTTACAATTCGTTAACAGAAGAATGAAACGATTCGAAAGAAATAAAACTCTTGCACAATCACTTGGAAACTTCTAAACTTATTGCACAATCATTGGGGAACTTCTATAGTTATTGCACAATCAATTCCGAACTTATAAATTATTGCACAAAGTTTTGAGAACTTCTAATATAATAGCTCAATTATTTGAAAATTTCTGCTAATTGCAGAAATTTGGTATATCATCCATTCATCATCATTTTGGTAAATATGTATATATTTTAAGCAGGTTGTTCCCTTGATTGAAATATGTTACCAGTACCTACTGACACATTTAAGTCGAAATAATCTACCAATACGTTGCTAACTACATCACATTATTATAATGAAATAATATTTTCTGTACCAGTATAGGGTGTATACTGGTATAGAAAATATTATTTCAGAAACTTCACAGGATTACTTAGAAATCTATTCCTGTTTCCAAGTTCGGGTTCCCGATGTTTTCGTCTCGTCTCCTACGCAAATATAACTAACTTATTTTGACTGGTTTACAGGCTTATTAGACTTGTTTTTACTTTGAAGATTGATAGAAATCTGAATTGCGTTAACGTTAAGTGCGTTAGCAACAGACGTACCTAAAAATAGGTATGGAGGAACCACGGAATACAAATTATACGATACAATATGCTTTGAGCGTTTTTCTTTTTTTCACGAAAACATCGTTAGAATAATGCGGCAGGAAATGGTCACGTACTTCAAAATCAGCCTCTGGTTTTGGGTCTATAGCCGCTTTTGTTAAAGTTAAACCCTAGAATAAGTTTTTGTTCAGTACTACATTGAGTCCCAAGTCGTCGAACCCCTTAAGTAGACATCCCTGGATACGGAAGGAGTGGCCCTTAACCACAGCTAAGAACCATACTCCAAAATTTGTTGTTTAATCTTAATCACCACGATTACCATCGGGACGGTGATGGTTTCGTGTTCCAATCATTCAGCAACATGAAGATGCTGTCCGATTCATCATTATCATCATCATTTCAGCTTAAAAACATTGCTGGACATAGACCTCCCCCAAGCACCGCCATTTTGACGACCGGTTCTGTACTTCTTATTTCTAGCAGACCTCTGCGGCCTTTACCAGGTCATCGGTCCACCTTGTGGGAGGCTTTCCAACGCTATATCTTCCGTAACAAGGTCGCCACTCCAGAACCTTTCGGCCCTGTCAGCCATCTGTTCTGTGAGCAAATTTACTCTCTCTTACTTTAAAAATAATCACAAAAAATCTCCCATCCCCCCACCGAACTTAACCCGGGAATCGAATCTTGTAAACAGCAAACGTTCGTATTAACAACTTCAATATTTCCGATGGGATATGTAAATGTGGGTCTGTTGGTGACACGCGTTCGCTGCGACTACATTTTAATATCCCGCCCGCTTTTTAAGAGATTATTCGCTTAAAATGTGGGACATGGGTGTATGATCAGTTCCGGATTTTTTTTAGTTGGTGATGTTTTTGGAAAATAAAAAACATAGGAGTATTATGTATTTCCTCTCTATTGCTATGGCTCAAATTTTAATTTACTGCTTTCAGAACTTGTAGGTACGTAATAATAATTGTATAGGTTACTTGAGTCTATTAAGTCAATTCTAATAACTTATTTACATTCTACGTAATGTTACACTGGGTGACTGTGGGCCTAAATAGCACAGAACTGGTGTGCTGAGGCAGTGAGACGGAGTTGCGGAAGACCACGTAAGAGATGGCGTGACGAGCTGGATAGGTTCCGTCAAAACTGGAAAGAGAACGCGCGGGCTCGCGGAAGATGGAAGGAGTGGAGCGCGGCCTTGGCCCTAGAGTGGGACAGCGTAGGCTCGTAAAAAAAAACTGATATGCATTTTTGCTCTAGCACAAGTTTAACTTGATTTTTCCATTCTTCAAAATAATTGTAAAAGTCTAAACTTTACTATTTTAAGACAAAACTCAGAAGAGTTGCATGAAAACAACGATATTAAATGGTATAACTCAGCACATACTAACTTAGTTCATACGCTTACAAGTCTTGAATATGTTTAAAATGTCGAGATTTTCTCGAGTGGATTTGTTGTGAAAACTCACTGCCCGAGCCCGTGTTGTGCTGCCAAGAAATGCTGACTGTTATGTTACGAGAACTGTTATTTATAAAGGTATAAGATATTGGAATAGAGAAAAAACTATAAGATATAAAAACTATACTTTTTAACCGGTCTAGACTAGAAAGTTTTTCAATACAAAAAATTGAACAATCAAAGCACTTTTCCAATAAAGATTTTAATAATAGGACAACATTCATAAATCAACTGAACAAAAAGGTATAAAAATACAAACTAAGAAAGAAAAAGGTTGAAAGAAACAAATACATTATTAACAACGACGCTAACAACTGCACTACTTTATCTGGCTACCCAACAAAAAGCTTTATTCCAATAGCTTCTCCTGAACCAACTGTATCATTTATCAGGAACCAATGTGGCAATTTTCTTAGCAATATATTTTGAGAAAAATTTAATCAGTAAACTGGTAGTAACTCAGACATGAAATATATGACCAGTGAACAAAGTTTATCTCGTAATATACATATTAGCTCGGCGCGAGTTATAAGCAGTAGGGTTTTGCATTACTAGTTACAGGCGCTTTTGAATTGTCAAGGGGTCGGTCAGTCAGAAAGATGAAGCTAGTTGCCCATTCCAAAGCGTAGTAGGTGCTTATAGAAAAAAAACGGACAAGAAACTTCACAGACATCCTTTTAATAGTTTTATTAACCTTTATGTGAAAACGTGTCATCATTTTTTTTATTAATATCTACAAAAAAAGGAGTTTGGTGGGGGAAATAATATGTCATGTAAAAAATGATTTATGAGAAAAATGAAAATGAAAATGATTTTTTTTCTTTTTCATTTTTTTTTTCAGTCTTGCTTATGTAGGTGTAAATTTAACCGTGCATTATCTCCTTTACTTGAACTAAAAATATGCTCGAATACATTGCGCTACAGCTTTAAGACGAATTTCTAATCAATGTTAGACATACAGAAAAAGCAAAAAACAATATTAAGGCAGAGGCCTTAATATTGTTTTTTGCTTTTTCTGTATGTCTATATAAAATAGAGATTTTATTCACAAGACGTTAGTAAAAAGCAGAATGGAAGTTAAGGCAACGTCATCCATCATCCACAGCCCGACTTCACCCACTGCTAGGCGTAGGTTTCTCTTGTCTTGTGCCAATCCCCAGCTCCTTTGCCAGCTTCATCCAGGTTCTACCCGTGATGGTAACAATGTCGTTAATGCTGTCGTCGTGTTGATGTCGTAATTATGTCGTTTGTGTGTAGTAAACGTAACACTAGAGCAAATAGCGAAATTCGGTCTAATTGGTTTTTTTCATTGTACACTGCTACCTTGTAAAGTCTGAAAAAGTAGCATAACCTTTCCAAATCCAATCCATTTTCCAACCAGTCAACCCGCTTGTACCTCGCGCCACTACACAATCGTAGCGCTATGAGTGCCATCGATATTTGCATACAAATTGCCCCAACACCACTTCACTAGACTTGAGCGATCCCGCTCTGACTCCACGATTATAAATCGTCGATATTATGCATAGTGACGTCACCGTGATCGATTATATCGACCTAGTTGACGAGATGAGGATTGACGTGACAGATTTAGATTTCTTTATATTCTACGCAACGAAACTAAAACACTCTTTTTTCTGTTTTCATTTGCTCGTCACCAATTTGTCATCCTCTACTGATATTGGTCTATTCCAAATACATTGCAAACTATTGCCAATTACAAGTGTCTAAATATAATTTTTTTTTTTTTGACGATTTGTATAGGTAAAGGTAGGTATTGTGTACTTATATATTTAGACGAAATCTAATAATGACTCACGGGAAGGAAAGCAATCACAATTTGTCTGCCTGTGTTTGATTACGTCAGCAAGATATGGACTAAAACTCATTTCATGTTAATAAAACACTATGAGGGCTATAGCTGCACGATTTTCACCGCATGGCGAAAATCGACTGTCTACATGGCAATTCGGCTAGGCCGCAGGTGATTAAAATCGCAAGTTCCAAAGTAGAGTAGGTTTGACTTTTGTCGAGCGGCTACGGTCGCATGCGGCGGGTGACTAAAATCGACCGTGAAAATGTTCAATCGGAGGCGATTGCCCGCCACATGAAGGTCGACATTTTATTGCATAATTAACTAGTCACCTGCGATTTTTATCGACCTGTGTAAATGGGGTGGCGATTCGGCTAGTGAGGTGA
Source organism: Apamea crenata (assembly GCA_949629185.1). NCBI lineage: Eukaryota > Metazoa > Arthropoda > Insecta > Lepidoptera > Noctuidae > Apamea > Apamea crenata. The sequence goes on from OX451371.1 coordinate 17,172,739, forward strand.
TTTGGCAAGCGACCAGGCGCACGCCGAAAGTCGACCTATTGTAAATCCCCCATTAGTCAGCAAAACTTATTGTGCCACTATTGTGGGACACAACACATATATAATCAGCCTATAAAGTTCCCACTGCTGGGACACAGGCCTCCTTTCGGTGAGAGGGAGCGGGCCGTAGGCCACCACGTCAGCTTAATGTACGGACGAGTAAATAGGCCTTAGTGAAACTAATAGCAACGAGAATACTTACAGATTTACTTTACCTAAAGGATAAATCACGGAGGATGGCTTAAATGAGAATAATTGTTAAAATTATTAATCAACCTATAAAGTTCCCACTGCTGGGACACAGGCCTCCTCTCGATGAGAGGGAGTGCGCCGTAATCCACCACGCGGGCCCAGTGCGGGTTGGTAGATGTCACATGACTTCGAATTTTTGATTCTAAGACATGGCCGAACTGGGCTTACCCATAGTTTGAACTATGTCACACACTAAGTTATTTTAACCGATCGAGTCTTTTGATGATTATAACTAAAAGTCCATTAAGCTAGTAAACCCGTGGAGTAGGCACCAAGTATCCAACAATATCAGCTGTTCTATCAAGTATCGCCTAAGCAGTATGATCTAATACATCGCTAGGCAGAATTAGCGAAGTCTCGAGACGCCTATCGGTTATCTATCCGTTCATCCATCAAAACTCGGAAACTACTTACAGGCTTTAGTAATTCCCTGGAGCGGATCTCTTAGATTGGGGGAAAGAGATAGCATTATGTTTCACTTCAGTTATCTGTATGCTATTGTTATTAGAATGTTTGTTGTAATTCAGTCATAGGTTTTTAACGTAGGCGATAACGCCACTTCGTGGGCCTTTCAGGGGGGAGTAAGAGACCCAGAGAAAATCATATTTCCTATATTACGACTACATAATATTAAACGTTTAAATATAATCGTTGCAATAGCTGTTTCTGATACACAGCACAGCTGATCGTAAGCCCATTGTGACAACAGGACATTGAAAACACAGTTTATTTCGTAGCAGAATGTTATAATTGACATGCAGTCCACCGTACAACCGCTACTGACATCATGATTGATCAATTTTAGTTATCTAATGAGACGCCATGTTCACAATGCCATTTAGTACAGTAATGAGATAATCTCATTGCCTAATTATTAAATGATGATATTAGGGGAGGGGGAGGGGGCGTTGGTATAAAACTGAAAGGGGAACTAAACCACTGTAATAAATGTTGCTTTCTTTTGCTTGCTCTCATTTTAAGAAACGTGTCTATTTTTGAACTAGTCAAGGAATATGACGCTGCTTGCGTGTTGAACAAAATTGTGTCGGTGACTTAAATATTGCTTATGTAACTTTACCTATTTAAAAGTTTGTGGCGACCTATGAACTTAAACATAAGGCAGCGGCCTTATGGCAGATAGAAAATTCCTCAACTCGGAGATTTGAGATTAAAACTCGTTCCTCTAAAACCTGCTGTAAAACAATCAAACAATCTTATAGTTAATATAATGTCTGTAGAAGTAAACAACGACATGCTAATTTTCAGTAGGTCATATTTCGCTAACCTACAAGTCTAGCAAATTCACTGAATATAATAACACTATACACACATATATACCTCACAATGAATCTTAAGCTAAACATATTTTAAATTCAGCTCAGTCCAAAACCAGTACCAAGATTAAACTAGTAGTCATAGTTTGAATCAAACTTAGCACATACAGACAGATAGACGGACAAACTTCGCGGAAACGTATCCGGCGCAAGAGAGTCGTTAATAAAATCACGTCACGTCAAGCACGCGGCGTGAAGTATAGCGTGATACGCGGGATTATGACGTCATCGGCCGTGCTCACTCGAGCGGTGCGCGACCGATAACGTATGCGGTACACATGGTTAGGTAGAGTGACGAGCTTGTTGGGTTACTTCTTCCGCTGTGGTGTCGATTTAGAAAACAGTCTATATTTCGCTTAATTATCAAGATCTACAAAGGATAAATCATCGTTAGCCATAGTAATTACTTACCTAGTTTGCGAGACCTTCCTTATTACATACATCACCCATGTATGGAATCACTACGAATAATAAGGAAGAAAAATGAATAGGAAGTCAACAACAGCTATCCTTTATACAAAAGCAGACATTCATTATTGCTGGGTATAAGCCTTGTCTGTTTGGCGTGCACATTATGCGTCCCTCGACGCGAAGACGCTTGGATCAAAATATTATTATTATTATTTTATTTTATTATATAAAGGATAATAGGTTTTTTTTCTATTTTTTTTTTATTTGATTTTTTTTAATTCTTTTTTTTTTTATTTATTAAGTACCTACAAATTATTATGTTCTTACTTTTTAGAGATTTTTGTTTGTGTCGGGGAATTTTAATTTAACTTTATTTCCTGCTTTTTACACTTTATTAAATATGACACGCTGCGATCGACGCATGTCTCGCTTAAATCTGCGCAGCTGTACGTTTGTTTCCGAAATGAGGAATGAACCCCTTCCAACCTACCTTTGGATGTGATCATTCCTCATTTCGTCGCTTAAGTTCTAACAAAATTTTCCGTTTTTTCAATTTTAATGTATTTACTTTGAAAGCTCGTTGAATTTCAAAATTTGCAATAAATGTGCGCAATATGGAAGGAGTGATGGGGGGCTATGGGGAAATGCTGCACTTGTACGCTGCGTGAGCGTGATATAGATCCAATTTAAAGTGTACACAAGTTATAAAATAGTATTGTCATGGTATCTTATGTAGGTAAAATTATGCATTTTTTCACTCTCCTGTAAAGTCATTATTTTTTATTTACGTGGTGTTAGAACTTAAGCGACGATTTACTACTCCATCATCAGACCCTGATCACCATCTCTCTATAACCTATTAATTGAGACCATTCCAATGTGCACAAGCTCGATTTTTCTGCTGTAAGTTGGGAAGGGAGTTGGGTATTCTACAAATTCCAGGTGATTCTGCAGGAAACACACATTAAACTTATAACACCCCTCTGTTTCCCTCGGGGGTTAAAAAGCCACAATTATAAACACTCATAAGAAAACCGCGGCAGCCAGGATTTTCTAAGGATCCTGATAAGTAGCCGAATGGAAATTCAAGTTCAAGTTTTTATTCATTAAACGATAAAACACAGATACTTTTGTGCCCAATGTTTACCCACTGACCCTGTCACCTTCGATATTGGCTGTACCAGTCGTTCACAGTTATTTTTTATATAAAGCAGCAAACTGACAGCAACCTTATTGTGACGAAAATAAAGATCACAATGATTTTGACAGGCTTGTCAGTAGCAGTAACCCAACAGCAACCTTAACAGAATGAGAATAAAGGTCACTGGAAACCGATTGGGCACACGGCTTGGCTACTATGAAAATGATCTTTTCGACTCTCCTATGGCAAGTATGTCACCTATGGAAAGAGATTTCTTTAGAAATAAGTATTACCTTTGTATGTATTTTTCTGTTCCTTTTTTTTTCTTGTCTGTTTAATTATAATTATGTGTGTGCATAAATGGTTAATAAATAAAATAACAAGCTACACAAATTACAGCACCGTGTGTCACCCCCAAACATATTATGATATCTGGTGAGATCGCTCCGTGTGTTAAAGTGAACGTTTGTGCTCCTAACGGAGTCGTCACCGAGAGTGGCGCAACTTAGCGCGGTTTATTTTACGTTTCATTGTACGTTCGGCAGGTATTGTTAGGAAGACTGATCGTTATACATTCTGTGAAGAACTAGAAACTTGACAGCTATGCAATCTTTTCTTCTAGGAAAGTGGAACAAAAGAATATATTCGGGTGAGTGCAAAAGCGTCTCACGCTTTTTACCATGGTTTTAATTAATAATGAAGTTAAGTGAAGTTATAAATGGCCACCTAAGTAACAATGTACTGGTAGAGAAAACTTATTTTCCTCGATAAAAGGTTTATTTTTTTATTTTTGTTATATCTGGCATATTCTTTAGTTTCTTTGAAAGATAAAATCAGAAATGAAATTATCCAGGAACGAACCAGAATTACTGAATACTAGATTAAATAAGCTGAATTGGCAGTACGCTGGCCATTTATTTATTTATTTACTAGCTGACCCGGCAAACGTTGTTTTGCCATATAAATTATACCCTACTCCTACCCTCATCCTACCCTACTCCTACCCTACTCCTACCCTACTCCTACCCTACTCCTACCCTACTCCTACCCTACTACTACCCTACTCATACCCTACTCCTACCCTACTCCTACCCTACTCCTACCCTACTCCTACCCTACTCCTACCCTACTCCTACCCTACTCCTACCCTACTCCTACCCTACTCCTACCCTACTCCTACCCTACTCCTACCCTACTCCTACCCTACTCCTACCCTACTCCTACCCTTCTCCTACCCTACTCCTACCCTACTCCTACCCTACTCCTACCCTACTCCTACCCTACTACTACCACCCTACTCCTACCCTACTACTACCACCCTACTCCTACCCTACTCCTACCGATGTTAACCATTTGTCATTATTTCTGAACGCACGCATAAATATTTGAGGAACTTCTATTCAAATCTGCTTAATACACTTTTCAACCTTTATAATTGATTAAAAAAAATACAGACAAAAGTTTATTCACCCTTTTTAAATAGTTTACACAAAATACATTTCTGAACGCATGCATAAATGTCAATCACAGTATTTGACAGGATGACAGGAGGAAAACAAATGTTTGACAGGTACGACACAAAGGAACATAATTAAATGGAAAATGATTCATTTTCATAATTATGTATTCGTCAAGTTTTGATTGTTTTTAAAATGTATCCTGCTATTCAGGGCGGAGACAAATCCAACGAAACAAAAACCATGAAAATTGATCCAGCCGATCTCGAGTTATAAGTGTTGTAACAAACCCGACTTTCTTTTATATATATAGATTACTTTAATTAAAACGGATTAAAACCAATTACAGTAATTAAAGATACAATTTGTATATACATGAACACAAGATAAAATAAAAGATAAAATTACACACACAAGATAAAATATAAAATCATCGAGTAAAACAACTTTCATAAATCCCTCTCACAGTACTTCTGACATGCTGACAAAATCTTCGTCCATTCGTCCGCACACAGATCGTTTGTTGGATTAGAGTCCAAGAGATCATTAAGTGCGGCCAGAGTACGTGGTATTGGGGACTTAGCACGCGCAAGTGTGCGACATGGAGGCACAGAAAACAGCCATGTTTGTCGAAGAACCGATGGCTAGTGGAGCAGATCACAGCAGATGAGTCCTGGAGTGGAGACCGCGTATCGGTTAGCGTAGCGTGTGACGCCCCACATCTAGATGGACGGACGCCCTTAAAACGGTGGCTGGGACAGACTGGATGCGGGAAGCACAAGACAGGGTGTTGTGGCGCAGTCACAGCCACAGAGGCCTATGTCCAGCAGTTGACTGCGATATGCTGAGTTGATTGTTGATATACCTTGTATATACCATCTACGTAACACATATGGAATGCAATAAAGATTTGAGTATTGAGTATTCTTTAGGAGTTGATTTTCTCCATGTAAAATACTGGTTTCCAGCTGCATAGGGTTAGTTTGGAAGATGTCCTGATCATAGTTTAAAGCAATTTCTAGCCCATTATTTTCTCTTAATTCTCTTACATTCTACCCATATGGCTTTTCATCATCATCTGCCTAGCCTTTTCCCAACTATGTTGAGGTCGGCTTCCAGTCTAACCGGATGCAGCTGAATACCAATATTTTACATGAAGCGACTGCCTATCTGACCTCCACAACCCAGTTACTGGGTAATACGATACCCCTTGGTAAGACTGGTTGTCAGACTTTCGGGCTACTGACGACCCGTAACGACTGTCAAAGATCCACGAATGACAACAGGGACCAACGGCTTAAAGTGCTTTCCGAGGCACGGGTCTTGGTATGTGAAAATGGTCACCCATCCACGGACCAACCACAGCAAGCGTAGCTTAACCTGATCAAGCGACCCGTGCGGCTGTTATTACTTAGCCACAAGCCCATCTTTTCACGTTACCAAAAACAAATTATACAAACGTCACCACCTCCACATAATTTTCGAGACAGCCGCCTGCAAGGCACCTTGCAGACCAACTTTACCAAATAACTGTCATCTGTGTGCATGCATCGTCGCTCAAAGGGCATATAGTTTGGTGGAGGCGCCGGAAATTACGTCTTGTAGGGTAATTAAACGACACCTCTGGTGGCAGAGTAGCGGAAAAATAATAATTATGGTTTAGTTTGTATGTTAATTTGCGGATGATAAGGTGCATTGTCGTGGCATTGAAAGAGTTTTAGTTTTTATCAGTTTATAAAGTAAAGTTTATTTGAAGTTGAGTAAAAACAACTGTTACCCCTCTTTCTTCGCATTTAATCGTAGGTAAGAATAAATTACGCGAATAAATTAAACGTAATTATGATTGAACAAGCAGCACCCCGTGACTTCACCCGCAAAAGTCTCGATCCCGTGGGAATATTGGTATACAAAGTATCTTATGTGTTAATCCTGGTTATAAACAATGTGTGTGCCAAATTTCATCTAAATCCGTTCAGTAGTTTTTGCGTGAAAGAGTAACAAACATCCATCCATCTATCTATACAAACTTTGACGTTTATAATATTAGTGGGATTCGTTTATTTTTACTCTGTATAATATAACGTTGACCAATAAAGACATTGAAATGAAAATAATTATAAAGGCCAAAAGGCAACTATCTCAGCATGAAAGTTTACGTACTTTGTCTAACAAGGGGTATCGTGTATCGTGCAGTCACTTCATGTAAAATACAGGTATTCAGGAAATACCTACTAAATACCAAGTACCTATAGGAAATTACAAAATTAAAAACATCACAGATACTGGTCGAAATAGTTCTACAAATAGCTTTTTATAAACAAGAACATCAAAAGAAACATAATAACCTAATATGAAATTCAACGAACTCCGAGAAAGCTTTGATATGAAACAAAAGAATTGCCATCGACTTGTCGCGGCGGTTTCCACTTCTGCACAGGGAGCAACACTCCCAGTTGGGACGCGGACACACTGGTGACGCTCTTCAATTGACTAAATATTATTTACTAGCTTCTACCCGCGACTTCATCTGCATGAAATTACATAATCCAAACGGAACGCATGGCTCAGCTAAGGCATTATAATGCGGGGAAATAGCACAGAAGCGCCCACGCTTTTCATTCTCCAGAAGAACTTAATTCGGATTATAGTCAACATAGAACAAACCGACAGCTGTAAGCCCTTTTTTTGGGTTCCGTAGCCAAATGGCAAAAACGGAACCCTGATGGATTCGTCATGTCTGTCTGTTTGTCTGTCTGTCCGTCCATATGTCACAGCCACTTTTTTCCGAAACTATAAGAACTATAACTGTTGAAACTTGGTAAGTAGATGTATTCTGTGAACCGCATTAAGATTTTTACACAAAAATAGAGGAAAAAAAACAATAAATTTTGGGGGTTCCCCTTAGAACTGAAACTCAAAAAAAATTGTTTCATCAAACCCATAGGTGTGGGGTATCTATGGATAGCTCATCAAAAATGATATTGAGGTTTCTAATAATTAATATTTTTTTTCTAAACTGAATAGTTTGCGCGAGAGACACATCCAAAATGATAAAATTTGTGTGTGTGTGTTCCCTGACCCCCTGTAACTTCTAAAATAACAAAATGATAAAACTTAAAAAAATATATGGTTTACATTAGAATATAAACTTCCACCGAAAATTGGTTTGAACGAGATCTAGTAATTAGTTTTTTTTAATACGTCATAAATCGTAAATTGTAATTGTACGGAACCCTCGGTGCGCGAGTCCGACTCGCACTTGGCCGATTTTTACAAAACATAAAATACTCACCTTACCTCTGTCTATATCCTGGAAATATGCAAATTCATCAGGATATACATGAACTTTTTCACAACCCGCGGCGATAAACATACCGACCGATCTGTCGGATATAAAAATCTTTTAATGTTACCCTCCTCGCGCATGAAACTACATTCCAAAAGCCCCTACGTAATGTCCATAAAAATATTAAATAAACTACCAGATGCAATAAAGGATGAAACCAACGATACGACATTTATATATAAGCTCAAGCAAATATTAATTAAAAAGCATACTACACGATAAACGAATACATACAAGACAAAAAAAATCTATTGAACACAAACAGACACCACACACAGTTAGATAGATAGATAGAAGTAATATGACAGATATATTATTATGTTTAATTGACCTTACCAAATAATTATTATGTACCACAACCTATAACAGATAGATCTCAATAAAATAAAATGTTATATTTACCTAAAATGTAATGTTAATAAAATATTTTTAAGATTGCTTATAGTTAATTTCTGTCCTTTTATTTTTGTTTTTATTTTAATAATTAATTTTATAATTTTTGCTGTGCCCTACAGGGTCCATAACGTTTAACCTTTACCGTTTAACGTTTAACCTAATGTGAGCTATTGTAACACCTTTACGGAATGCAAATAAATATATGAATATGCCATTACAACTGTAACTAATCTGAATTAATATCCTATCTAAGTAGTGGAAAAATGAACTACCTATTTAGTGGTAAAACATGTTCGACGGCAAACAACGATAATTGACCAACAAAAAAAGGCTCTAGTCAGACCGAGTCCTTGTCGTTTCCAGTTATTTCTTACGTGCCATTATAAAAAGTAGAAATTTAATTTTCCCTTTGTTGAAGGAAAAAAGAGTATTTAATGCAACCGAGCGCCATTTTTTGTACTTTTGTTGTTACAACTGAAAAATATTCTATTTAGAAAGCAATACTGAGGTTTGCGTCGTTTGTTTTTAGTTTATAAGAGTTCTATTTGAAGACGGTTTGTTGTGTGGACAAACTATTTAAAATGTTATGCTTAATATGCAGATTCCAACTCGAACCAGTTATTCCAAATAAACCAATTACAAATTGGAAAATTTGGATTTTGAATTGTCAAGGGGTCGGTCAGTCAGAAATATGAAGCTGAATATGTTGCCCATTCCAAAGCGTAGTAGGTTCCTATTGATGAGAACGGGTAAGAAACTCCATCGACACTCTTTTAAGACAAACTATTGGTTACATTATTCATGTTGAAATAATAAATAAGAGATCGATGTAGAAAAACGTGCGCGTTAAAAGCGTCCGTAATAAAAAGATAAAAAAAAAACATAAAATAAGCCGTGGCAGCCAGGAGATGACTACCCCTACTGACGGCGCCCGGTCACGAACATGACGTATGGATGAGCACTATATTCAGCTCAACCATTTTGCAGGGAGCTAAATGATCCAACACACACGCCACCAACAGCAAGAAATTTGAGTGAGCATGACATAAACAAAACCGCCAGGGCACATTCAAGTCAATGAAAGATTGAGTTGAATTGACCGTATTTAAGAAAAGCATCATCGTAACAGTAACGATTGTTCGATGTTCCACTTAAAGTCTACGTATTAACGTCATCTTTGTAAAACTCCTTACTCGAAAAAAATACGATCCCAAAAATCGTAAAATAACTGTAGGTAGGTACGAGTTATCATAAACCTTTAAATCTTTCTATACTAGGAAGAGAAAATATTCAAACAGCACGCGTAGCATGCCAACCATAGAAACGGGTTTGTCTATGGTAGAATAGACAAAATGACAGATTCTAGATAGTCATTTTGTCATATTACGCGTGCTTGTAGCAACAAAGCCTCTATTTTATTTAAAAGATTTACTTAAACCGTCCAAACTTCAAGACGAAAAAAACACGCAATTTAAAACCAACGACGTTGTCAAACAACCTTTGACACAAATTACATTCCCTAAGTCAGGGAGACAAAGACATCAATCTAGCACAAATTCCATCCATTCTTCTCAGACATAAACGCACAATCACAACTTAATTACCTGCGGGGGGTTGACGAACGTTACCATTTTTTAACCCTCTCACAATCCGAGGACGGGTACCCATCTAAATTTGCATACAGAGAGGCGGGAATGACTCAAAAATGGCGCGGTAATCGCCGCCCGGTGGTGGGGGCAGGGTCACCTGGATGATGGCAATGTTTGGATGAGGCATCTTTTTAATGGTCTTCGGGACTATTTAATTTCCGTGAACCTATAATAATAATAATATACTGACTGTTCCATCTAGTTCATCTAAGACAATGTTACGAAATACAGAAACAATTTATTAGTTAATTCTAAGACTTTAAGTGAATATTTTACTAATTTAATACTGAATAAAATATTTTATTATTATTCCTGAAAACACTCAAGTTTCATTAATTAATTAATTAATCCTATTCAAGACCTCTTCCTAATCACTGCTTAAACACCTACCGATGGAGACAGGGTGTTATATCCATACTTATGTCCGGCAATGCTGCAGCAGACATATTGGTCCCTTGTGAGTGTTCGTTTATGTCTGTGCTTGTTATCCTGTCTGTATCCTTTATTGTATATATTTGTATATGAGTATTGATACTTCAATTAAACTAATTTTATTAATATTCATACTTAAAATTATATTATTATAAATGTGAAAATTACTATGTCTGTCTGTTACCTTTCACGCCTAAACTATTGAACGACAATATAACGATCCGTTGATCAGAAAAAAAAAACCTTAGTCCTTCTCTTTTTTCCTCCTGCGTCTTTTTTTTTCGGCTTCTTTTCATCCTTAAAAGTTGAGCGCTAATAGTCTCTTAATTAATTATTGTAGTACTAACGTGAGTGTAAACGCCATGACGAGCTCGGTAGAGGGGGCGGCACATGGACCGAGTCTTGTGAAGGGAAGTGACTGAAAGATGAGTCAGTTTTGAAAGCATACACTATTATTAATATTAAATAGGGTTAGTGAGACAACGAATGCCTCCACTTCTCCTACGAGGAACTGTCAGTTTGCCCGAACTTAAAAAATAGTGCGTGAATGTTCATCATCATCATTTCAGCCGAAAGACGTCCACTGCTGGACATAGGCCTCCAAGCACTTCCACTTCGACCGCTTCCGTGCTTCCTCGCGTCCAAAGGGTTCCTGCGCGTGAATGTTATTAGTAAATTATATAATGTTTAATGTTATTTTATAATGTTATTAGATAATTAATCTAAAAGTGGAATATTAACTGATTTGCTGTATCATCGTGTTTTACTGAAAACCTGCATTATGAATTCCGAGTTGATCACAGTACTATCGCTCGCCCATCGCTGAGGCCGTCATCTAATAGCACCTCCAAAATGTTCTGCCTCCTGGTTCCGTAATCTCAGTGCGGCTCGACACGGATATAAGTCAATTTAGCCGGGTGTAATACACCTTCCCGGGTATAACTGCGGATATTAATACTTTTTCTGATGTTGAATGTCGGGATCAATGCTTCCATGTTTTCGTTGTGAATGGCTGGTAATCTAAGGAATGATTAAGGTAATTTTGTTTTATGTATTATTATTTTTTTGAGTATGTAGAATCTTCTAAATTAATTTTGTATTTAGTCTTGTTTGTAAGGCCTTGTGATGAGTTTATGCTGTCATCAAATGATGTAGTAAATGTCACAAGTCTTGCTTGTGTGGTTGACTTGGATTGGTGATAGCTTTAGCATTATCAGTCTTTCAGCAATAACGTTCCCGCAGCTGGGATACAGGCCTCCTCTCTGTGAGAGGGAGTGGGCCGTAATCCACCACGTGGGCTTAGTGCGGGTTGACAGATGTTACATATCTTCGAATTTTTGGTTCTAGAATATGCCGGTTTCCTCACGATGTATTCCTTAAACGTTTTGGGAGCAGTGGTGACGAAATGAATTATACAAAGTGAAGCGCCCGCCTGGGTTCTCAGCCAATACGTACAACTCGTAATTCGGGGCCGCCACCACTACACTAACGACTTTGGTGATTGCAGTTTGTTGTATCGAATTTATTTCCAAAAATCAATCTCATACACGTCAATACCGTCCTACCTTAGCTTGCAAGATCGTTTTGCTATAATTTCTACGAGTGAGAAAGGAGTGACAAATTATTTCACACCCAGGTGAAGACTACAAAGCTTGAATTTCCGAACTTATTGAACAAGACCCCTCTTATACAACTAACCCAAGCACCGTCTATTCGCGATCCTATTTACCGAAACAACACCAAAAATGCGGTCTCTATAAAATTCTCCCCTATCATCTGAAACTCCATATGATACGACCTACGTAGAAGAAACCATTTTCCTTTGACCCCTCAACACATTCCCGTGTACCTTGAAAATTAACACGACCCCTGTGAAGTGTACTCAGTGTTGGAAGTAAAGAAGGGGATGGGAGTTCTTCTAATTTTGGTCGGATTCAGTCCATAGGGAAATATTGTATACATGTACCCGCAACAGACCTTGATCTTATATTAGTTTACGTAATTTATATTCCTATGTTTGTTTAATAGAAATAGTGGGGGCCATGTTTTTTTAGGTACCTACACTCCTACAATATGGTTGAAGTTAATTCGATTTCGATCTCGAATTGGGTTCTTTCTGGGTCTAACTGAGTAAAGAAAGAGAGACTTTGTGTAATTTGCTTACAGATTAAATTAGATTTTTTTTAACAAGATGAGTTCGTAATTTAGATTCTTTTGTGGTTTTGGAGTATCTGTATTTTATGTAAGCCTGTTATTTCGAAATAAAGAAAGAAAATGTATATCATGCGTTTTAAAAGTAACTTCTAATATTGTGAGCTAGACTGTTGTACGTTACAATATTTCTGAATCGTGCTTTCACTAATATAATTTATGGCAATTGCAAATCTTTCGTTTTATGTAACTACTTTTGAATTCTTCGATATCGAAAAGCGTATTATGAAACTTTGAGTTGGGCAGGACACCTGGCAAGGCGCTGTGATGAAAGGTGGAGTAAGGCTGTGACTGGAAGACGAGATGTTGGTCGTCCGGCGGCGAGATGGGCAGACGACATTGTTGCCATCGCGGGAAAAACTTGGATAAGGCTGGCACGGGAACGTGGGGATTGGCACTAGAAAAAAAGAGGCCTGTTTCCAGCTGCAGTGGGTGAAGTCAGGATGTCGATGATGATGATGACCACTGAACTACATATAATTAAATTTACCAATATATCTGATAGGTCATCACCAACTTTTACACGGAAAGAGCAACAAAACACTTATTTATTCATCTTAAACTCGAGCACACACTGCGGCACTGGCACGTGGTGGCTAGACCCATTTTAAGATACATGTTCAATTTATGCTTGTAATTGCAAGTGCAAATATTTATTGTTAGCAACTGCACCTAATATAATAACGCAGTAAATTGTATAGAATTAAATACAGGTCACGGTAGTAATACTGCAGTAACAGGTGCACTGTAATTATATAAGATACTGCCACTATTAAGGAAACCGTTTGCTGTTCTCAACTTACGTTCTGTGTTTATTGTGTTATAAATAATGTCTTGAAGAAAATGCAATATTTGGTGAAGTCTGGTGCAGCTACTTTCAGATTAGGTATGTGTTACTTACAAAAAAAAGGCTTCAATAAAAGGTGGAAAGAAACTGGCCTTATTAAAGGACTAGATTCAATCTGAAATCAGAATAATAAAAAAAAAAAAAACAAAAAATATTTCACATAAACCTACATGGGCACTTATGAAATGTCAGAAGCTAGCACGGTTTCAATCGGTCGTTTCAGAGTTTTTCTAATAATGTAGTCAGTTCCTGAAAAAATAATTTCCTTTGAAGGTGTTTTTTTCATAAATTAGTAGTAGGGCACTATTGTTTCATACACTGCTGCGAGGATCTTGTGACGCTCGAATGACGCTGACAGGGGGTCACTGTTGGTAATCATTCAATTTGTGTTTTTTTTTTATTGTATTTTATTTATAGAGAGTTTAATCACAAATTGATTATGCCGCCCTCCTCGGTACAAACAATTATTCCTTATGGTCTAAATCCTGTTTTTGCTAATTTATATAAGAGTGTTGCATCCTCTGACAACGGGGGCGCTAGAATGTAATTACACCTTTCAACATCCAGTGACTTGGATAACAATATGACTCTTTCGGCCTCGTTCCGGACGCACTCCATCAGTATATGGTAATTGTCTTCCACTATATTACATTCCGGATAATTTGGTGACGCAACTTTACCCATGAGAAATGCAAAACTGTTCATTGGAATGTGTCCCGAGTGAAGTCGAAGAGCCATCACAATTTCTGGCTGACTCATATTTGCCTGGTCAAACCATGAACAACGAGAAAGTGCTGGCTGGATCGCCCGATACCAGATTCTCTTGCTCAGTGACCTCTGATCGAAGTGTTCGTGCCACATGTTTACAAAAAACAACAGTCTTAACTTATAAAACAAAACACTTAAATGCTATTACTATAAATGATTAAGTAATATTTGATTAAACTTGTAGTATATCTTAGGTTTTATAGTACTATTTTAATATAATAGGTTGTTTCAAATGATTGGCACAATACTGTCGGTCTTAATTACGTTATAATGTTTTAAAACGGTTTCACTACATAAGATTTGTGTATGATTACCTGTGTCAGAAGATATTAAGCCAAAATATATGATGATCTGTGATTGGTTCAAAATGGCGGTAGATGTTTTTACGTAAAAGACGTTGGTAGTGTATAAAAAGGATTGTAACGACGTTATCAAGGCAAGTTGCTTGGTAGATGTTCAGTTTGTTAGTTCTAGTGCTGTTGTTATGTGGAATAGATCGACCAGATGTTACGTAAGTTATGTAATTTGATATTATACCCTAATTATTATTGCTTATGACTATGATGTTGTGTAAAATCATGTTATGGCCAATATAAGTTATTATGTTGCTATTATTTTGAGTTCTCTTGGACCGTTGTCCAAGAGATAGAATTAATTGTTTTTAAAGATAACGATAATTTATGACAACGTAAGAAAGACATTGATTGAATACTTTTATACTGTTTCCACGGAGTTTCTTGTCCTTCTTCTTCGTGATGACCTAGATTTACGAACGGACGACTAGTTTTCTGATTAATTACTGACAAGCCGAAATTTCAATAAATGTTTAGCCTTATCCGTCTGTGCTGTACTTCATAAAACCCTTTCCCTACAAACCATATTCAATAATAACCTTCATACACGGTAAATAACTAACTAGTAACCATTCTGATATTCAAAGCTTGTTATTTGGGTAATATATAGATACATAATTATACTTCTAGTATATATTGAATAATCTAACACGCTCGACATGCAGGCAGTCGCGACTGTGCCGCAGTGACGAACGGGCGGTGTGTTGTTTTTTTAACAATAACCGCGCGATTTTTTCACTATATTAAGCTTTATATTAGAATGCGGATTTTTATACTTTAAAATTTAATAATAAAGCATTTCGTACGTCTCAGTCGAGGCGCAAATATTTTTCGGTCGCAAATTTATAAGATATTTGTAAATATTTATATTTTATAACAAATCAGTTGTTATAAAATATAAATATTTACAAATATTTTTTATTCAAACTTAGACATAGTTTTTTAATTAAATCTACAAATCAAAAAACAACACGCATTTTTTTTTATTGAACACTTCCTATACCTATTCAGTTCACAAAGTACCTATTTTATTTGTTTATGTAAAAAAAGTATATTTACAATCAGAAAACTAAATAGAAACACAAAGTAGGCAAATTTAATTAAAATGCTGGAGGCGGGCAGGCCTATCGCATGTTTACGTACCGCGTGGCTGTAGGCATTTATTTTCAAGATGCGGCCGAGTTACAATACTGTATAGATAATATTACCGTGCTAATAGGTTCCGTCTGATCTCTGTGTGAAGAAGGTACTACATATAACGATAAGGCCTTCCTATAAGTACAATTAAACTCTGCCATGAGGTCTTTAAGTCTATTTTCTTTTAAATATACTGGGAAAATTTTTGACAACGTATTGTTAGCTGCAGTTTATGCATTTTAATCTTTGTGTGTCGTAATTTGGTTGATTACTACCACATTTTGGGCACAATGCATTCTTGGATGGGCACACTCTTACTGTATATCCGAATTTCCAACAACGTGAGCATTGCGACACGGGGAATACAAATGACCTTAATCCGTAAACCATCTGCGTAAATATATGCTGGTAACAAATTTCCATTGAAACACAAGCGAACTGCTTCACTCATAATCCATAAGTCTTCTGACGACTCATTCATATTACGCCTCTTTAGTCGTTGCAATGAAACCAACTCAAAGTTCTCAGGGCAAGTTATACAACTCTTAAGGTCATCTTCAGCTAGGTCTAGATCCACATCTTTGATAACACCGTATGAATAGGTTTTGATATCTGATCTACTAAATCTCCAGTCCATATCTATAAGATCTTTACACGTTTCTAGCTTAATTGCGCTCAACTCGTTTGTACAATCAATACGAACCTTGTAATTTATTATTGATGTATTTTACCTTCGATATATCTTTGATACCTTTATCTTTAAATAATCTTGCAAGGGCAAATTGCCTTGGCTTTAGCTTTAGCTTTGTCTTAGCTTTTCTTTAAAGGAAATATTAACCTCAACACTGCTTTCTTTGATCTTCTTCTCCTTATTTTGTACTAATGTCCATTCTGTATCGTTCTTCTTTCTAATTCGCCGTTTTATCGGTCTCTTCGGATTT
Organism: Apamea crenata; assembly: GCA_949629185.1. NCBI lineage: Eukaryota > Metazoa > Arthropoda > Insecta > Lepidoptera > Noctuidae > Apamea > Apamea crenata. The sequence goes on from OX451371.1 coordinate 17,189,453, forward strand.
TCATTTGTTGTAGTCAAAACACTCCTTGAATAAACATTTTCATTAAAAAGTTCACTATCATCCTCCATTGTAAACAATTATTCTATTACTTAACCATGCGCTAGTTCGCTTCAAGGTCAATGACATACAGGATAAGGTGGGAGGAAACGCCAGGGTATCACCACTGTGTAGATCGCCCGAAGGACACGGTGGAGCATATACGGTGGAAGTCTGCCCGGCTTGGGCGGAGCACCGCCGCGTCCTCGTGTCGGCGATCTCTCACGTCCGGCCCTGGTCCAGGCCGTCCGAGAGTGCATGGGAAGCCGTCACCTCCTTCTGCGAAGCAGTAATGCTCGCAAAGGAGGAGGCGGAGCGCGTGAGGGAGAGGCCATCTCTGCGCCCTCACGCCCCTAGTCGCCGCAGGAGACGCCCTGGACGTCGGGAGTCAACAGCCGACTCCCGGCCACTGTAGGCGCGGGCTTGCGGATGACCAGTACCAGGCCCGGTTCGACGGTGCGTTGTGTTCCACACGCGCCTCAAAGAGATGTCGATGCCTGCCAGGGTTGTGGGTTGTTCGAAAGAGATACCGTGGCTCCTGGCACAGGCAACTGAAGGAACATGGGTGGGTTTTAGTCAGTAAAATTCTGACACGCCCTCCCGCTCTGCCCAGAGCGGGAGAAGTCATATGATGATTTCCTACCCAAAAAAAAGGTCAACGACGACAACCGAACAACAAGCTCGTTAACTAATGAGGTGCGAATATCATTTACTGCACCCGTCCAATCGAAACGAAAATGATACGAAAGTCATGAAAAACAAGATAGCAACGTTAGTTGCTATTTTGGAGACGCGCCATAAGATCCATCCATATACATATATATCATAAAGAGTACTAAGATGGTTTTTTACAATCAATATACAAATAATAATAACTATGAATTTTCCAAAATACTTCGCTCCTAAGTTTAATTTCGGAATATTTCTTCACATTTTTAATTTCCTCACTCACATCAGACTGTCAACAAGCAAGCAGCCGTTTTGAATTTTTAAAGGCTTCATTTTCACCACCAAATTTAAAATAAAAATACGTGTTGCTATATCATTTACGGTACATCAAGAGTATCAAATAAAAGCGTAAAATGCTCAATTTACGAGGCGCCGGTATGCTGTAGGAGTCGTAATTACGCGCCCGGGGCACGGCCCGCATGAAAGGGCCTTAATTTTCTCCACAATTATACTAAAGACGCGCACAAAATCTAAGGAGCACTGCTTGTATTTTTTTAAGGATTAACTCATAAGTGCTAAGCGGCTGAGATGAAAGGTTCTTCGATCTTATATTAAAATTTTCACGACCACACACAATACACACTATCAATCTCACTACAAATCTCATTTTGAAGGATGTTACTAATCCATTGTTTCTTTATTCGAAATTTGTGTCTGCGTAGCAACGTAAATAACGCAATGAATTTTGTTGAACTGTCAAAATGAAACCAATTACTTGTGATAGTGTGTTACACAATTACTCAGCTGGTCTAGCCCAGTCTTACTTCCCCAAACCATTAACCTTGCGTATGTGAATCAAATCAACAGTATACGACAAAATAACAGTATACGAAGGCTTGCCTCGTTGGTTTGGTGGTCGTAAGCGCTACTGAGACGTATACTGTATAACTGGCGAAATGTGGCTGTTACTATGTGTACAGTTGTACACCACTGCCTAACTCTTCGAGGATTACAGGCGTGATGTTATGTGATGTGTTTTTGTGACCAATAATCCTATTTTTATTTTCTTTCTTATAATTTTAATAGTGTTTATGTTGAGCCCGAAAGTCTGACCACTAGATTTACCAAGGGATTTCGTATTACCCAGTAGCTGGGTTGTGGTGGTCAGATAGGCAGTCGCTCCATGTAAAATACTGGTACTTAGCTGCATCCGGTTAGACTGGAAGCCGACCCCAACATAGTTGGGAAAAGGCTAGGCAGATGATGATGAGTGTTTATGTTGAGTAGGATATTTTGTTTGTAATGTTCAAAAAAAAAGTAAAAGTAAAATTTAAAAAAATTACATTACAATCGCTTCCGCTCATAACTTACGCCGCACAAAAAGTGTAGCTCTAATTAAATGATCTAAATTCGCGAGCACTTCGCGCTTACTGCCGCCACACGCACTTTACGAGTCTCGTTCACACATTTAGTTATGTGAAAATGTATTTACTGAACTATGTAAGAGTCTGAAATATTCCCTCCGAAAAAAAAAATCGTGATGTTAATTTGATTGCACCTTTTTTTTATTACCTCTTGTCCTTTTCCCAACTTATTTGTAGCCACCACAGAATTTCTTCTTCTTCCAAATCTATCAGTCGTAATTACATAAAAAATAATACATTCAGCATGGCAAATTGACTATAAGATTTTACCGAAGCCATAATTTTTAACTTAATAACCATAATTTTATTTTATTTTATTTTAACTAATTTATTTTTAGTGCAATGTTTTTAATGTAATGTTTTATGTATGTAATTTGTGTTGTATTTGTTGTGTTTGTTCTATGTATTTTGTAGTGCTTATTATGGGAATCATTTCCTGAAATAAATGATTATTTAATTTATTTTAATTTAATCATTTGATTTCAATTCGCTTTGCTATCTAAACTTGTAACCCCTAATCGTCTTTACGACACCCATCAGCAGAGAACGACCCATATTTTTCCCAAAACAACTCCAGAAAACTAGACCATAAAGCTGACAAGCGCAAGCTGTGAATATGAAACTGCCGTCACCATTAATAATTGCAAGTGTGTGTCTAAACTTAGTTAAATATGTTTGCGGAGTCTCTACGGAGCATGTTTTGACAGAAAACTGCCGTAGTTCCAGCGCAGTGTGCGGCCAGCTCGTAAACTACAATAATATTGTGTCGTACGTGTGTGCGGGTCTGCATTCGCCTTTATACACAATGTTAGGAAATTACTCATGCTTTTTATTTGACGTCTTTATAAATAACCTGAGGAAAAGACTGCTTGGGTTGTAACGTTGTAAGTAAGTTACAAAGTTGCAACAGTTTATTTTTATTTCGTGCCTGATTACGTAAACAGTAACTGCTCCGACTGAGTCGGTATTAAACGTTAAAAAGTCGAGGAAAGAGGCTGTCCTTTTAGACAGCTTTGTTGACTGCGAGACAACAAAAACAGGGTTATGTTTTCCCCCTCAAAATTCACCCGCTTTTAATATAACTGTAGCGGTATCTACAACGCCACATGCAAATAACGCATCATACTGACATAACGCAAATCCTGCATCTCGCAAGCAGAGTTTACCGCGCTATTAGCATACATACAAACTTCCCGACATAAGTCGTGGGGCAATTGCCCACCAGACACAACACCCGTCTGGTCGGAGGATCCTCCCTTTTCTATGGAGGATGAGTGAACTTTACACCCTGTTCCTCATACCTCTATTTATCAAAAAAATTATGATCGACTTCATAATAATGTGTAATAATGTGCTTACAATATTAATTTGAATAACAATTAAATATTGTGCCAAAATGACTATAAAACATATTTTGAGTATATATTTATATTCAATTTTAACAATCACAGCATCAGCTCTCATCATTTACATGAAAAAAAATTAAAAAAGAAAAACACTTTTCCTCAGTCGCACACTAACGCCATCTATGACAAATAGCGTGAACCTAATCGGAAAGACTTTCTTTCACGTGTAACCTCGTTACAGAATATCGTACAGTGCCACTGCGGTAATAATCGGAACTAAATGTTTTGTTGTGCCGACAAAAGATGTTTGTACTGTGCTACATTTTGTATGACGTTGCTAAAAATATTATATAATTATACACGAAGTAAAATGGGAAATGTATGCTAGGTAGACTTCACGTAGGTGAATAAGTTTGAATAACTTGATTTGTGAATTTGCAGTGTTCATTATGGAACTTAGCTTATATTTGGTATTCTAACGAGTATTTATATTTCATTAATAAATCAGAAGAGTTCAAAATTATAATATATTATAATATATACCTACTTTTCGTAACTTGTACGTTATATACGTTTACTTGTTTTGCAAATATGGCTATCAATGCAAATGAATCTTGCATTGATAGCAATTGGACAAAATGGCAATGGTACCTGCTACAACAAATTGTGAGTTCCTGAGTTTGTTTCTAGGGTTGAGTCAAATGTAATTTGTTTTTCCCCTATAAAAAGTAGCCATCATTTGTTAGTTGTTGTACAGTCGTCAGTTAGATTGTCCGTATATTCAAATCACAAATGCCATCCTTTTAGAAATAAAAATAAATATTTTATTCAGTATTACATATATTGGTAAAATATTTACATAAAGTCAAAAAGAAATAACTTACTAAGGTATAATAATATTAGATGCCTGATAAATAATAATAGAAATGACTCAGCAAATAGGGTGTCAATTTACTTAATAATTAATTTGCCTGACTGTCCCTACACGGTAAATGGAACTAAGATCGCGTTTTACTGCCGATACTGTTTTTGTTTAAATATGTACGCGGTCACGCCCTTTATGCCTGGAGGCTTTTATTTGGGTAGTAAGTTTTTAATTAACATTTTAATTCTAATTGCTTATTTTTTAGCTTGAGTACCTACGTATATTTTTTGGTTTAGTGGCGTGGCGAGCTGATATATGGCAAATAATTTAATTTTTTGTTCTGGTCTTGTAATGTTAATTACCGAACATAGGTACCTAGTATTGTATACAATCAAGTATTTTTTAACTGAACAGACAGCTGTGCTGCTGGGGAGTTTGTTGCGCCACTTCTTCTTTCCAGCGATAGCACTACGAAGTGGTGAAGGGCGGGCGTTTTTGGGGGACTGTCTTTTGTAATTTTGACGTTCAAAAAGTGCTGATTCTCCGCCTAATTTGAATACATGACTTTTGATTTTTTCTAAAACGACCTTATAATCTCTGCCAACTTCCGTGCACAGTGCATTTGTGTTTGCGCACACACTTGTGCGCTATAATATCTGCTGCGCCGAAGGCTGATCTCCGCTGAGATTGGTCGCCATGGCCGAAATTCGGTCTGCAGGACTAGAGGCGTGACAATAATCACCCGTTTCTTATGTTACAGATGCAATATTGAGATATTTCTGTTTCGTTTAATCTACAGATATTGATTGATAGACACAGACACAGAAGAAACTCTTAGATACAAAAACCTACGTCGTAGGTTCGGGCGTCCGTCGGCCTAGATAAAGTGACTGATGATGGTGCATCAGCGATAAAGATATCTACATATTATATATACACACATAATACATATAAATATACATAGTAAATGACAAATTATATGGGATTTACATAAGTTACAGAAATAAGCTTATGTCAATCCTGTTGAAATTCGATGCTTATGATATAGACGAGACGCTTTTAAAGCGATTGTCACCTATTTGGTCTTCAAGATAATTTGTGGTCTGTTATTTATATTTTATTTAAAAAAAAAATGCTCTCAACTAGTCACACAAATACAAATACTTTCCAAGTCAAAAATCTAAAGAAATGCATACAGCATCGCAGCAGGCGAGTAGCACGTTATTGAAGTAGCATTGCATACACGGAATGTATTGGCACGTACTGCCAATACATAGATAAGTATCTCTCCAGGGATCAACTGGATGCTTCGATCTTTAGTCGGACATATTGCTGTGTTAAATTTCAACCAATTCGAGTTGAAAGAACAGGTAGGTAACGGTTATAGGTACTTACATAATTGTATTTGTTGGTATATTGGAGTGGCTAGCTGACATATAGCAAATCATTTATTTTAATGTTTTTTTTTTGTTTTCTTGTGAACATTGTGTGCCTTACTAAACCTGGGTCAAATAAACTTATTTACTTTCTTTTCTTTCTTACACAAAAAAAATCGTAACAAAAAATACGTAAACAGTAGATAACAATGTATACAATAGATACAATCAAGTATTTTCTAACTGAACAGACAGCTGTGCTGCTGGGGAGTTTGCTGCGCCACTTCTTCTTCCCAGCGAAAGCACAAGGGAATGGTGATATGCGGGCGTTTTGAAGGACTGTCTTATGTAATGTTCGCATTCGAAAAGTGTTGATTCTCAGCCTAGTTTGAATAAATGATTTTTGATTTTGATTATGTAACATACATAAAGGATTAACTATTAAACTCTTTATTAACTTGATGGGAATAGGCTTGCCACCCATTACATTGGACTGCCTAACCTTTCAGGGAATTCAGGCGTGATGTTTTGCTATGTGTAATTAGAGAGAAATGAACGTTATTTTCGAGCTTTTAAATCTCAAGTAAGTTTGCTGCGTCAGGGCATCGGTGCCCATAAACTGAATCGTGCCGACGCGACGGAGAGAATCAGAGGACTTTCTCCATCTTCTCTGTTCAACATAAGATACTCGATGACGTTCAGTAAGTGTAGTTGTGGAGATCAACAACTCTGGTAACGTATGCTAGCCGGGCGTGGAATCACTCTTCAACGTGATGCGGGTAACACTGAGTTGGCACGAACGTACAACCCAATGCGTCCTCGTAATGTCAAATAAACCAAAAAAAACTGATGCTGGCAGCCTCCCAGGCGATGATTAGTACTCTAGGATTAAAGAGGTATCATCACTCGTGAAGCTAGGGCATTAAGAAAGCGGGATACTTTTGAAGCTCTATAGAACTTAAACCAGTTTGTATTTAATTCAATAGACGCAACAGTAAGCACCCCACAAAAGAAACACGAAAAAAAAAATCAACAAACGTGTCACCACCCTATCTAGAACACCTATCTCTTTCTGAACGTGACTCCTCGATCTAAAACGCATACACAAACAAAAAAAAGGCGTATATTCCACTACTAAATATTCCAGGTGCGTCCAACCGAGAGCGTCTTTTTCAGCGTTTCAGGCATTGCTGTGAATTTTCAGTTGAAGTGCTGGGATTTGCATCATAAAGGGAGAGCTGTTTATCCGTCTGCCCCCCCCCCCCCCCCCCTCCTTTCACGTTGTTTGCAGTTTTTCATGAAAAGGTTACTTTAAAGGTATGTGAAACACAGAGCGGTGTTGTGGATTTTAGAGGTTTACTCTGTATACTTGTGTGTAAAGCTTTTACATATGTACGTCTTTTAGCTGGAAAAAAACTACTCTATCGATAATGCAAGTTTTAGTTGTGGTTGCTCTGATTAGTTTATAGCTACACTGTAGTGTTTCGGGCATGTTTGCCGAAGCTAGCGTCGACCACTTCTATGCAACGGTGCGTAAGCGGAGTACGTGTCTGGCAGCACTAACAGCGTGCTGGTGATGATAGCCGAGAGGCTTGACTGTCCATACATACGACGCTGTAAATGAAATGAAAAGGTTTATTATGTAAGTAGGTCGATGTTTCCTATCCGACTAATCTGAGAAGAAAGGCCGAAACAAACTCAGAGGTCACAGTTTCTTTTAAAGTCCAAAAATAAGCTTGGTCACATCATGTGAAAACCATGTTGATTGATGTCCGAAATGGTCTTTTGAGGAAAGTACCTCACAGATTTTAGTGGACCAGTCCAGTTAGTACAAGCAGTTGTCAGTAATCGTGTAGCTCAACTCAGAACTTCAACAAAGGAACGAACAATACTAAAGATAGCACATTTGGGTAGGTCGCATAAAGTACTAAAACTAAAAAAAAAAACTGCCAGATCAATATCCTATTCACAATAATTAAAGTAAAATAAGAGAGAGCAGTGGTGGCGCAGTGGTGGCCCAGTGGTAACGGCCCTGACTTAATTACGACGTTGTAGGTCGTGGGTTCGAACCCAGACGGGCGCTTTACTTTGTGTAAATTATTTCATCGCCACTGCTCTCAAAACGGTGAAGGAAAACATCGTGAGGAAACCGAATATATGAATGTTATATGCTAGAACCAAATATTCGAAGATAATATATGTGACATTTACCAACCCGCACTGGGCCCGCGTGGTGGATTACAGCACACTCCCTCTCGCTGAGAGGAGGCCTGTGTCCCACCAGTGGGAACATTAAAGTAAAATAATATTCTAAAAAGTGAATATTTATGTCATTTATATATAAAACAAAGTCGGGTTACACCATTTATAACTCAAGACCGGCTGGACCAATTTTGATGATCTTAGATTTTTTTGGATTTATCTCCGCTCCGAATAGCAGAATAACTATTAGAACATGGATAAAATCACGAAAAACAAATTAAGATAATTCATTTCCTCATACATTTATTCTTATCGATTCTGAGGTGGTACACGTTCGCCGGGTCTGCTAGTTTTGTATAAAACTAATAAAATAATTGAGCAATGACTTGCACGTCACCTATAGTTGTCGGTCACTAATAAATATAAGTGTTGACAGTGTGGTGGTTTTGTTCTGTATTGTATTGAAATATTAATGTATTGTCTATTGTGTGTCTAATGTAATAAATATGTACCTATATGTAATGTACGGGTGTGTGAGTCATGTAATTTGAGTGAATAAATGAATAATAATAGCTGTGGGAAGACACCGCCTTCCCATCCCCATCGAATAGCCAGTTATACCGTCACAGAGGTCAAGCGATTGAATAAAACAGTTGTAGATATCGGAGAGTCTGAAGCTTTTACCGGAAAATACCGCAAAAACGTTTATCTATTATTGAGCTCAGACTTACCGGTATTCTGTTCACGATGGCTAGATTTACATCTCAAGCTTCAACATTGCTTAAAAAGCCTGAGATGGTGATGACTTCTGAAGACGTGACATAGCCAACATGCTAAAATAATTAGAGAATCCCATATACTTTACCTTCCCCCGTTAAACGTCAACAACACTAAAAATTACAAACACTAAAACGAGCACTAAACCACTTTATTTTATGACAAGCAACTATAATAACCCTAAAAAGCCTGAACACAAAATTAAGCGCTCGCACTCGTTCTTCTAAAAACTGGGTAGCTCTAGCACCGTGGTACGGTGGCGCGTCAAAAACCGCCACAACGAATTATGGCAGTAATTGCTCTGAATTCACGGCTCCCTTCAGCTATTCCTTATGGAAAATTAAGGCTTTTCAGGTGAAAATTGCATGGCACCGGTGGACGGATAGTGACTTAGATTTAATCACAAGTAATGTAAAAAGCAGGAGTTTTACAGTGCACGTAATATTTTTTGGGGAAAATTGACTGATTTACGAATTTCGGTTATTGGGGCTTTTAAAGGCAGTTTGTTGCATCTGTATCTATATAACATAAAAGGGGTTTCGCACTAATCCACAAAGTTAAGTTTAGTAACAAACTATTATTTATAAAACTATGTGACCTAGGCCCGCACGTCACGATTTTATGTGACTTACTAAGTTGGCCATATTTACACAGAAAAGAGTGACTTAAGTACGGGTTTAGGTCAGAAGAGCTATAAAATAGTATACGATACGAGTGCCTCAAGTAGTCTATTAATGCACGGCGTGCGTGAAATAATGAACTATCGTAATGTACTCTTTCCACTATGTTTAAAAGTTTCTGGAAAACACTGACATAAAAAAATGAAACGCAATAAAAGTAAATGACTTTGAAATGATGATTAAATAAATAATATATGACGTAACCATAACGTGCCTACAAACATGAGATATTTAAGTAATTACAATATTAAAATTCGTTCGCTCGTAGTAGAAGTTATAACAAGCCAATATTTCATCTAAAAAGCCTACGTTCGAGGTTCGGCGGAAAATAAATTGGTACCCAGGATAAGTTGGCCCACATCGCGTTACATAAATAATATAACCATTTATATTTTGATTTGAATATAATCGAAAAAAGTCACGTTGACGTATTGCGAGAATTTATTTTCTGATTCTTACGTTTTTTCCTAGACGTAATATATTGTTTGTTATTCAGTTTGGTTCATGCTGTTACACAAGATTAAAATATCGTAAAGAAAGTGTAACATGGTTCAATATCGCCGTTTTGCAAAGAGTTGTCCATTATGCCTTTTGATGTATACTACTCGTGTCTACACCTTAGTCTTCAAGTTCAGATGGAGGACCTGGAAAGTCTGGGATGTAGAAAAACTGGAAGCAGGGACGGAAAACGCTAAAATTGGGAGTAATTCATATATCACCATGCCCACCACCAGCACCACCACCACCACCACCACCACCACCACCACCACGACCATGCTTGGTCTATGATTTGTAAATCCACGAACAAACTGGCCATAGGCAGTAGGTGTGACTGTTATTACACCAGCCAGCAGCAACAATAAATAATATTTTATTATTTACTGTCTGAACTCACATCTCAAAGCATTTATTTCAATTAAACCATTTACAGGCACTTTTGAATTGTCAGTCAGAAATATGAAGCTTGTTGCCCATTCCAAAGCGTAGTAGGTACTTGTGGAGAAGAACGGGCAAGAAACTCCGTGGACACTATTTTACACCATCATCATCTGCCTAGCCTTTTCCCAACAACGTTGGGGTTGGCATCCAGTCTAACCGGATGCAGCTGAATACCCGTAAAACTTTCCTCTACCCCAACTTTTACCCCTCCCCCCCTACTCCCCTGCCTCTTAAATTATTTTGTTACAAAAATATAAGTTACATCATTAATGTTTGAATTTATAAACGACATAACTCTGAGCATTGAACCATCAAGTCACTTTTTATGGCAAAAAGAATATGGCAATCAGTTTTACCTCTCTTCGTTGTGTCCTAGATCCTATGGTCTAGGTGAAGTGAAGAATAACGCCTTACCATAATTTTATACGTACCAAATATTAAAAGCCCTTAGTAAAAATGCCGTCCCGTCCCCGTACCGCATCATAAAAAGCAGGTCTATTTAAAGGAAATGAACGTCGGAAAATAATGACTTTCCACCAAGTAAATCTTAAATTAAATTTATCTCAGTTTTGAAGAGCATCGGTCTAGTGAAGAGTAATGGCCGATTTCAGGACTTTACTTAATTAATTGTACTTAAGAAACTTTTGACTGATATATTGTTAGGCCGAGCATTTATGGAAATCTCCATGGTTTTGTTTTGACTACTTTCAAAGGAATGGATACGAAACTCCTTTGAGTTGGTGGCAGAAGTTGCTAGGTTTTGAAATACTTCATATTCTTTGAACAAAACGTTTTGTTTCGTATAATTTTGAGCAAACTGCTTAGTAAAAAAATATACAAATTTGACGTTTTAATCATACATATTTGTCGTAAAAACGGGATTACAAACCTAACGAACGTTTACTCAGCTCCTACCTACATAATAATGATTTAAAGGGCTCATTGTAAGATCTGTGTAGATAAAAGCATTTATAAAGGTGCCTGAATTTCCATTCCTCGAACAAACACGGTAATGAAATTAAACAGCAAAATAGTAGGTAACTTAGCTCTACAAAAGCCAATCTTGGAAACAACGCCATCTAGCGAAAACTGACGAAACATCCCAACAAAACGCCCTAAACGCGGCGGCCGTTGTCTAAATTCAAATACGGACAAAAACTGTACGATAGCTGTTGGATGTTTTAATAAAAATAAAACTTGTACTCTCATCCTTCAATGGAAGCGATCGAATATGATTTTTTTTAAGTAAAAAACCGCATAACTTTTTTCATTTCAAACTAGTAACTTTAAATTAGTTCGAGGACGTTGCTGGCTGCTTCTAGAGACATACTTACCTACATTCGTGCTACTTACACATCACCATTGTGTTTTGTTTGTTAGTGAAGTTTGTTTACTTGTGAAAGTTCCGGGAATGCAAAGGAAGGTAAGTATTTCATTAAGTATTTAAGTCGGTAACATTCACCGCTACTCATTGGCAACGAAACTGAAGATTCGGAGAAACTGCAATAGTGATCACACTTTGGATAGAGATAAATATAAGAAAGGTGCCACCTGTCTTATGAGGCAATAAATAAAATTGCCTGGAGGTATTTGTCCGTGCGGGAATCAAACCTACAATGAGCAGTGCAGCTAATAATCTCACCACCACAGCGCCATTCGTTTACAAGCTATCCAATTTTTTGATACACTTTTTTATATCTAAGTAATTTACTTTTCATGTCTATACGATTTAAAATCACATTGCCTCGTCCCTTGAGCCCACGAAATTACAAAAATGAAAACAAATAAACTTCAACCAGACCGATAAGAGTCTCATTCCCAAAGGAGTTGGAAGGTGTACTCTGTACCATTTAATTTCATTTGTTGGGCATGCCTCGGGCCAGTCTTGGCTTAGTACTTGTGAAAGTTGGACTAAAGGGGTACAGAAAAACTGTGTGGTGAGAAAGTAATGGATGTGTTGAAATGACAGGTTGATTCAGTTTTTAGTTTCTGGGGGAAATGTAAAAAAAATCACTTGTGAAACAGTGTTGATCAAGATAAAAGAGACGGTCAGTTTAATAAATCTATTATTTGGCCTTCTTTCGAAAATATTGAGTATTAGGTAGTATTCTACCTCTGTTGACAGTGCTCTCCACCGTCTCCACTCTGTCTTTTTATGAGTTAGCAATACAGCTATTTAATTCGTTGCGAGCGAGCATTTTCTCCATTCAAATCATGCAAAGTTTGCAAAGTTCTTAAATGTTAATGAATAAAGTGTGCTTTTATTTAACTTATACTTTAAAAGCCAAGTCAAAGGTTGTAGCTAAGTAGAATTTCAAAAGAAAAAGAAGTTATAGATAAAGATAACTACTTTAGACGCCAGTAAAAGTTGTAAAGAGCTGGAAAGTTAAGAAGAGCACAAAATAGATGGGTAGTTAAAAAGTTAACGTGGTTATACCCTGTGGTAAGATTCTAAGCCGCTGGGTTTTAATTACTTTAATTATTATGAAAAAGCTGAACCAGCAGTGTCTGTGACACCTTTTTTGTCTTCATGTCTCAGTTCTGGGCAAAGGCCTCCCCCAAATCCTTCTAGGATTTCCTTTTCCCGCGCCACCTCGAACCAGCCCGCGACTCTCATTCAGGTCATGCTGTGACAGCTTGCAAACTATGTACCTATGTATAAAAATATTGCATATCCATTCGGTAAATATAGTTCTAGCGGGACGTCATTATTGTGGCCCGTTGAACAATGTAGTATGGCATCTGTTTCCTCAAGAAAGTGCAAACGTTAGTAATCATACAGTGCCGCCATCGTAGTGTAGAATATCGGTAAATTCTAGTAGTTGAAGTATCAACGACAACAAGGTAGTATTCACCCCCCACAGGGGTTATTCATCGATGAAATGAAAGTATTCAAGTACGTATTGCAGCTAGGTCATAACCTAGCACAGTAACACAGAGGAGCACAGAAAGTGAAGTGAAGTGAAAGTACAAGAGTTCAGTTTAGCACAGTAAGTCAGAATACTCTTAAGCAGAATGCACGTATAATAAAGAAATTATACTGTGCCTCAACGTAGAGCGCACGCACCTCAGCTACCTCCTGTTTTTCTTGTACCTTATTTACTATTGCTTACTATTTATTGTTAAAGTTATTTGCATTCTGCATAAGAGTATTCTGACAAGACTCTGACTGACTTGAGTGAAAGTACAAGAGTTCAGTTTAACACAGTAAGTTAAACTGAACTCTTGTACTTTCACTTACTGCTCTAATGCTTGTGAACTTTATAGACTAAACATTGTTACCGATCTGTTGTCTTCAATCCTTCTTACTTTCTGTGCTCCTCTGTATTACTGTGCTAGGTTATGAGCTAGCTGCAATACGTACTTGAATACTTCAGTCGTGGCTTAACCCTCGACCACAGTATAATAAAGAAATTATACTGTGTTCGAGGGAACATGTTTCCTAAAATCGCGTTTTTCCACTGAGCTACAACAACTGAACGAAATACTAACACAACATTTCATTATGAACGAATGAGGTATATCCCGCTATGTCGAATACGATAACAGCAACAAAATGTAATCTCGTGAACATGCACCAATCCATAATTTTCGTTTGATAATTTCAGAACTTTGTCAAGAAAACAATCACAATGTCAACAAAAACGATGACCTACTTCAGAAACCTGATCATCATTGAAAACTTCTTCGGCATCAGTCGGCCTCACCTTTTCGAGGACCTGAGAACAAGACTCATTTGTGACGTCATCTCTATCAGCGTTATCATCACTATCACAACTCTTATCATCATGGATTTTATCACTACCAAACTGAGTATTGGGTGCCGGATTTTCGAGTTCATAATTTGCTTTGAATTTTATGGGCAAGTATTCGGATCGCGATTTCGACAAGAGATATTTATTGCCATTGAAAGACTTGACGAGAAATGTGGAGTTGATGAAGAATATGGATCCAAAATTCGAGCAAAAACCACAGAAATGATTTTTATATTTCTGCCATCAGTTGTCATTGATATGATTGGGCTGACAATGTTAGGAGTTGATACTGGTTTTGCAACATTTCTCACTGTAGCATTTGCTGCTCATGATGCGGAAATAGCTTTTGTGTCTTTGATGATAGAAACTATTAATATGAGGCTTGAAAAATTGAAAGATGTTTTACCGAATGCTGGTTCGAGAGTTTATAGGCATATTTTGATTGCTACAGCCCATATGAGTGAGCAATATACTCCAAGAGTAAGTACTTTTACAGCAATTTTTTTTTAAGATCTGTTATCTTTAGTAACATGTTGCTATATCTGGTGACTTTTCCAATGTTGATGTTTTTTATTTCATTATTTTACTAAAGACTTCAGTTTCGAGTGGATTTCAGTTTCAAAATACGTTAACTATGTATTTCATCTAGTTAGTTTTTGTTAGGCAGGATATTTTACTATTAATATTATTATTTAAAAAAAACAACAAAATATAATAATAATAAATAATTTTTTTTTTTTTTTTTTACTTGTATTTAATTAATTAGTTGTTAAGTAGGTAAGTATGTAAGTACATAGTTTACTTATTGTATTTGATTTTATTTTGACACTAAAAGCGCCCCCGTCCCATTTTTGTCCCACCCGCAAGTTTGATCGTCCCTAACTTTTTTATTTTGGTCTATGAAACTTTTTGAATTTTGCTTATTTTATGTAGGGAACTGATTTACAGTGATTACAATTTTATAACAATATACCTATATATATTATAATACCTAGAACTGCCGCTTGGTCATTTTTGTCCCATCGTTGTTTTAAAAAAGTATAATTCGATGTACGGTCTGCGCTCCAGGGAGCTGAGGGGGTTGATATCATATTTCCAAGATATTTCCTTATCTTGAAAAAGATGATAAGAGAGACGGTGTTAATCAAAAACAGCTCGGAATTGGGAGTAGATGTCGCAGATCAAATGAGTTTTAAATATAGTAAAGGCACCTTCAAGACGTTGGCCAGCTCATATCTTTTGTAATTTATTCGATTTAGCCGGTATAAATAATAATAATAATAATATCCCTGGACATTTCACACAGCACCATTTGTCCCAAGCTAAGCAACCTAATGCTGCGTGTGCTAAATGCGTGGGTATTATATATAGTAACAACCGCAAAATTATACTATTTATTATAAACAAGCAGCCTTGTAGCAATTCCGGAATAACTACAAGAGATACCAAAAAAAACGTGGAAGTTGCAAGTCAAGTCAAAATACTGAAATAATAAATCATCTGTGAAGTGCCTGTGCAAAAAAATAGTCTGCAATAAATGCACTTATAAAGAATATTATTTATGCGTTATTTGCTTTTTAAATAATAATAACTAGTTTATACCATTCAATTATTTAGTACAGTTACAATTACTATGTTAGTTATGATAATTTTGTTACTAAACCAAAAACTACTTCAATTATTATTCTTAAATTGTTACGTTTTTGTTTTTCAAGGAATAATAATTTGATTTAATTTGATTAATAAACGTGTTCTATAATATATTTTACAAATAGTGTAATCATATTATCTTTCGTACCTTATACCAATGATCATTATAATAAATAGACTGGGACAAAATTGTCACGACGGCGGTTTAAGGGGGTCTTAATCTTCGGCACTTCTAGTGTTAATGAATAAAATGTCATCTTGTTTCAGCTACTAATGATGCTAGCACTAACTCTAATGACAACAATAGCCTACGAGTTCATCTTAGTCCTGGCCGACTCGGAAAGAGTAAGTACTCACTAAAACACAAATAACAATTCCCCTTTTTTGATCTCGTATGAATAATCTCGTCCACGTGAAATTTCGGCCCCCGACCCATTGCATAGCATCCAAAGAGAATTAAACCACATTGATAGCATCCCATCGCTCATCCATGCTACTACTTCGTTTTCGCTTAATGTTTTTTCTGACGTTTTTTTACCATTGCTCGGCTAAGGGTTGGAGCATGATATAACTATTAAATACAAAAACAATTTTTCAAATCCGACTGGTAGTTCCGGAGATTATCCCCTACATACATACAAACAAACAAACAAATTTTACCTTTTTATAATATTAATATAGATAAGATTACACAAGCTTCCCTACATCTCAATGAAGATGCCTTTTTAGAAAAATCCTTAAGTATATTCGTATTAGTGCCATAAATCAGAGGATAATGGTTGTGTATGGCCATTAAGCAAGAGAGATGCCAAGTTGAAATTGAAAATCCCCAGTATATTTGCTCCAGTTGTTATGGCTCATGATTATTTTAATAATGCGATGCTGACCTGGGATTAAGATTATTATTATGTGGTAGGACTGTGTCGGAAATATTAAGGGGCGGTACTTCTGGCAACTGTCACTGTTTGGAACGATGCATGTCGGCTTGGAAATTAAAGGGTACAAGTGATTGGAATGAAACTTTAGTATTACAAGCCTTAGCTACAAAACATAAGACAATGAGAAAACTATTTAAATAAAGAAACAACGATTATTTATTCTGCACAAACAAAACGCACATTACAAATAACAAAAAAGACAAAATATACACAAACAACGTAGTCAAAAGCCTCGTACATATAAAATGTTGACAATTGTGTCCATTACGTGATGTCGGCCCAATGACAACAACCGTTAATTGACAATTTATAGTGTCATGTCTTGTCTAACCTCCAACATAATTTCTTCATCACAAATCCAGTCTTACCAAGGGTTATCCTGCTAGTAACTGGGTTGTGTCAGATAGGCAGTCGCTCCATCATCTGGCTCGCTTTTTGACAACAATTTTTGGGGTCGGCTTCCAGTCTAACCGGATGCAGCTGAGCACCAGTATTTTACGTGGAGCGACCTATCTGACCTACACAACTAAGTTACTAAATAACACGATACCCCTTGGTAAGACTGGTTGTTAGACTTTCGGGCTTCTGACTGTCAAAGATCCACGAATGGCAGCCGGGACCAACGGTTTACCGTGCTTCCCGAGACACGGAGGGGTCTCGGTATGTAAAGATGGCCTTATCCACGCACCGACCGCGGCAAGCGTCGTTTAACATTCCATCGACCCGTACAACTGTTATGGTTTAGCAACGAGCATCTCTTTAGATAAGCAGTCGCTCCATTATGCTGCATCCATAGTTAGGAAAAAATAAAGATGATTTCATCACTAATCCACGCTACGTTCTATATTATAAATGCATAAATGAATCCAATCAATGCAAATTCAATAAACAAATGCAGACAGACATCTGTATCTGTTTGCTATTGAGCTGCTAAATTAATTAATATCGATTGGCAGGGAGTCGGGAACATTCAAGTAATTAAATGCTACTTCTCACGACTTATATTCGCGGAAAAACACACGCTTTTGTATATACGTTGTTGTTGGTGTTGTTATCGTTGTATGTTATTGTATAGACTTGGACTTGATTTATGCCCATTAGATGCCAAGAGACATGCCCCCTATTAGATGAGACTTAAACATACGTAACTGCCGAAATCCAACCCTTTGGCGGTATACGAACATGATATTCTGCTATTGTATCTGTATTTATTTAGGTTAGCTAACAATTGTTTACGCAATACATCTGAACTAATCAAAACTAATATTATAAAGACAAAAGATTTGATTATTTTTATGTTACTTTGTTACGCTTACAGCTAAATTAATTTAAATAAAATTTGAACATGACCTGGATTAGGACACAGGATACTTTTCATCCCGATATTGGCACGGAATCGCAACCGCAGGGCACTTATTTACTATAAATTTCTTCATTATACATTTATACGTGCAACAATTATTTACAGGCCAATACCACAACATGCTCCATTTATTTATATATTAATATTATTAAAATTCTAAAAGGATTATTATTAATAAATAAAAAAAAATAAGAATGGGTAAATTCCATACATAACATAACATTATGCCTGTAATCCCCGAAGGTTTAGGTAGAATTGTACCTATAGTACACCCACATTTATATTTAAGTCCCATTTAATAGGGATGAGCATATTGTCGTCAAACGGACACAAATTCCGGGCTGCTACTGAGAAATTCCTGATGAATAAACTCAAAAACACATGGATGCCCAATTAATAAATCGTGTAATGAAACTACCAACAAGTTATAAATTGTGGTCTTTACCAATTATTGTTTAAGTAATTATAGACGTATAAGGAACAAGGTGTAAAGTTTACTCATCCTCCATAGAAAAGGGGGGTCCTCCGACCAGACGGTTGTTCTGTCTGGTGGGCAACTGCCCGACGATTGATGTCGGGACGTTGGATATATGCTAGTTGTGCAGTAAACTCTCTTGCGCGTTGCAAGATCTTGCGTGACGTCAGTATGATGCGTAGTTCGCATGTGGCGATGTAGATGCCGCCATATCTCTATCTATAATATGAATGTATTTACAAAAAAAAAAAAATTGTATATAAGTAGACTATCAGCCATCTTGTTACCATAACACAAGCATTAGGTTGCTTAGCTTGGGACAAATGGTGCTGTGTGAAATGTCCAGGGATATTATTATTATTATATAATAAATACTTCATTCTATTACAGATAATATACCTGTCATTCTATCTAATATGGCGTGAAATAAGATCCATGTATTCTTTGTGGATGATGTGTTCTGCTATAGCCAGGACTGGTACTCTCTGCAGTGCACTATCCTTGTATTTAGCTGGAAGACTGACACACGACCAGAAAATCAGTAAAGGTAATCTACACGGTCAGATTAAATTAGCTAGCAAAACTCCTCAGGCGTGATGGGTATCAATATCTAAACACGATAAGCAAAAACAAATAAAAAATGATATTTATTTTGGCGGGTCAATGACGCGACGCCTGAAAGTGTCTAGTGTCACTTAATGTGCGAGTTGAGAAAATCTGTTTGCTTTTGTTTAATCGTTCTGTGAGTCTGTGATGTTTACACCAAATAATCGATTATTTTTAAGCTAATAATTTAAGTGACTACACTACCTACCGTCGTTGACCCCAAATAATATAATATTATCAAATTCATTTCTTTTTTAATTTACTATGTTGTGTAGATAGTCGATAAGTAGCTACACATCGCGTCTGCGACTTTCGCTAGCAAATTTAGTACCCCTGTATATTCTAGAGTAGATAATTATTTATAAGCTTGATATGTATAGTCGACCACGTATTTGCTTTACCACTGTCACTATTAAGTTTGACTTTCACTTGCACATAAAACGTTAAGGTCTATTTGTCTAAGTGACAGTTAGATATTTTCAACCTTAGTGACCTTTTTACTTTTTCTGAGAATTGCTATCAAAAACGGTGAAGAAATTACGAGGTCGGCAGTACTAAATCTAGTTTGCATGAATTATGAATTATACTGTAATGGCGACGATTAAGTGGGTATAAGTTATGTAGTATATACTGTCAGTGAAACCGAAGGCTTTTAGTGTCAGATTTGCAATGCATACACATCTCATCGACTGATTTATTAGTCCACAGGCTATGAATAATCTATTATTATTCCTTTTCATATGAGAACAGGCTTTGGCCCTGCAGTACTATCACCAGCATAAAATCAAGCGTCCACTGCTACGTAAATGATAAATGATTATATTTCTGTAAGTAGTTTTCTACAAACACTTTTACACGGCAGTCATATTTTTTTTAAACGAGATGAGTTTGGCGAAAGTCCGAAAAAAACTCAAGATGTCACAGTCTCTTTTGAAGTCCAGGCATAATCTTGGTCAAATCATGTAAAGACCATGTAGATTAGTGTCTGAAATGGTCTTTTGAGGAAAGAACCACGCAGATTGAGTGCACCTGTCCAGTCAGTGCACGCATTTGTCAAAAATCGTGCAGCTCAACCCAGAACTTGAGAAGGTCAACGATTCAATGAGCAATACCAAAGAAAGGACATTTGGGTAGACCGCATAAATTACTCAAACTGCCAGATCATAATTAAAACTAACTTAAAAGGAAAATAGAAAAAACAAATGTCTTCAACATTCACAATAATTAAAAATATACCCAACTAGACATGAGTTGCCTTGGGTAACCTGGAAGTCTTTAAACAGACTCCGGATCCAGGTTCGCCGAAGCAAGGAAAACCTGTTAAGGTACGGCTCGTAATATTATTTTTACAAAGTAAATATTGTCATTGCTGTAGGACATTGCTGGAGAGGTTTACAACGTATGCTGCGGGGTTCATTTGTTTGCTAGCCACGCATCCGTGAGAAACATTGCTATGAGTAGTAGTGGAAGATGTGGCCCAAATTTTCTGACAAAAATACACATGCGTACGTAACCTTAGTTTGCTGCGAAGCGGTGCCTTTAAAGTTGGAAGCTCCATTCATTTCTGACTCTTAACAAACCGTTCACTTTCACTATTAATCAAAAACAAAGACATTTATTAAAATTACGCTGAGAATCAATACATTTCGAATGACAAAATTACGTAAGACCCTCCCCAAAACGCCTACCACACCCTAGTGCTTTAGCTGGCAACTAACTCATCTGCAGATAAACAAATATGTTAATATCGAAACTAATTTATGTATATTTGATGATTTCAGCAAAAAATCGGAGCCAATACAAGATGGTCAAGCGGTGGCACTTCATAGTAACATCCCAACAGCCTCAATACGTCAGTGGCTCCATCCTATCCATCGGTCTCAGCACACCGATACTTGTGCTGGATCTAAGCATCAATTATATGCTAATTATGGTCCAGGTAAATACACGAACACACACATATATCCCCATTGCTCGTAGAACAGATGGTCGATGGTGCTGAAAGGTTCTGGAGTAGCAACCGTCTTCCGGAAAGCGCAGAGTTGAAAAGCATCTCACTAGGTAGAACAACGATGTTGTGAAGTCCACTGGTTGCGAGCAGCACAAGACCGCTTGATGTGGCGACGCTTGTGGGAAATGGCAGCACGGTTGGCGCAGTGGTTAAGCGATTGACTGCTGCGCTGCGTGTCGCGGGTTCGATTCCCGCACGGAACAAATATTTGTATGACCTACATGTATTTGTTCCGAGTCTGGGTGTTTTTCTATCTATAATATGTATGTATTTACAAAAAAAAAAAAAATTGTATATAAGTAGTTTATCAGCCATCTTGTTACCATAACACAAGCATTAGGTTGCTTAGCTTGGGACAAATGGTGCTGTGTGAAATGTCTAGGGATATTATATTATTATTAAATGATGATGAAAATATAGGTACCAATACAAAAACAATTTAGCTACCTATAAAAGAGTATAACAACTAACTTGTATTATCTGCCTAGTCTTTATCCAACTGTGTTGGGTTCGTCTTCCTGTCTTACGAAATGCAGCCGAAAACAGATTGTATCGAGATGATGCGTAGGATTTCAGTAGTCTCTCATAATATGTACGAGAAGTATGTCTTCTTTACATTAATAAATTTAATAAAAAAATAAATAATAATCAAATAAAAACAAATAATAATCAAATTAAATAAGTTAGGTTTTTTTCCTTTATATACTTGTACAAAATATAGTGTTATATTGTATATAGATCGACCTACATGGTCTTCACATGATCTGACCAAGATAATGTCTGGACTTTAAAAGAGACTGCGACCTCGTTTTTTCGGCCTTTCTTCTCAGAGTAGTCAAATAGGAAACGCTGACCTCATCTAGGTTTTAATCCAAACCTACTTACAGAAATAAAATGATTTAACATTTATTCTATTTAGAATTTCGTAATAAGCATGTAAATAAGACCTAAGAACTGTGAATTTAAGTAGGTTAACAAGCTGGAACTTTTTGGCACTGATTTAATCTATTCTTGAATTGTTACAGATGTACCTTGCTTACAAATAAACCTAAAACTTAGTATAAGGAAAAATATATTCAGCTTAGAGAATGTAGAGTAGTAAATTCAATACAGTGTCAGAGCGAGAAGGATGCGAGGAAGGATGCTCTAAATTCATGGACCTATACAATGTAAGTAACTATGGCGAGATGTGGATGGAACTTGATTTAAATTAACATACTGATGAAGGTATGCTCATTGTGCTGCATTATGGAATAACAGGATTTACACTGAAAATATATCATTCTGAGTTATACAGTTCGAATTTATTAAACATTTTGTAGACTTAACAGGTCAACCCAAGGCTCTACAAACAAGTTACATTTAGTAATATACGCTTACAGTTATTTGTTGTTAAGTTATGTATGAGTATTATTAAATACTAATGCTTAGCTACTAACTTATAGTAAATACAGCTTAGCCTAGTTACGTAAAACACGTATTAAGATAAATAATTAAATTATCTTTAAAGTGGTGAAGGTTTCATAAAAACAAGCTTGATAGTTTTTGCATGATTCTCAGTGTTTTTTATCAGCGTTAGACGTAACTTTACAAATGGATTACACTATGCAATATAAACATAATCTAAAACATTCTCATGTTATGTTATTAAGAAAATGCTCCAATTTAACTTGTATTTTCGTTTAGATGTGATCTTTAGTAAAGAATGTCATTGTCTCTCCATTATAAAACATTAAAACAACCAGTTTAGCACAGGCTGTTCGGTAAAATATGGGTCATACTTTAAGGTGTTTAGTACTCATGACATTGAGCAACTTGCATTTTTGTTCGCATAACTCGACCGAAATCCGGGCAAGTATCAATGTGAATTTTTCAATACATAATAATGTACTTTCTAAGTTTATCTTAAACATCACTGACAACAAGAGGAAACCTTGTGATTAAACATTGTGAAGAAATTGCCAAACCACCTTGAGCAAGTGCGATTCACCCACATAAGTTTCGATCCCGTGTCAATATCGGGATAAAAAGAAAATAATATATGTTAATTCTGGTTATAGGCCATGTGTGTGCCAAATTTCATCCAAATCTCTTTAGTAGTTTTTGCGTGATAGAGTCACAAACATCCATCCATCCATCTATCAAACTTTCACGTTTATAATATTAGTAGAGAAGGCATGAGCTTTACTTCAACTTGGTTTAAGCTCATGCCTTCTCTGAATGAGAAGAGGCTTTTGCCCTGCAGTGAGATAGTAATAATTATAGGCTGGTATTATTATTATTATAGCGAAACTGATGCATTTAAATGAATATGTTTGCAATGTAAACTGAATTATTTAATGTTCCTGATATCCTGGTATCCAGTTAATCTTCAAAGCTAGTACTTTAGCGTCCAGTGCCAGTAATTGGCACGACAGATGAATTCTACGAATTTGCTTCATTGAATGAACTGGTGGTAGTGTAATCCTTTAGTCAAAGTGATGATTAAAATTCAGTATGCAGTTAGTCTGCTAACTAGGTACCAATTGTTTTATTAACAGTAAATATATTTATTTTTATCCTGAACGTTAGGTTGTTTGCTGTTACGGGTAATCAGAAAACCGAAAGTCTGACAACCAGTCTTGTCCCGTAATTAAAAACGTTTAAAATCTAGTCGCAATCTCATCTCAGCGACAATCAATATCAAAAAATTGTCAAAAATGTAGGGAAATCAGAGGTATTTTTGACAGATTGACACTGAGATGAGACTGTGAACGTTCTTAAAATTACGAGAATTGCCCCTCAGATAGGCAGTCGCTCCGTGTAGAGTACTGGTATTCAACTGCATCTGGTTAAACTGGAAGCCGACCCCAACATAGTTGGGAAAAGGCTAGGCAGGAGATGATGACCCAAACAAGATTTTGTTTCTATAAAATTGTACTATAACAAAAGTATTAAAACTTCACTGTAGTACCAAATTTAAAAGGTTTAGATACTAAAATAACTAGTTGCTACGTAATTGCTACGGCGTAGCGGAAGTCACCGCTACGCAAGCTACGTCGTAGCAGCCGTAGTTTTGTACGTGTTTTGCACGTGTAGTTTTTGTTTGAGGATTTTTAGTTTATATTTCCCTTTATTTTAGTAAAAGTAGTATTGTATGCAAGTAAAGTTTTATTTTCAAGCTGCATATAAAAATATACAATGTCAAACTCACGAAAAATAAAAATGCTGTAAAAAATCTCTCGTCTGGAGGACTTATTTAAACATTCTATGTGAGTAACATGTTGGGAATCCGAATATCGGTCATTGGACGTTGGTTGACAAAAAATACGGTTTTTTTTTCATAGAAACTAGCTTCTATTATGTAACGCATGCAGCTTTTCATTGGTAGTCATATTGCACCAGCACTCTACCAAATTGTGCGAATAAAATTTGAAAAAAAATGTTGTAAAGTTCCACATAGATTTTTCAATAGGTATCAAAATGAAAAATCTGTGCGTAAAACAACCCACCTATCAAATTTCATGGTCCAGTTTTTTTTCTAACTAACAACACTAATATAATTATCACGTATCAGAATTAGATGAGCTGTGGTGGCTCAGTGGTGATGCCCCCGACTTGCGAGTTGTTCGTGAGTTCGAACCCAGACAGGCGCTTTACTTTGTGTATATTATGCTTAAGGGACCCTAATTATTAATTATATTATAGGCTGATTATGTATGGATCAGACAGGTATTGTTATATTTAAGGGCGTTGGACAGACCATCAAACTGAAGGACAGCATAGAACTAACATCTTAATCGCGAAAAAAATATCAACAATTTCACTTTTTTTTACCACTCTTTTCTGATACATAAGATGAATGCTCTGAAAATACGTAAAAAGTTTTTGGCATTAGTTTTATAATTCCATTTTAACATTTTTATTTCCGATCAAATTAAAACGAACCCTCAAAGATGACCAATAACGGAAACAATGGTCCCTAAAGACCAAAAGCTATTATATAAACCAATAAATAACTTATCCACTATTGAGTTACCCTAACACCAAATACCGGCTATGATAATAACTATTTAATGGTCTAATAATAAACTAGAACAGGATATCGACATACAGTTTGTGTACAGTTGGCCAATTAGTTAAGTGTCCAGGGATATTAAGAACGGGGAACAGGGTCCCTAACTGTATCTTAGCTTTAAGCCTATTTTAATAACTTAATTCGCATTATGATATGCAAATAAATGAAATGAAATGAACATTATAGAGATGAAAATCAAATCGTTTATTTCAATGAGACCATTAAAACGTACTTGAATTTCATTTACAAGAAAAAAGCAGTATTGAATCTAGTTGCCCCTCCCCAGAGATCAGTGGTGGCCCAGTGGTAACGGACCTGACTTACGTGTTGTAGGTCGTGGGTTCGAACTTAATTTCATCACCCTGCTCTCAAAACGGTGAAGGTTGGAAAAACGGTATGTCCTGAAACCAAAAATTCGAAGGCATGCGCGTGGTGGATTACGGCCTACACTTTCTCTGAGAGGAGGTTGGTGTCCCAGCAGTGAAAACATTATAGACTGATTATGCACGCTTCCTTCTGATAAAGAAAAGAAAATAGTAATGCGTTCACCACGATCTTGTTGGCAATTTGACACTTGAACAAAGGTCAAGGGTCGAAGGAAGGAAGGAAGGGTTGGGTCAAAGGTTGTTAGTCAGCACTGTCAACTTTAATTTTGAATATATAGTAGTAATCGTCACATTTGCAAATCTTTACACTGTACGTTGTCCTCCCATACTATTAACACTCTTTTATGAAAACGTTGCTAAAGCCAATTATTTCTAAAAGAGTAAGAGTTTCTTGCCAGCTCTTCTCCATAGGAAACGACGAATTGGAACCGTGCACCTAGCTTCTGATGATTCATAAGTGCCCATGTCGGTTTTTATATGAAATAAAATATTTAGAATTTGTTTATTTTTTTTAACTACTCTCGAGTATTGAATAAGGATTTGAAGTAATTCTTCACTATTGACTATTTATCAAGATTTGGCATCTGCATAAATCCGTTTAAATGACAATCTGAAGGCCAATCAATTCTCGTACTTAAGAAACGTTTTAATTCAAGACACAATCTCATCTCAGCGACAATCAATGTCAAAAATGTAAGTGTAAGTAGTTAAGTAAGTATTTTTTTTAAACGAAAGTGATGATGAAAATGTAGGTAAATTGATTATATTTTTGACAGATTGAGATTGAGTTTATGCAGAATGCGAACGTTCTTAAAAATGCTGGAATTGCCCCTCAGTTATCTCATTTACGCAGTGTACAAAAGTAAACTTTATATAATAATGATCAAATCATTTATTAAACAAATTGCCGACGGGGGACTATTTGCGCGGGTCAATGATAAAATTAATGGGGTCCACAGAGCTTTGTATCTACCTTCCTGTTTGAATAAAAACTGGATTTATACATATCTGTACAAGGCTTTTATATGATTGTAGTGATTAATTCCTAGGCTTTTGGGAGCGGACGATGAAGGTAAACGTAGTTTTATTTTGAAAAAATGTTAAGAAAAAGGTTTCTTAACATTTTTTCAAAATGTTAAGAAACCTTTACACTCATAAAAATAAGGATTTTTATGAGTGTAATAAGTTTTACCTAAGCAAAGTAGGCCAACATGCTTGAACATTCGTTATGTCATGCCACGAAAAAAATGCAAAAGCATTGCAGATTGCTAGGCAAAAAATAATACATGCTTCAAATAATTATTTATGTACAGTGCCCACCAAACATTTGTTGACTTTTTACACTTCAGCTTCTGTGAAGCCACATTATGACTTAAAATAAAATAAATACAGGTAATACTAAGGGATTAACCAATTATCTTTTTATGATAAGTCGTAGATAGTTGAATCAGTCAATAAAAACGTTACACATAGTGTACAGTTTGAAATCCGAATTTTAAATCAATCATCGCAGCTGAAGTCGACACATGTCAAACAACTTTTGTACGACACCGTACATAGTATCTACTGAATTATGCTTAATAATACTACGCGGCACCAACTACGACTCCTATTAAGCCCTTTCCGTCAAACGATGCCACAAAACAAAATCAAATTAGCACCAACAAAACGGTGTCATTACAAAAAATATCGAAGATAATGACACCAAACAGCCATTACGACGAGCAAAAACGCTCTTCCTAATGTTTTTACAAGAAACCCCATCGCTCTCTAGCAGCTGAGAGCATTAAAGGCTTATGCTCGAGCATTTTTCTTCATTCTCAGTAATATATTATTTCAGTGTGACGTCACGGGTTTGAACCATTAGTCATGTCGGGTTTTGACACCATGCAGTGCGGAAGGGACGGATTAGAGGTTTTCAACTGACGTAGATCAGTGAATTGAAATAAGCAGACATTGTTTGGGTTGCCTTGCTTGACAAGCTTGACAGACTGTGGTGACCAACGGTTGAGGTGGAAAGGGGATATCTCTTTGCGTGGGTGTCAGAAAAGATTAATTAGGTATTAAGTTTTTTTTCTAATGGATTTCGTTGAAAGAACGTAGGGTTATGTAGGGTACTCTAGAAGACTAAAGCCGAAGTATACCTCCTGCTACCATGAGGGGAAGAGAATGGCATAGTGACCACATCAATACTAGCGTTGTCTATCAATGAATTGTTTCAAGTCTTCATTAAAGATTGTCGTGGAGATGCCCATTGACAGCAACATTTTAGAATTAACTTGTTGAATGCAGGTTTAATTGATTAAATTCAATTACATACCTTCGTCAGTAATAACTATTAGTTTCAGTTAGGAACTTTTTCAATTCCGACTTCGAGTAACCGGTAAGTGGTGATTGGATTACCCCTAATTACTTTATCGGGTCCATCAAGCACCATTTTCCGTAATCAGGGATTTGCCTTTATGTACCTTTTTGTTTTAATCTACGAAGAGGGTAATTGTTTGAATCAAATTAATGCAACAATTAATGTAAGTGTTACACATACATACATATTACGTAACCCACACCAATATTACCCATTACCAATGGGGGTAGGCAGACACTACAGAAGGTAGCAGACAGGCAGTGTTCGCTTCGCATTAATAATAATAAGAATTAGCATTTTGCATATTAGTATAGCATGGATCCGCGTACCGGAAGACGTAGCGTTGGAATGCTTCCCACAAGGTGGACCGATGGCCTGGTGAAGGCCGCAGGAATACGCTGGATGCGAGAAGTACAGAACCGGTCGAAGTGGTGGTGCTTGGAAGAGGCCTATGTCCAGCAGTGGACTTCTTTCGGCTGAAGTGATGATGATGAGCTTATTATGGATATAAGGGAAATCAATCATTTCACCTTCAGTTTTAATAACGCCATTAAAATGATTAAGGAGAGACCGACCTTCATTTTTTTTCTTTATTGTTCAAATTAAAGTATCAAGGTTTCTGAAAACACAGCTTATGACTTATAAACTTATCCTGCGTTTTTAAAGTCTACAACTCCTTGTCAACACTGTTAACACTGCAGGGACTATAGTCCTATCCAAACGAACAATGGAGAGACCATTGCGACGTTTGTACACTTAGCCTCCAGGTGTCCATATGCAATGTTTAAGAACTTCATTAAAAAAATACGACAGTCGCGAAACAAAAAAATAAATATATACGGTCTAATTGAAAAACCTCCTTTTCTGAAGTCGGTTAAAAAGAACAAAAATCCGTTTCTTTGTAAATTCATGGCGTTTCCACAAGCGTCGACGTGCCCCATTGTTATGTCACTGCTGATGGAAGCACCCTGGCCCAGAATAATTGGCTGTAACAAGTCAATACTTTCATTGTCATGGAAAATTCCGAGAGCGATGACTTCCTAAAAAAATGTTTCGTACATTTTGTGAGCCGGGTTGACATCTAGTGAGCCATGAGAGTGCAGGGTGACAATAGATGAAGAACACTTGGGACTGAGGTTTTGGAAAGCCAATGAAGGGGAACTGAAAACATACGTTTATTTTAGAAGTACTTTATTTATTTTACTGCCTCGTTGGTCCAGTGACAAACACCTGGATGAGGGACGCACGGAACCGGAAGTATGGGAGCAAACCAGTGGTCATCCGCTGGTAGGTATAACCCTTCCGTTTTTTCGTTCCGTTCTCTAGACTGTCATCATCATCATTTCAGCCCAGAATCACAAGCGCAATAGCTGGACATGAGTTCCTGGGTTCGATTCTCGGGACTAGCAAAATATTATTGGGGCTTTCCTTCCAGAATGTTTCAGTAGCAGTGCGGAGTTTCCCAGTAGTTCCAGAGAATCTGTGCTCGGTTGAAAGCACTAGGCTCGCCCTCGATTATTTGGGATTTAAATATAACTGGTGAATTGTGGTTGTACTATGTATATTTACACCTTGCCTAACCCTTTGAGGAGTATTCCTCGAAGCATATATGTAACATATATGCTTCGAGGTATATGCTATAATATGTTTATTACTATAATAAAACACAGTATATAAATTCAAAATTGGCTTACAATGTTACTTTGTAACGGTATGTCTCAGTTTTAATTAGTAATTAAAGCACCTGTGTGCTTATGATCTCTTATAAAGGTTTATAGTCAGAAAATCATTGCCAGGCACAGCTGCTTTGAAACTTCTCATTGCATATATATTTCAAGCTCCTGGTGTGCTGATACGGCAATTGTAAATACAGCACATTTGTATGCCGAGCCAATATTTGACTCAAAGCGCGAATATGACGCGGTAACGCGGGCAATCTAATATTGGATCTGATGCGTGGATCCAATACATAGCAGGTGCATAGGTAAGTGTGGAACCACTCCTACAAAGTACTAAGTATTACTAGGCTTGTAAATAAAAATAAAAAGGTTAAACAAGGTTGGTACGTGGTTGGTGCATCGTTTGAAACTAATAATATACTTAGGTAACAATCTTTTTCAAATACAGAATGAGAGTTGTTTTTTTTTACAGTTATATGAACTAAAAAGTCTTACACCTAAAAATAAGCCTCAAGCTTTCAAGTAAATAGGTATTAAAGTTCTATGTTTACGTAAGTTTTGTTTCATCATCATAATAAAAAAAAAAAAAAAAATTGTATATAAGTAGTTTATCAGTTCTGTGTGAAATGTCCAGGGATATATTATATTATACTCTTTAGTTAATGAAAAGTTTTAAAAAGGTTTTTGCATATATTTTATTTTGTATTTTTTAGCATTGGTTTACTTAAATATTTGTTCTATCACAACAGGACTATCTTGTTTGGTTGAAAAGTTCCTATGGTCCTTTCAATACATAATATCTTATGAAACCACACACGACGGGGCTATAATAAGTATGGCAAGTTTCATTTCATAATGGATAACAATGCGAGTACCTAACTGGAAACACATACAAACGAAGCAAGCTAATATAAGCTATACTTATTTCTTAATATTTTAGACACACTTATCTGCACCTCTTTGCCATGAATAAGACTAAAATTCGGATTAATTGTGTTCAAATCAAATCAAATCACTTTTATTTGTTAACACAGGTAAAGAAATACAGATCTTGAGTTTGGTGAACGGAACGCTATGTTATGCAAGGTGTTAAATCCTTTAAAATAAAAGGTACTAAAGTCGTAAACTAATTAAATTAATTACCTACTACATAAAGCGTCACCAACCAACAGTCTCCAACTCCGAGCCTGTTCAACCAACAGTCTCCAACTCCGAGCCTGTTCAACCAACAGTCTCCAACTCCGAGCCTGTTCAAACAACATTTTCGAACACAGACTTATATTGGTCTGTGTTTTCGAATGTATTTTTAAACCGAGCGATCAATATGCGCCGGAAGTGCCCCTACGCCCTGGAAACTACATTACCTACTTGTAAAACAAGCTAAATGAGCATCTTTACCAGGAAAACTAATTGAGGCCCGGGGGCGTGATTCCGCTTCAGAAAGGAAACCTTATTAGGGCCGGGTAATTATATGTCAGTCCAGTGAGGGTACGGGAATTTTTGACGGTTTTTAGGATGTTTTGGTTAGGTGTCGAAAATGTTCATAGGGATTTTATGAGGTTAGGTGGAGTTCATATTTTGAAATGTTGAAGGCGAATATTGTAATTGCTATGAGCATAACATAATCTATCTAATATATAAAATTCTCGTGTCACAGTTTTCGTTGCCATACTCCTCCGAAACGGCTTGACCGATTTTGATGAAATTTTTTGTGCATAGTATAAAATATAGTAAGTCTGAGAATCGGCTACTATCTATTTTTTTTTTTTTTTTCAAACCCTTAAGTGATAAGGGATGTCCACCCTGGGGTAGGAGTAGTGTAGGAGTAGGGTAGGAGTAGGGTAGGAGTAGGGTAGGGAGTAGGACACCACGCGAACGAAGTAGCGCCGGGCAGCTAGAAATAATTTATATATGGCAAAACAACGTTTGCCGGGTCAGCTAGTCACCCTATAATATTCCCACTGATGGGACACAGGCCTTCTCTCTTCGAGAGGGAGTGGGCTATATGGTATAATCTACGATGCGGGCCCAATGCGGGTTGGTAGATGTCACATGTCTTCGAAATTTTGCTTCTAGAACATGCTAGTTTCGTCTCGATGTTCATCCACCACTGCTCACAATATGAGCATTTAGGTAGCTGGGTAGTTGGTACTTCTGTCTGATAATTACAACAAATAGCAATAAAAACTATTTAAAGTTTCAGTCTGTCCGGTTGATAATGTCACTGGCTTATTCTAAGTTGTGTATGTAGTCATTCATTCAGTTTATACCTCTATCCTCTTTTCCAGGATTTTACTATTAAAAAATCAGAAAAGATACCTTCAATTGAATCGCGCACTGGATTTTCAACTCACCGTGATGAGGCAAGCGTTGAGAATCCAATAGAGCGCATCTCAGCGCGTCAACAAACCATACTGTTTGAATTTCAACAGTCAGGACTAGACAGTGCGTTGAAAATCCAGTGCAAACGCCGGCTTAGTTGCTTGTCAATTTTATACCAAAAAACTAGACACCATTGTGTTTTTCCTACATCAAAACTGCAATACGATTTTATCATCATTAAACTCCACATGGAGCGTACCTTGACCTGAGAATGCCTGGTGTTGCTGCACCGTGGAACGTGCGCTGTGGCGGAGGAAACGACTCGTTATGCCTCAATGGTGACGTGAAGCCCCGGGTGACAGACGATGAAAATTAACCCTTGATTGCTTCGGGTGAAAAAATAGGGGAGGACTTGAGTGGATACGACTTGCATATTCAATTGTCTCTAAAAAAACAGTTGTGATAATGTATCACATTATTACTTTTGAATATACAATTGTATTATAAGACGGTAGAAAATATAAATTTTACATAGTTTGTTTCATTGATGTCAACGAAATGCTCGTCTGAAAGTGCCAAGTAAAAATAATTAGGTTGTTATGAATCTAGCACAAAATAATTAGCTCTTGAATTGCAATTGTTGAAAGATTTTGGAATGCGTTAACCACATATCTGATTTTTTTACTTTTTTTAACCTTAACCAGCTTCACTCCTACCGAAAGGACATTCCTTTCGGTAGGAGTGAAGCTGGTTAAGGTTAAAAAATGCAGGCTGTCACTAGAAATATAATTGTGTGGGAAAGAAAGAGGGAAGCCTTTGCCCTGCGGTGGGACAATATAGGCTAGTTAGATTAGAACCTTAATAAAGCAATTTTTCTTACACAAAAGAAACCTTAAGTCCTGTTGTGGTCTGCGGGAAATAGTCATAAAAATACTTAATAACTTCAAAACTATATACCTACCTCTTCTTGTCCGGGCAGGTCCACGTTAACACTGCCAAATCCCATTAAACCTATTTTTGCATTTAAAGATGAGCGCTTAATGGCGACTCTTTTGTTTTCATATTTTTTCACTTACCTGCAATTAAAATTGTGGAAATATTTACTTAATGCAATCATTCTGTATTTTTAAATCATGTGCGATGCATTGTGTAGTTATTAGCCTGTTTTGGAGTCCAGAAGATGCCTCAATAGTGGTATTCTTTCAGGCCACTGGTATCGTTGGGGTTGATACTGAAGGTTCTGGAGTGGCGACCGTGTATCGGATACTGTATTGGATAGTCCCCCACAAGGTAGACCGATGTCCGTGTGAGGACTGCAGGAATCAGCTGGATGCGAGAAGCATGGAGCCGGTTAGATGTGGCGATGCTTGGGGGAGGCCTATGATAATATGAAACTAAAATACTTACTGTGAGCCTAACACCAGCGCGCAGAGTAAACGACACGTTAAGAAAGATTTTAAAACACAAAAACTACTAACTGGATTTTGATGAAACTGTACAGTAATGTAGGTTATACATTAGAATAACACTTATGATACTTTATATTCCAATATTCCCACGGGATCGACACCGGGTGAAACCGCGAAGCGCTGCTAGTTCATATCTATGGGTGTGCTTGTCGATAGATGCGTTTTCGATTCAGAAATCGTTCGAATTTAGTATAACGTTTACGTAACGCGTTCGTGCTCAGCCCTACGGACTAGCTCATTTACGTTCTTGAAGCAATTTGGATAACATTAACATACAATGAATAATGATGAATTAATTAATGGAAATGTTTCGCCGC
This sequence comes from Apamea crenata, assembly GCA_949629185.1. Lineage (NCBI taxonomy): Eukaryota > Metazoa > Arthropoda > Insecta > Lepidoptera > Noctuidae > Apamea > Apamea crenata. The sequence goes on from OX451371.1 coordinate 17,223,160, forward strand.
AACAGGAATTCCTCCTGTATCGAGCGAGCGTTTACAAATACACAAATCTCACATGACTTCCACAAACAGAGCTGAAACTAATAACCGCAGGCTAAACAATTATTTGTTCTGTACGGGAATTGAACCCGCGACACTTAACAAAGCATCTAATCGCCACTGTGCCAATCATGACATTCTCTCAATACTCAATTAATTAACTAGCTCATAATGGTTGTCAAGATTTATTTATTGATTTTTATTGTTCAATTTTTTATTTACAAAAAGTAAGGTGCCTACTTGGGTTCGAACCTACGACCTACAATTCGTAAGTCGCGGCCGTTTCTATTGGGCCACTACTGTGCCAAACAATTATTTGTTCTGTACGGGAATTGAACCCGCCACTATTGCCCATCATGACATTCTCTCGATACTCAATTACCTACCAGCACTTCATGGTTGTAAATATTTATTTATTTATTGTCCAAATTTAACATTGTAGGTACAAATCCATTACTATACAATTTAATTTCAATAATAGAAATAATAATTGTGAAAAAAATGAATGACGTTTTGTGTAAATGTGCCTCATATTTTCCACTTTATTTTTAATTTCATTTGTCACGATAGGCGCAAATAAACATAATTTCTTTCTTATCGTAAACACTTTGTGTGAGATTAGGTATGTCTATAGAATGGGTATAGCTAATTCATCATTTTACGAGTAAGTCATCGATACGAAACTCCAATCTTTTTTCTAAGAGGTTTTACTTTCAGGTGGTCCATTTGGACGGCACGGTTGGCGCAGTGGTTAAGCGATTGACTGCTGCGCTGCGTGTCGCGGGTTCGATTCCCGCACGGAACAAATATTTGTATGACCTACATGTATTTGTTCCGAGTCTGGGTGTTTTTCTATCTATAATATGTATGTATTTACAAAAAAAAAAAGTATATAAGTAGTTTATCAGCCATCTTGTTACCATAACACAAGCATTAGGTTGCTTAGCTTGGGACAAATGGTGCTGTGTGAAATGTCCAGGGATATTATATTATATTATATTATTATTTTAGTATAGTAGCAGTGTATGAGAAACACATTTAGACAACAATCAAGCCTGTTCTGTACAGGGATAAGCAGGGTTATGTAGTTGATTTTCAGCGATTAATTTGATGGCGGGAATTGAACCCGAAACGTCTGTGGTAGGTACCTAGTGCAAACAGTCAAAACTACATTGAAACTGTTATTTTCGATAAAAAATAAAACAAAGGAGAGCATTTTTGTAATTGTTTTTATTAAAACATTCACAATCATCGTTTACAGTATATCACTATAGGTAATGTCAGTCGGGTTCGCCTAATAATAAAAAGTATTTTTTTCTTTTATTTTTAACAACAAACAGGATTTAAAATTTATCAATTTCGTTTTGCCGTGCAATTATAAATTAAAATGTTGCATTCAATTAAAAAAATCCAATTCAATATACAATTACTAAATAAAATGCTTAAAATAAGTGCTTTTACTTTTTTAATTGCTTGCAACACAACACTTAGAATAGTTAGAATAGTAGTATAATTTATTTTTGTATATTTATAATATCATAGTAACAACTAATTAGCCTAAGACATAGTCACTTTGTAACTTACTGCTCTTTTCGAGGCAGCCTCAAAGGGAGCAATGCCTCGCGCCTCGTCACAAGCAACTCAGCAGTTGCAGGGTTTAACATTTATAAAATTGACTGCCACCAACTGACTGTCAATTACCTAATGAAGACCCTCCCAAAAGTTATTAATATTATTGAAGGAATATTCGTACCTATTTATTCAACTGGATGCTGAGTCCACTCCAGTTTCACGGGAACGAGAAACGAATAACCCAGTTAAAAATTACTAAAGAAGAAGACTACTTTTTCCACAAACTCATCAATTTCCAATAATTCGTTTGGACGTTACATACATTTCAACAGAAGTTTGCATGAGATATTTTTCCTGAAGGCATTCAGGATTTTTCGACGACTTTATTTAATGTGCGAAGTGTTTTTGAAGTGCACGCAGATTATTATCTATTGTTAATTCTGAACAGCTAAGCAAACGCCAAGCTTAACAAATGGACAGTTAAGTTTATTTTCCTTTCAGTTGTTTTACCTCTGACAGCTGCAAGCCAACTCCAACCTTATTATGAAGAGAATAAAGTTCACCGTAATTTTGACAGGCCTGACAATGGCAGCAACCCAACAACGACCTTATTGTAACGAAAATAAAGATCACTATGATTTAAACAGATATGCAAAATCAGAGGTAAACTAACTGTGCAAGGACTGGTACTAGAAGTGAAATTTACAGTGATCTAGGTACAGACGCCAACACATCGAGCTACTACAATCTGTCAAACTTTAATACATTCTCAACTTTATCGCTAAAGCATTAAGGTTCAAGGTTGATTGGGAAATGTTGACAGTTTCGGGTAACTTGATGTGCAGACGTCTGTACTTACATACTTTAAAAACAAATGAGTTCGCTTTCGAATTATGTGCGGACACTTGAGTGAGGTTCGAATTAATATTAACAAAATGGCTCTAAGTTCTATATTATTATTATGGGTTTGGTTTCTGCACTTAGTCCTTCAAGTGGACCATTGTGCGTTGGCCAAGGCGGCCGTCACTGGTTATTCCAACCAGACCACGAGATGTCACTTCTGCTCATACTATTGGGAAGATACCCGTTTTTTTTTTATTAAAAAAATTGTAATTTATCACTTATGCCACTTGACTTACCGCTCCATTCCCATTGACATAATTACATTACCTAACTCCACATTTCATTTCTCCACATACAAATGTTAATTCCTATCTAAAGACTTGCTCACGTCATGTCGCGATCAACTGAATTCAGCGAGTCATTACCATAACAAATTATGCTAACAGATCGTTCCTAGCATTTCAGAACGTAATACGTAACTAGTTTAATTTATATTACACCTTAAATAGTAATTTATTTAATCATTAATTTACATTACATCATTATATTTACTTTTCACATAATGTACAATGTTACAGGTCGCAGATTTACGGCGACGTAATACTGATGAAATGAGCAAACATTTCAATATTTTATGAATGCAGTATTGGATATACTATACAGGGTTTACATTCAAAGACCAGCCAAATTTAAGGGTGTGGTACAGACCATCAGACTGAGCAATTTTCTCCATGGGACCAACATCGTAATCGTGAATAAAAATTCAGCCGTCCTATACGTTTAGGTCGAGGAGGTATTGAAGTTTTCTATGGGACAGTTGATAATTTTTCGCGATTACGATGTTGGTCCCATGGAGAAAATTGTTCAGTCTGATGGTCTGTACCACACCCTTAAATTTAGATGGTCTTTGAAAATAAACCCTGTATACATACTTTTAAGTTAAATTAATTTCCACTAACAGTGATACAATAATGCATACGAAAATAATACGCAATTTCGAACGTAATGTTAGCAGAGACCTCTAGACGATTTAAACTATCTGATATATACAATACAATACAAGATGTTTCCCCCTCATGAGCTCATCTTCCACGTTAACTATTGTCTATTTATTGAAGCGTGATGCTCTTCGCTTTACGTGCTGCGTACCAAATGATAATTTCGACTACAAATGGATTCAAAATTACGAAATTGAATTAATTTCAAGGGTTTCGTACCCAAAGCCTCTGCTGTCCGTCCGCCTGACTTTCAGCGAGCTGTATCTCATGAACCGTAATAGGTAGACAGTTGAAATTTTCAGTGTGTATTTCTATTGAAATAAATATATGAAAAAAAAAAGTTAAAAATGAAAGGGGGTCTCCATACAAGAAACTTGATTTTCTCACTTGGCTGTTTTTTTTTTACAAATTAACTAAAACAAGAACAACATTTCAGTCGAGTTTCATTTACGTATCGAATACACAACAAAACTTGCACAAGAGAGGTAAAACCATCAAGAAAATAAAACACGAACTATTAATAACACCACGATATATTCTGCAAAACGTTTTCACATAAAGGGAAGTGTACACCCGACCTCTTATTTACACGGGCGTGTCGCGCGTCGCCCGTGTGCAAAGCGTTGCAGGCGACGAGGTGCGAAACGCGACACACCCTGTATAAAACGCAACCACTATATTTAGCAGCCGTTTATACAAGTTTATGTACTGAAGTAGTGTGATGACGTATAACGTGTGATGTTAACCGCATATGTTGGGCCAATATTGCGTTAGTTTTATGTTCAGATTGTTGGCTTCAGTATGAATAGTATTTTGTTTGGAAACATGTTTACCAAACGACTGGCTGATTTAGATAAATTTTAACAGAAAGAGTGCTCGTTTCATTTCTTTTTTAATGTTCAAATGTTTAGCTAACAATATTTTCTCTAAATTAGAAATCAAAATTGTTACCTACTTCCTAAAGTTTCCTTTCAGTAAACACTTCTAAACTAAATATTGATACAATTTCCCTCCATGTACACCTTTCAGGAATACCGTTAAAAATCCACCATCCTGTTTGTTGGTACGTTCTGCAGACCCTTTGATGTGCTGCGCTGGTTGTTTGCCTCACAAAGTAAACACGCATGGCGTGAGGCTCACGCATAGCTCCACGAATTAGAAAACATTGACTGAACTGGGTGCGAATCTAGATTACGTTTGATGGTGTTTTGTGATGGACAGCCGTCAAATGTGGAATTCAACCATCATGATCTAAAGGCAACGTGAGGAAGAGAAAAAAGGATTTTTTGAGAACCGTATTTAAATCTATAGATACTAATATTATAAAGAGGTAAAGTTTGTTTGTTTGTATGTAGGGGTAATCTCTGGAACCACCAGCTGCATTTGAAAAAATCTATTTGCATTTAATAGCCCAATTCTTGAGGAAGGCAGGCTGTCCTAGCGTTATGTTAAATACTTAGAGCTGACCGAGAAGTCAGAAAGAACGATAGCGCGGGCAGGTGATGCAATGCGACGAAGTGGGTCGGGAGAACAGGACATTTCACGCGCACGAAGGCAGAAGCTAGTAAACATTAAAATTGCGACAGGAATTAGACTAGAGGGGCACTTCCCTTATTATTAAGAACGGTCACATTCTATCTCTGTCTCAATTTGTCAAACATACCTCTAGCATACATAAACATGCTTTCTTCCCATGGGGGTAGGCAGAATCAACAGAACGCCACCTGTTACGATCCTTACATACTCCTTTTGCTACGTTTACGCTCATAGGTCTGGCCATTCACGCATGCTGGTTGCGAGTAAAGTAATACGGACCTGACCATTCTGAAAAACATCACAAATAAGGTCACTATATGCTATAGGGCATCCCTCCCGGCGTTTCCACTCACATTTGCCTTGAAATACCTGTTGTTAGTCGCGTTTTATTCATGTTCTCAAAATGACCAAACCATCGGAGCATACTCTTTTAAATTTTTGTCCCTCGTAGATGGCTAGTCTCTGCTGAGATTGGCTGCCATGGCCGAAATTCGGTTTATAGGACTATTATAGATAATAAAATGCACGCCCTCGCCCACAATCAAAGGTTTTTCAGTCATAAACCAGCCCTCTAAGATTTATCTTAACATATTTTGAAAGCTCTTGTCAATATTTCATGTACAAGTGAACCAAAGTTGTTGACATAGCTCACAGAATAAGCAAGCTGAAGTGGCAATGGGTCGGCCATATTAACCGTAGAACTGATGACCGTTAAGGTAGACGTGTTATTGAGTGGAGACCGTGAATCGGCAAACGTAAGGTAGGACGCCCTCAGGCTAGATGGAGCGACGACTTTTGCAGGACGGCTGGTGAGCAGCTGGATGAGAGTTGCCGAAAATCGAGTTGAATGGAGTACAATATGAGAGGCTATGTCCAGCAGTGGACTGCTGTAGGCCGATAATGATAAAGTGCAAGTGATTTTTTCTTAGGTTTCCCGAAGAAGTCAAGCCGAAATCTAATTAAATAGTGACACATACATCAAGGGACATAACAATAATGATTCTAACATTATTATAATAACAATTTCCATCGTCAACAACGCGGAAAGTTCGCCACCCCGCCACGCAAAGTTTAAATTTAATCAATCACTCTGTAGCCGCGTGGTATTTTCCATAATCCATCTAATATTGTTTATTTTAGAAGTTTATTATAACACCATGGTACCCAGGTGGTTCAGCAGCAACTGTGCCTATACTGCGATCTGTAAGGTTAACCAACCGTGAGTCTCTAAAGCGTAGGTAGATTATACGTTAGTAACATTCGCAGGTAAAATTAATTAAACCAACCGTTTTTAATTGGATTAGATTAGTGACGGCCTCAATTGAAAATTACCCTTTTGTAAGGCTATCACGTTTGATCCAATATTTAATCATCCTCCTGCCAATATTAAAAAAAAAAAACATTTTTCACTTAATCCATCCATAGATTTCAGGTTGTTTACCGTTTATTGAGCCTCTTCAAAATCATTCTACCTCATTTTTAAGAGGAGCCCTATGTCCAGTTGTGGGCTATTGAGCTTTGTTCATTTGATTGACCGGCTTTGCATATTAATGGGCGGTGAACGCCGAACCGTGTCCAATATAGGCCATTGTTCAGGGCCATTAGGGGCAATGATACTGTGTGTAAACGGGTGGAAGGACCACTGTAGGATTTGAAATATGTTGCTAAGTGCTGCTGTGGGTACTTAAATGAATAGGAGAGACACAATGAGCATGATTATTAAGGAAACAAACGATTTACATAACTAGCTGTTGTACGCTGTTTCACTTGCCTAGGGAAACTTCTTCATGTACCCAGGAAAAAAGTATCCTATACGAGTACAACGTGCCGCTCCAATGGCGACATTCATTTAACACACGAGTTAGTGGCCAGTAGGTAATCATAAAAAATATTACAACTTTAATTCGTAATTTGAAAACTACTGCCTGCGCCTCTCGCCGACAGGGCTCTCTACTGTCTGCACATTATTCGTTTTAATTTCATTGATGCGATGTAATGATCGGTGAGCCCGGCAAATGAACCCTGCGCTACAGTTCTTTAAGTACAGGTATCTCCAAGATACTATTTTAGGAATTTGTAAATATTTAAATATAAATAATAACTTTCATTGAATTAAAACATGTTCATAAAAAAAAAATGCGAAACTCGTTAAGTACCTATGTTAAATTAATGTCGCCATTAGAGCGGCACGCTGTATGTTGACCAAGGGAATAGTTTTCCTGTGTGCTTAATTTCATCCGTATTCTTTCCGATAAACCGATAAAGCGTTGTTGAGTAACAACCACACACATTATAAAATATTAACTTAGTGTAGTGTTTAGGTCACCTAGATACAGGCTGTGTCTAGTTTAGGACCCGCTGTTAAATCTGTCTAAGTTTTCTGTCAGTAAGAATTTCAGGTCGGCCCAGAAAGCAGTGGAGAGATGACCAGCAGTGCGATTCTGTAACCGTCTCACCGTGAAAAGTTAGGTGAAGTGAGCGTGGAGTGAGCTGTCATTCCACTCATGCTAGGGATTGACACTATTGACAGCTAACTCTAAGCTCACTTCACCTTACTTTTCACGGTGAGATTTTTACAGAATCGATCGGCTGGACGCGTACCGCGAGCGCTGGTTCCAGGTGGCTCGGGAAAAGATTTCCTGGAAAGACTTGGTGGCCTTTACCTAGCAGTGCAACAATATAGGCTCAAAAAAAAAAACTGGTATGTTTAAGAATTATGTGTAAAAAAGAAATTGAATTTAAACACACATTTTTAATAAAATTTGTACTTACAATGCACAAACAACTTTCAGGCTTCATGATACTTCATTTTCTTCTGTATATTATTAGGTAGGTACCTCAATTTTCATCACAATTTCCTATACTTATCTGCTTAGTGAACATCGATACGAGTTAGAAAGGGTTTCAAGATTTGTTTACAAAGTAACAGGGGAGAGTAAACAAGCCTGTCAACTAACGCCGAGGACTCTAAATTACATTAAACTTAACCTGAGCTGCCTATTATCTTAATAAGACTACCTGTGAAGTACTAAAGCCATTTTTTAGGTTGAAAATTGTGCTACAGGTATCAAGTTTCTGCGCTACCTAACGTAACTAAATTCGATCTAAAAACCTTGAAGAAATGTATTTCATAGAGACAGACAGCTGTGCTGCTGAGGAGTTTGTTGCGCCACTTCTCCCAGCGAAAGCACTAGGAGGTGGTGAAGGGCGGGCGTTTTAGAGGACTGTCTCCTGTAATTTTGACGTTCGAAAAGTGCTGATTCTCAGCCTAGTTTGAATAAACTTTTAATTTTGAGTTTAGAGCCGATATGCAAATATCCTTATTTGCGTTTTTATTTTTGTCGGTACTCCTAAAACAAGCCCGTTATAAAAGGTAGCTAAATAATAATAGCCACACGGGTCGATCAAAGGTTAAGCTACGCTTGCTGCGGTCGGTTCGTGGATGAGTGACTATCCATTTCATATCGAGACCCCTCCGTGCCTCGGAAAGCACGTTAAGCCGTTGGTCCCGGCTGTCAGTAATAGATCTATGATATTCGTTATGGGTAGTTATAAGCCCAAAAGTCTAACAATCAGTTTTACCAAGGTGTATCATATTACGTACCTAGTAACTGGATTTTGGTCTAGTGAAGGCCAAATAGACAGTCGCTCTTTGTAAAATACTGGTATTCAGCTGCATCCGGTTAGACTGGAAGCTGACCCCAGCATATTTGGGAAAAGGCTAGACAGTTTGATTAAACTTTACAAATATTATTGTTGAAATATTTTTAAATATTAATAATGCGTTTTGCCCGAACCCCTTGAATGCCTCAAATAAGTCAAGTAGGTATTAAAAATTCCTCCGCAGTTTTCATTCAATAACTTATTCCAATTTTCTTCGAAAACCTCTCGTTGTTTCAACAGTTTTGCAAACTGGAAGATATCGTTATTTATTGCTTCAATTTGTTCCACGATTCAGGTGCGTTCATCCTGTCGGCGATGAGTTTTATTAATTATACCTAATTGCTTTTTAATAGTAATCCCTACATAAATTGACGGTCGACCTCGAAAACGCTTTGCAGAAAATATGTGGGCCCACTGTTTTTGGGAAACAACAATAATATTTGGGAAACAACAATAATAAAATTAGTAAGCATTTTTTTTAATATGAAAAGCATTAGGAACTTTACTAACATTTCGAAGAACACAATTAGGTATGACAAGACAGAGTTTGTCAAAGTATAAGATTGTGCGCAAACCAGAGACAAGATTGTCTTTAGACTATTATTGCTCTGTACAAAGCAATAATGCATTCCCTCGCAACAAAACGATTGCATCTGTTTTCCATCTGTCTCTGTCTGTAATTTCTCAGGAGCACTCCAGAGTCTGGATTTGTGCACGGTTGATGGCAATAGGCTCACCCGCTGTTACATGGTACCTACATAAACATAACTGGCGAAATGAGGGTGTTCTGTAGTTACACCTCTGCCTACTCCGTCGAGGATTACAGGCGTGATGTTATGTAAAACTCACCCTTGTCTTCGTTTTGCTATTTCCTGTCAGAGATAGTCAAATAGGAAATGTCAAATCCATCTAGCTTTTTTTAGAAATGACGTGTACAAGTGTATATATGTACGATATCCGACTTACAGAACAAACAATTTTATTTTATTTCATTTCAGTGTTTTGTATTTTCAAGACAAAAGTGTTTTGTCTAACACAGACAAAACTGTCTTGACTCGGGCGAGCGCACTGTCTTAGAAAATGACAATATTAACAAGGGACAGCAAACAATTTACTTTTAAATTAATTTACTAATTTTGAAATAACAAGGCGGATACTAAAATAATCTCACGACAGCTCGAAGGAGTGGGCGGATGTTTTTAATTAATTACATCTAAATTACTTATCAATTAAATACAATTACGTTATAAATATAATTCCGTGAACTTAACCATCGTATTATTTATTTAAATTAATTATTTCCTATAACAGTTTTGTTACTTAAAAGTACAAACATGCAAAAAGGCGTGATCTTTGGATATTATCGGAATTGAAGTTATTTAAAACTAAATTGCACATTCTTAGGAATATTATGTGACTAAATTAATAACACTAAAAGAAACTTTGTATTATACACAGCAATACTTATTTTTTTATTTTTTAACAAATTATTTTGAAGAAAAAAAAAAAGAAGCTGTTTCGTAAAAAAGTGTACATGGTACAGTGTTCTACGAGACAGCTGATTTTTTTAGATGAGCGACAAAAAATTTCTACTAGAGGGGTCTAGAATCATGAACTGAATTCATGGTTTCAGTTTAAAAAAAAAAAAAAAAAGTTTACTTGTGATGTCCCTGTTTATTAGGTAATAATAATACCAGCCTGTCATTGTCCCACTGCAGGGCAAATATTTTTTTTTTATTCTCAAGGCAGAAAGACAGGTATCTCATACATAGATAAACACCACATTTACTTTAAAACTTTAATAAAAAATCTACTACTATTCACCGTAAAAAATCTATGTATTATGTCGAAGAAAAAAGTAAAACAGATATCCAAAGATCGCACCTCTCGAAATGTAACACAATCACTATAAAGTCCTCACCGCACGATCAATTACGTCGCAGCGTCTATATGCAACTCTCGCGCACCTTTCTCGCAGTGGTGACTACCTCAGGTCTCCGCGCGGCCGCTATGTCAGCGCTGCGGGCAGTGACCCCCCGGTTCACCACGCATATGCTCACTGATGACTGTGTGGGAAAGGGAGGAAATCAAATATTATAAAAAAAAATATTTTTGTTATCCGTGATGTAATGGAGCGATGACATCGAAAGAGTGAAAATAATTGGTCAGTGACGGGCAAAGGATTTTTTTTAAAACACATTTCATTTTTTTTTACAGTTTAAAATAACAACCACAGTTTAGTTTAAAATTTAACTGTCGTTTTGTTTATCTAATATATTAATATTATAAATAGGTAAAATTTGTTAGTTTGTATGTAGGGAAAAAAAATATAATATAATATATAAAATATAATATTTTCAAATATTTTTATTTTTTTATATAGACTCTGAAACTACCAGCCAGTTTTGAAAAAAATCTTGTTGCATTACATAGCACATTTCTTGAGGAAGACTTTAGGCTATTTAACAGTACGCTGTGACCCTCAAAAGCCGAACGAAAAGGAAAAAAGTCAGAAAGAACAAAAAGTGAAATTTCTTGCCACACACCGCCTCACATCGCATCACTTAAAAAAAGGGAAGTAGAAATCAATATCAAATCAAGAAAATATGATTGACGTGTAAAAGTGTTTGTACAAACCTACTTACAAAATAAAATCATTTATCATTATCATTTATCAATTACAGATATATTTACAAGGTAGAAAAAAGATGGAGATGGACTGAAGAGTGGTGTGTGGTAGTGTGGGTGAGGAAGGATAAGGATGCGTGATAGGTAACTGAGGCGGAGCTGAAGATGGAGCTGAAGAGGTCGACCGACGCGAGGCTGGTGCCGGTGACTGGTGCAGGTGCAGGTGAGAGCAGGTGCTGGTGCGTGTGCGGCACGGAGGATACCCGTAGAGGGGCAGGTGATGCGATGCGACGAGGTGTGTCGGGGGAGCAAGAAATTTCACGCTGACGAAGTCGCGGGCAGCAGCTAGGTTTTATATTCATTAACTTCTCCTAATTACTTATTTATTGAAATGTTGTTCTTTTTTCTGATTAAAATATGTCTTTGTTTCATAAAATAACAATAGAGGACCCATCGTTAAATACGGCCTCGATGCTCAGAGGCACACCCTAATGAAATTAGCAAACCTCTTAATTTAATGGAAATTTATTGTGAGATGAGAAATTTTAATCGCGAAAAAATAATGATAAAAAAGTATACCTACTTACATTAATTAAGTAGGTTTTTATAAAAGGTATTGTGATTAATAGCTATCTCCAATGTTTTTATTAACTTAGTTAGGGAAAGGCCAAGTACCTATCGTGTTACCCAGTAACGGTTGTGGACATAGACATGTAAAAAACAGGAGAAGTGGCAAAGAGGCGTGTCTGTGTCGTCGCGGCATGTTCAAACTGACCATGTCTAGGCAAATGGCCATCACCGCGAATTAGTGCGCTTTCGACCGTGATCGTGAAAAATATAAGAATGCCGTGTTGTTCAGTGGCTTCTTGTAAAAACCAAAACTTTGTAAATCATGGAATCACTTACCATATATACTCGTAAATATAAGTATTTTATTATATTTGTCTTCAAAATCATGAAAAACAACAAATTGTAAAAAAAAAAACTTGCTTTTACTACGATAATTTTGTTTTCAAATATAAGAAAGAAATTGCAGCGACTGTAGGTACTATTTTCGCAGTAAATACTTACATTGCTCCTTAACCACTAACTAAGTATGTCGCTAAGTGACAAGCAATGTAAACATCACAAAACGATACTTTATTTATGCGGTGCATCGCATGGTACGGCCGCTGCTTCTTGCGGCTAGTTAGTGATGTGGCTGTGCAGATCCACTAACGTAGGCTATCGACAGCAATGTCGATTACCCAATGAATTTAATTATAGTCAATTTTACAATTTGTCAACCGTTTTAAACCCGTTGCAAGACCTAAAAAGATGACGTTGAAATCCGGTTGGAAGACCCTTGAGAAGATGTAAAATAATGTAAAAAAAAATATATACCAAAAGTTTTTTTTTTGCAATTTTTTATTGATTTATAATTTAATATTTTCTGGACATCGTCTTTTATTTATTTTATTTTCAGAACCCCAAATTTTTTTTAGTACAATAGGGAGAACCGATAACTTTCTGATTAGTCAATCACTAGCTTCTAAGTAAAATAAATGGCTTTTGCATAGCACAACGATAGTGACAGATGTTTGTTATGTATGTAAGGTTAAATAAATTAATTTTAAGTTGATAACTACACTGTCGCATTAGGTTAAGGCCTGTAATCATAGATGTAAGGTTGATACATAAATAAATTATTTGCCAGTTTAGAGTGTGCGCGACTTTGTATCTATTGCTTTTAATGGAACTACATGTGTAGTAGTAGCGCGGTAGTGGGATCATCTTAGCGACATGGAGTTCTGATACATTTTCAACTACAGGGCATATCTCCTTCAACCCTATATCTTTAGTTGTGGAGGTCAAATGGTCAGTCGCTCCATAGAAAATACTGGTATTCAGCTGTATACACATTAAAGAACAGACTAGGCAGATGATGCCTGTGCCAGGTGTGGAAGCTGACTAACACCTGGTTTCCGAGTTCAAAATTTTTATTTTTTTTGCTATCAAATACTGTCCCACTATTAAAATCTAGCTAGATAGACCGACGACCTTCAGAACGTGGCCGAGACAGATTTGATGCGGAAGGCGGAAGACAGGTTATTGTGGCGCAGCCTGAGAGAGGTCTATGTCCAGCAGTGGACTGCGATAGGCTGAGTTGATTGAAGTTTATTGTAAATATTGAAGGTAGCTTCATAAGTAATGTCTTCTTAAAAGTATGACAAGTTCTCAACTTCAAATTCTTAATTCAGAAACCGGATGTAAATGTCTTAACTGATGAATTAACAACTGTAGATAATGTTTAGAGAAATTCAAATGAAAATAATCTTTGAATACAAAGCTATGTTTTCAAAAATCTCTGTTGGCATACTTACAGCACTGGCAGGTAGGATGGGTCGATCGCTGAATATCCTGTGAGGGTCCGAGTCCAGACCAGGAGTAGACAGCTTACTATATTCACCTATGGGTTTCTTATCTGCAACAAAATGTCTAAAATTTATATAATGTGAAGAAGTTACGTTGAAGTGACTATTGCAATGTTTTAAAACGTAATTAAACTATGTAGATACATAAATAAATAGATTTTAAAAATTTATTATTCAATAATGGGCAAAGTCAAAGCATTTATTTCAAATAGGCACTTTTGAACGTCATCAATTGGATGGAGAAGAATAGGCAAGAAACTCCACCATTATTATTTCAAAATGTTTTACAATATTTGGGCTATAAGGTTACACCATTATAGCTTGCCGCCCGGTAAGGACCAGCAGTGCAATTCTGTAACCATCTCACCGTGACAAACTTAGGTGAAGTGAGCGTGGAGTAAGCTATCATTCTAACTAATGCTAGGAATTGACACCATAGACAGCTCACTCTTAGCTCACTTCACCTAACTTTTCACGGTGAGATTTTTACAGAATCGATCGGCAGGTCGGGGTCGACGGCGCGATGTGTTCCACGCGCGCCTCAAAGAGATGTCAGCACAAAGTGACGGGGTCCGATAGAGCCGATGCCTGCCAGGGTCACGGGTTGTTCGAAAGAGTTACGGTGGTTCCTGGCATAGGCAACTGAAGGAATACGGGTGGGTTTTAGTCAGTAAAAGTCTGACACGCCCCCGCTCCCCCCAGAGCGGGAGAAGTTATTTGATGATTTCCCACCGAAAAAAAAGGCTACACCATTATCAACACTGTGGACGCTAAACGCCCTTAAACGAAGTAACAATAAAACTTCTATTTCGTCTCGTACAGTGATCTTTAACCGATTAATAACTAGCTTTCGCTCGTGGCTTCACCCGCGTGTATATCGCAAATTATCCCACGGGAACGTACTACTGGGATAAATAGTATCCTTAGTCCTTATTGTCCTCCAGGCAGGATTTCGGCTATGGCGGCCAATCGCAACGGAGACTAACCTTCGGCGCGGAAAATATTATAGTGCAGAAGTGTGCGCGCAATCACAGGTGCACTCTCTGTTTCCTCACTCTTATAGTCCTAACTCAAGTCATGGTCTACTGTGTGCCAAATTTTATCGAAATCCGTTTCAACCGTTAGGTTTTGAAAAGTTAACAGACAGATAAACAGAGTTACTCTCACATTTACAATAATCCCCTGACTGATTTCGGACACGGTGGCCAATCACAACGAACATTAGCCAGGTTCGCAGGAGATATATATATAGTGCACAAGTATGTGTGCGCAAACACAGATGCACTTTCCGTTCCATTACTCTCACAGTCCGATGGGACGGCAATCCGACACGACCGGGGAGAGATCGGGCGCATGACCAACGGCTTTACGTGCTTTCCGAGGCACGGGGGTATCACACCACCAACTTCCAAACACCGGGCTGCTGCTGAGAGACACCTAATGGAAAAACCCAATAACACTTTGCCCAACCTGGGAATCGAACCCAGGACCCCACGCACAGCAGTCGCGATTGCGACCACGAGATCAACGAGGAAATCGATTTCGCATTTATAGTAATAGTATGGAAGTATTGATAGTTAGCTAGGGCTTCAAAATCTCATCTTTGTTATATTTCTTTGTGAAGACAAAATAAACTAGTCTCGTACTTTCTAAAGTAACTTTAAGTAGAATTAGTTGTTGTTTGTGCGCATAAACTTGTGGGCCAAGCGCTAAAGGTGGCCTCCGATAAGGGGAGGTTCATTACTAATACATTTAAATTCTTGTCTGTCACTGACAAAAAACAGATCCAAACTTTGTACGCACGTTCACTGAGAATCAAAACAATGAAACTTGAGCTAAGAACCACAAAGTTTTCGAAAGTCGCAAACCTACATAATCAAATCAAACATTCCCAAATATACATAATGTTTGATTTGATTCGATTTGAGACTGCTGAGAGCAGTGGTAGCCCGGTGATAACGGTCGCGACCTACGAGTTGTAGGTCGTAGGTTCGAACCCTGACAGGCACTTTACTATGTGTAAATTATTTCATGTCGGATGATGCTTTCAAAACGGCGAAGGAAAACATCGGAAACCGTCTATTTCTAGAACCAGACTTTCGAAAAAAGGGGGCTTGTGGCTAAGTAATAACAGCCGCACGGGTCGATCGATCAGGTTAAGCTACGCTTGCCGCGGTTGGTCCGTGGATGGGTGACCATTTTCACATACCAAGTCCCCTCCGTGCCTCGGAAAGCACGTTAAGCCGTTGGTCCCGGCTGTCATTCGTGGATCTTTGACAGTCGTTACGGGTCGTCAGTAGCCCGAAAGTCTGACAACCAGTCTTACCAAGGGGTATCGTATTACCCAGTAACTGGGTTGTGGAGGTCAGATAGGCAGTCGCTTCATGTAAAATACTGGTATTCAGCTGCATCCGGTTAGACTGGAAGCCGACCCCAACATAGTTGGGAAAAGGCTAGGCAGATGATGACTTTCGAAAAAATGTGACATCTTTATAAATCTAATTAATTGGGTCTTTTAGTTTATTAATTTATCAAAAACCAAATTATTGGTAAACGCACATTTCTATGCATACCTACTTTTATCTAGTCATCTTATAAGTAGTGCTTATGAAAATTGTGGCGATAAATAAGAGGGTGTATGGAAGGGTTTAGGAAAAGGTCTGTACCTGCTATTATTATATTATAGAATAGACCCTCTTCGTGACATTAACGTAGTACATATTAACGATTATCGGGTGGCGGTTCTGGACGAGCAGAAAATGCTTCTGAAATTCGGGTGTGCTACAATTTGTAATTTTCTGTTATACCTGTTTGTTGTTTCTAAAGGAGAAAATAGGTTTTTAACAGCGGTCTCATAATTATCATAATCAGCCTATAATGAGCGAGGGAGTGGGCCTTGATCCACCACGCGGGTCCAGTGCGGGTTGATAGATGTCGAATTTTTAGTTCTAAGATATGCAGGTTTCCTCACAATGTTCTCTTCACCATTTTGAGAGCAGCGGTGATGAAATAATTTACATTAAGGAAAGCGCCTGTCTGGGTCCGAACCTACGACCTACAACTCGTAAGTAGCGGTCGTTACCACTGAACCAAACAGCAACATAAAAAGTAATAATATATCAAAAACCTAATTCTTACCATAATGGCAGGGTATAATATCAGGATCCGTATCCTCCCCGCTCCCCTCCATCTTCAGCTCATACTGGCTGCAGTAGTCCAGCTTCGGTGAGCCACAGTACGTGTTCAGATTGTCTTGCTTCGAAAGAGACTCCACGCTTTGTTCCATGTAGAGGGCGTTGCTGTGGAAGGCGGAATTAGCTGTAGGGTTTTAGCAGTAAGTGGAAATATGTAGTGAGACGTGACATATGGAGAGAAACTGACTGGCAAGATACTGCTAGAATAATCAACTTCTTAGAACTCAAGGAAAAATAATTATATAAAAATCCACTCAATGCCAAAAGATCCTCATTAAATACTCGTAAATGGTGAAACAAATCTTACAAACGAATATCTAAAAATAAAACAAAACTCATTTTCCATAACACTCGAATCTCACAAGTACGTATGCCTCAAATACTTCAGACCTCTTAACACAATCAAATCTTCGAAAAAAAGGTACCTTCTTTGAAGAGAAAATGCGAAATCGGTATTACAGTTTCAGGATAACATAGGCAAAAGTAACAACAAAAAACTCAAGGCCAATCTAAATTTAGTAACCAAACCTTGTTTAACGACAAAGCCTTCAAAAACCTCTTTATGTGTCTAATACTCTTAGGGAACATTCACACATCACTGGAATGGTACACAACCACACCACATCGCAGCCACAAACATCGGGCAAGAAGTTTTTACGTGTGAAGTCTCGCTGTTTTCAAAATCTTGTAGTAGCGTAGTGGTTACTACAAAAACGAGTATTTAAAATCAAATATATATCCTTTTTTACAAATGTTGAGTGGCTTTTAGTATGGGGAATCAATATTTATTTATGTGTCTGGCAGACTTATAGCTAAAAAAAACAGAACTAATAATAACATAGGTACGTGACATAATCAACGGGAAACCAAAACCAAATGCCTTAAAATAATTATTGCAATAAAGATTAATTGAATTGAATATTTTCTTTATTAAGAAATAAAGAAGGCATTGTAGTTTATTCACTAGTGTGCGGTATCGCTGGTGGTTGTGTTGTGACTGTGATGTGACCGATATCGTCCATACGGTTGAGTTGGACGGTTAAATGTGGTCCAATAAAACTATGCATTTTCAAATTTTGCGCCCGCCAATATGTTGCAAGTGTGGTGTAGTTGTGGTACATGTGTAAGTGCCCTTATGTATTCATACGTATATTGTACATTTGATTCAAAAAGCAATCTTCCTACAAGGATAAACAGAGCTTTCAAAATAAATATCATTATCGATATTAACCCAAACAGACAATATTATTTGGGCGTTAACACATGTTTTTTTTTTGGAAAAATACTGTTTTCTATAAAAAGGTTAAATGTTCAATAACAGCAAACAGATTACCTACCTACGTAGGTAATCTGTTTGCTGTTATTGAACTTTTAAGTACCTAAACGATTATGATGGCAAATAACATATATTGTACATAATTTATGATATGTTTTGTGCTCTTTGGGAAATAAATCACAAAAATACCTTATTACCCAAACTAAAGCTTACGTTTTAGAATGCATGACATGAAAACTAGCTGTAACAAGAATACACTGGCTTATGGCATAGTGTACCACACACACACAGGTACACTATGCCATAAGGAAACAGCATGCTCAATTACATACTTATTTCAAACAATTAACAGCCAAAAGGAAATATTGGTAATCTTACGTAGAAGGCGGATGTTTGTCGATATCATGCCTCCGGGCAGCGTGACGTCGATACAGCGCAGTGATAACACCACACACCCCAGTGCACAGCAGCGCAGCTACTGATAGGAGGGAGACCAGCATTGGAGACAGGGGGATCGAGGTGCTCACTCCTGCTGGAAAAGAGACTGGGTTAGAATGAGATTTCGTTAATGTATTTATGCAAATGTGAGATCGTGTCATGAGACCTACACTACGTGCTATATGTCGACAACCTCGCGAGCCAAGTCAAGATACTATATTATTACTATTTATTGTTTACTAAAGTCCTCTACGACCCTAGTTGCGTAACACACAATCAACCTCAATCTGAATCATTTTTAAGGATAATAGTTGTTGAACTGTCCAAATTAAAGCCGTTGCTATGGATAGTGTTTTACGCAACTACCCCGCAGTTTAATATGTTGGGTAGAATTCAATAAATACCAATGACAACAGAAAATGGTGAAACCGATCTGACTGATGGTTATGACAAGAGAGCCCCAAAGTTACAGAAACTTGACCGCCTGGTCAGTCATATTTCTCCAAGATTGAAACGTCAAAATGCAATCCTTAGTGACGCGGAGCAATGGTCAAATTTTCCTCTCTAGACGAATCTAACCATTCATAAACTGGCCTTACAGACTATTAACTAACCGATGACATACGATACAATTTGCCGCAATTCAACCAAGTATACTACAATGATTACGCTTTGTAATCACAATAGACCACTAATTACCAATCTCGGTTTGCACACCATAGCTCCCCATGGGGGCCTAAGAAGTTCCTAATGAACTGTAGCAGGGGATCATGGAAATGGGCAGTGGCATCGACGTGTGAGCTAATAGCATCATTTCTACCTTCCAAGCACAATAATTATGGATCGTTCGTATAATAGGAGGGCTGGCCAACAGTGGACGTCTTCCGGATGGGATGACAAATATAATGATGGCTTTTTTTTGGATTGTGTCGCGGTTTTTATGTGTAGTGGGTTTTGTGTGAGGGGATTGTGTAATTGGTCTCTGAATTAATGTTTTGGAATAAGTGAGAAGAAAATATGACAAAGAAGTGAACACACAAACACATTATACTGATTTATGGATCTTTCGGCACCCGACACGTTGACAAGGGGTAACCCGACACGGCGTTGGTAGGTAATTTTTTTTTCGCAAATGTGTGCAACTTGTTTTGCGATTATTTTATTATAAGCCTGCGTTGTCCCTCTCCAGGGCAAAGGCCTACTTTTACTCTTCTCTTTCTACTTTTCCCGGTCTACTGAAATTGTGGGCCAATCCTTTAAGAAGGAGTCCAGCTCATCCCGCCATCTCTTTCTGGGCTTGCCACGCAGTTGTTTCCTGCCATTTGGAATCCACTGAGTGGTGGCTTTTGCGTATTGCTACTCCGACATGCGACAGATATGGCCAGCCCAGTTCTACTGAAGTCCAGCAGTGGTGCAAAATTTATTAAAAAAACAAGATGGTGGCGTTAGTTCCAATTTTGGCCACACGACAAATGATCCTTGTACAGCAGCCATAACATAATATGGACATAATATGTATTTTGTATATAACATTATAGAGAAAACCGTTGTAAAGAGGATAAAATACATATTTATATCTGCCGCCAGGCTGCATTACTGCAATCCAGTTTATCGGATATCAGAGCCAGCATAATTACGGACACACGAGACTTTCCAACTTTAGTCGGCCTGGTTGATATAATTGTATGTGTCCAGTAGTCAGATAAAATAAAAAATACTGGTTTTAAATAAGTTAAAAAAAATCTCATGAAAGTGGTATTTCTCAAAGATGAAAAGATACCGGTTTCTAAACATGTAACAGCTATAAAACACATTCACACGATGCAAGTCTTGCTTAAGGCATACAAAAACACTGCAGCAACAACATGAGTTGCAGTCTAAACACTGCACTGTTGAGACGGTGCCATTTTTTGTATCTATAACTTATAGTTTATATATAATTAATTATGTTTTATAATTTGTCTGTGGTATACAGACAAATTAATCGCACCGTCAATCAGACCATTCCTAATTAAGTATTTTATTAAACTGTACATTGTGTTATCTGTAGCATATCATAATAAAGTAAATTTATTTGTATAGTTAGTTATTTATTTATTTGCTAACATGTAAGACACTGGTTAGGCATGGCATGCATGCATTCAAATTTCATGACATGGTATTGCATGGATGTGTGGGCACTGCAATTTTTATATATCAAATTACATAATATTAAAATATTGATTTTAATTATTACAATTTACATTATCAATCAATCAATCAACTCAGCCTATCGCAGTCCACTGCTGGACATAGGCCTCTCCCAGGCTGCGCCACAACACCCTGTCCTCCGCTTTCCGCATCCTGTCTGTCCCAGCAACCTTCTTTAGGTCGTCCGTCCATCTAGCTGGGGAGTGTCCCACACTACGCTTGCCGATACGCGGTCTCCAATTTACATTATACTAAACATTACAATCATTATTATAAATTCGTTCATTAATTTTAGTCATATAAGTAATTTAGTATATAGTCATTTATTATTTCACATTTACTTCAAGCATAATAATTATTACAAGGTCGATCGATTCACAATTTGTCAGTTTTCAATTCTTCAACCTTATTGTAGCCTTTCTTTATTAACAAAGATTTCAACTGTTTCGAGAAAATTGAGTCAATTGGTAGGGATTTTAAACTTTCCGGTAGCTTATTAAATATATTAGCTAGTCTAGAGTATGGGCTTTTCCCGATAACTTTTAAGTTTGTCATTGGTAGTAATCATCTATTCTCGTTCCGTCGGTTATAGTTTTCATTTAGCTCGATATTTTATTTGAAGTGGTGCCTATGTTTTCTAACGAATGTACAGCTTTGTAGTATAGCTATTAATTTAGTACCCACTGTAAATAGTTAGTTATCTAAAATAAATTAAAATTAAGTTAAAACTTCAGCATACTACTTCAACGCAACTTCTCAAGAAACAAAAGAGAATCGTCCAAAAAATTGTATTTAGGTATAACCACAAGTTTCTCTCCGCGTCTAAACTAAATATACAATAACCATTCGTACATACTCCTGAGTAATCACTGTATCTAATTGTTGTAACTTGCAAACTGCCGTGAATAGCGCTTCGTTGCAGTTCCAATGAATATTGTACTACCAGCAGATTTACGAGTTACGACTAGTAATTTAACTTAGCATTGTATTCCGCGATATTTATTGTATTTTAACCTCACGCTGGTAGTGTATGTGGTCGGGTGGAGGCTTCGGAACAGCTTGGCTTTGGTTAGTTATGTTTGTAATGGAGTGTTAGATTAGTAAATACTGTACTTATGATTACCACCTTATTGGTGGTATTTACCATGTTATTTTCAAAAGGCGATTTGTTGTATATTTTCAATGCATGTCTTGCGTTTTAAGACGTATTTGTTTGCACTCAATCTATTACTTTCATCAATCAATTAGCCCAGCCTGCCAGCCCGAACTGTGGGTTGGGGTCACCTTCCAGACTCCGAGTTTGACTATCTACGACCTACTGCCTACATTCG
Organism: Apamea crenata; assembly: GCA_949629185.1. Taxonomy (NCBI): domain Eukaryota; kingdom Metazoa; phylum Arthropoda; class Insecta; order Lepidoptera; family Noctuidae; genus Apamea; species Apamea crenata. The sequence continues at coordinate 17,245,279 of OX451371.1, forward strand.
ACTACCTATCTGACCCTCACCTACGATACCCCTTTTATAAGACGGGTTGTCAGACTAATGCTTAGTGTAGTTTTAAATACCAAGTTTCGCTGAAGATTATTTTACAATTCTGTATTGCAGGCCTACTGGCATTTACGCATATTGTTTTGATTCCAGAAAACCCTATAAAACCTTTGTTTGCCATCACAGTCTGATCTTGTTTAAGTAATAAAACTGTATTTTCGTTTACTTTGGCTCTTATCGTAAATTCTTCAGTCGCGTTGAGCGTCATTCTCTCAAATAAAGTGAATTATCAAGGCTCAGACTGGTCGCCATTAATTTATTCCACTGTCTGCTGAAGTAATCATTCCCGACTCTGTGTGACCTAAAAATGTATACCCGAATTCAAAGTTAATATTGTTTACAGTTGAAAGCTTTTCTTGAAACGTTAAATACGTTCGCGTTTTAAATGAAAATTGGTTTTAAGTCTATGTTTTTGGCAAGATTGAGCCCCGAATGAACGTGCTAGCCTAGATTTAAGGGTAACCCACACGCACGCACACGCTAGGCATCGAGGTAAACCGCGACCGCGATGTATCGCAGTCAGGTACTCGTAGTCTTCGGCATGTGCGTGCTTGTGTGTCTATTAGCATGCATTTGTTTTACATGGATGTGACATCGAGGTAGCGAGCTAAGCCGCGTTCGCTAGGTACTGTAGTAAGGCATCTTCAGCATGTAACCCTTAGTCTTATGAGTTATGACTAACATACGGTCAGAAAATTAGTCATTGTAGGTTTAGTTGACAATATTTTACGTACGAGCATACGAGTAAATACCACACAATACACTTACGAACACTACGATTAAAAAGCGATTTTTTCCTAAAGTAGGTATTGATAGATATAATATAGTGTTACGAACATAATGTTCTCGAAAACATATTATTATGAGAAATATTTCACGAGAAAAATGCTTTTTGATTTTACGAAATTTATGCTCGGCGACAGTAGGTACGATTCTGACAATTTGTTAAATTAAGATTCAGTCTTTTTGCTTAATAATTAGACAACGAACCGAATATTTTTTTACTTGGCAACTACTCATTTAATTATGCAAAAGCTTATTGTAAAGAAATAATTTTCCGAATTAACTTTCACAAAGTAAAATATTCGTGTGATTCTTTCTGTTTCTGGTAAGACTCCGGAGGCGTTTTTATTAATTTTCTTTTTGAAACTTCTTGTTTAAAACAGTTTAATTGTAATTCCAAATTGTATACCTACGGTTTTCCTGCCTGAAAACATTTAATTGTAAGAAGGTTCCTAGTTGCTAAGTAGCAGACGATCATTCGACGGCACGGTTGGCGCAGTGGTTAAGCGATTGACTGCAGCTGCGCTGCGTGTCGTGGGTTCGATTCCCGCACGGAACAAATATTTGTATGACCTACATGTATTTGTTCCGAGTCTGGGTGTTTTTCTATCTATAATATGTATGTATTTACAAAAAAAAAAAAATGTATATAAGTAGTTTATCAGCCATCTTGTTACCATAACACAAGCATTAGGTTGCTTAGCTTGGGACAAATGGTGCTGTGTGAAATGTCCAGGGATATTTATTTTTATTTATTTATTTGATATAGTAAAATGATGATATTTTAAGACCTTTATGGTGAATAACAACTACCTACTGAAGATTTTACATTGTGAAAAATAATACGGTTAACATCTGTCGAACATGTCCCCATCAAGGGGGATCGTGCCACTCGATTTTTTAAAGTGATTGATTGACAAACAAGTCCTCCTCACCCACGTCATGCTAAGTGGTCACTGCCAGCTCTGGACCTACATAACATAACATTACGCATGTAATCCCCAAAGGACTAGGTAGAGTTTCACCTATTATTATAGTGCACCCATATTTCTCCAGTTGTGTTCAAGTGCAATGTTATAGAGTGTGAGCCTATTCGAATCCGGACTCCAGGGTACTACTAAGAAATTTCTGCTGGAAGAACCCAAGAACACTTTGCTCAACGCCCAGCGCGACCTGTAGACCAACGAGCCAGACATAATCTTGGTCAGATCATGTGAAGACCATGTAGATCGGTGTCTGAAATGGTCTTTTGAAGAAAGAGTGAGAGAGTGGACCTGTCCAGTCAGTGGACGCATTTGTCAGTAATCATGCAGCTCAACTCAGATCTTAAGGAGCACAACCTCAGGTAGGTCACTTCTAAACTTACCGGTATACTTGTCAGGTGGTCTGATGGCGACTGTATACAGCGTGACCTCTTCGCTCCTACCCTTCGCGTTGGCAGCATACAGGACTAGCGTGTAGCTAGACCGGCTGTCCAGGTCGTGGACTTCGAAAGCAGGAGTATGGTTTGATGAGACGTTAGCTCGGACCTGGACCAAAAGAACGTCATGATCATCTATAGGATATTTTTTAGCCGCGGAATACAAACTACAATTTATAACTACAACAGGTGGAAACCTGATAGCGACGTAATTCCGTTTGAATTTATTCATTCGAGTTTTTTTACACTGAAAATCTACTTAAATATATAACATTAAACTTGTATTCTCAACAGCGGTAGTCAGAGGTGTTTATGATACATACATTTCAATAGTTTAAATTACACTCCTATGATTCATACTCGTAGAAAAGCAATAACTTTCAAGAACTAATGAAATTCAACTTCATCTACAAACCACTTACCATCAGCGAGGGCAGTTCCAATACCTCCATGTAGAACGCCTGTGGCAGACCTCCATCGAAGCCCTCCAGACATTCCACCAGCAGTGTGTCAGAGCTCTGGTTCACCACCGAGCAGTTCTGCAAGGCTGTGGGGTTCCCTGCTGAAACCGACTCGATTTAGGAACACTTAACACCAGAACAGTAAATAATTCAGTAATAAGATATTAGACGCGGAAAATTTTATATGACGCGGGTTTTTTTTAAATGGATCACGATCACGCCTGATGGAAAGTAATGGGTGAGGTTTATGATGGAACAAGCGAGGTTAAGACACAGAATAACCAGACAAAACTAGTCTTTGTGTGTGTATGTCTTTGTGACTGTTAGGGAGAAAAAAAAAAGATTCTGGGGGCTTATCATAAATCACGTTGGTCCTTGAATAGTGTAACCTAGTGTATGGTTTTTCGATTAAACTATTTATTATTCCGAGGAAGTCAAAACCAAAAAATACACCATATTTAAATCTAGCTAAATGCAACTGACAGACTGACTGGTCGAAAAGCTGACTAAGGGCTGATTTTTCAATAGACATATAATTTCTATTTGTGGAATAAAATTAACGTCTGATAGATTTTTTTATGGAACAACTGTCAAAAATTCAAAATTATTCATCGGATAAAACTATCCGGCGTTGAAAAAATCAGCCTTATGGCAAACTCGTAACATTCCTCTTTCTAAGTCTGTTTAAAAAATCATAAGAAACAAATACTTTAAAACTGGCCAAATGAAGCTTTAATACGATTCACGGCACGTGCCACATTTATTGCGATTACGACATGTGTCACATATTACGATGACCGGCGATAAAATATAACGACTAGTGTTGCACAGTTTATCATCACTGCAGGCGATAAACAAAGCGACAAACTTTCTCTCACAACAAACAAACAACTTTGTATCGCGTTTTGCTATCACAAATTGAATTACACACACATAGAAGATGAAATAACCGCAGAGATAAAGAGAAAGTTCAAATATGTAGTTTTTATTGGTTATGGGGTGAATAATATAGGGTAACATTCCTATAACTACCTGCCTGAAATTGTTCGTCGGTTATCAAAATAAAAATCTGCTGTTTCAAAATTGCAATACCTACGCACTCAAAATGTACTGAAAAGCTATTTTTTTTTAATAACCGACTAAAAATTTCATCGCCAGGGGGTTCAGAATCATGTACTGAATCCATGGTAACAGGTTGCGTGTTTATCTCTGCCATCCTATATAGTTATTTTTCTTCAATTGTGGGTCATTATCATCATCATTCTTGATGGCGCACTTCTCCCAGTCTGCTCCGACTTTCGGTATCTCGGTTCACTCGTGCAAAGCGATGGCGAAGTAGATCGGACGGTTAAGCACAGAATTAACACTGGATGGATGAAATGGCGGCAGGTCACGGGAACAATCTGCGACTCCCGCATTCCCCTTAAACTTAAGGGGAAGATATATAAAACCATGGTTAGACCTGCTGTCTTGTATGGATCAGAATGTTGGGCCACAAAAGGGATGAATGAAAGGCAATTGCATGCAGCTGAGATGAGAATGCTGAGAGGGATGTGTGGTGTTACACGAATGGATAGAATAAGAAATGAGTACATAAGAGGAAGTTTGAAAGTAGCACCGGTAATTGAAAAGTTGTGTGGAAACCGGTTGTCATGGTATGGGCATGTATTACGGAGGAATGAGGAAAATGTTGAGGAAAGTTTTGACTATGAATGTCGATGGCTATAAGAGTAGGGGACGACCAAAGAAACGATGGATGGACTGTGTGAATGATGATATGGTTAGAAAGGGGGTGACTGTCGGCTAATAGAGGAGTATGGAAGAAAAAGACATGTTGCGCCGACCCCAAATAATTTGGGATAAGGGCAGGAGAATGATATCATCATCATTCTCCTGCCTTTTAACCTTTTATCCTAACTTTTATCCTTTTTTTCCATAATTCTCTTAGTCGTGTAGGTGTTGTAGGATACTCTGACGCACTGACGTCATTGTTTATGCTATTAAAAAGATACTGCGATCACGAATCCCACACGGATTAGTAGGCGTGGTGTGAATATAAAACAGAAAAACGCTCATTTCACCGTGAAAACGCAGGTGAAGTGAGCGTGGAGTGAGCTGTCATTCCAAATAATGCTAGGGATTGACACTATTGACAACTCGCATCAAGCTCACTTCACTTGAGTTTTCACGGTGAGATTTTTACAGAATCGACCGGCAGCCGGTCACTTGAATGAAAGAATTATTTTAACATGAAGATTGGCAGCATGGTTTTTTTTTCTACTTTTTTAATATTCTTTTCCAATCACAAATCCGGATGAGAAGGAGTAGTCTTATAATCACCAAGCTTGGAGGAATCCAAGCATGCTGACCTACAGCTGCTCTGACCTACAGAGGTTCTGTAAAGGTTCAAGAATAGTGCAATCACCAATTCCAACCCCAACCAACCAACCAACCCAACCAACCCAACCAACCAACCAACCTAGTGACTATAGCCACATAACATAACAACTGAAATACTGTTATAACTGTAGTCTCCACAGCACTAGGCAGAGGTGTGTGTACCTATATAATAGTGCACCCACACACATTCGCTGATTATGTTGAAGTCCTACATGGGGATGTAGCCGCATTTCCTCTGAATATCTTCTAATCTACTATTCTAGCAGTCAAGGATGAGGATCATCATCAGTAGTGAAGCCTTAGGGGCTGCCATAATGAATTACCTGCAGCAACGAGTTTGTAAAAGCAGGGAGCCTCCTGCCTCCCCACGGAGTTGGTGGCCGAACATAGGACGGTGCCAAAGTCCATGTCTGTAGTCGGAGTGTAGCGAAGTGTTGAGGTGTTCCCGTAGGCCGTGTACAAGCTGGTGGAAGAAAAGTAATGTTACAGCAAAGTACAGGGTCAAAATAAGTTAGCTAGCAAAACTCCGCAGACGTATCGATATCTAAACATGATGAAAAAAATGATAAGGTGTTTTTTTTTGGGGTTGATGACTTCCGGTTATTTTTTTAGTGTAAACTTCACAGACGTGATGGGTCTCGAATTTTCTAAATTCACATTTCATGTAAATACAATACAAGCGGTCTTATAGCCTAAAAAACATCAAATCATTTTATTTTGTTTTATGATGTTTAGACCAATCACGAGTGGGACAGCAAGGCTAACATAAAAAAAAGATATACCAATCACGTCTATGGAATTTCACTAGCTTAGTCAATTTAACCCTGTATACAGGTTGATTTTTATTTTCATTCAAATTGAGGTCATGGACAGGCTAGAGAAAAATGAACCTGGATATAGTTTAGTGCTCAAGTCGCGGAAGTATTTACTGTTTATACCCTCTAGCTAGAAGAATATTGTGTTTACTCTACAGTCTAGAGTATAACTTTTTCCGAGCAAATAAGATGAACTCACCCACAATAAAGATTATTGCACTAAGTCTTGCCAAATAGTTCCTCGAAATTCAGGACGGATACATAACATATCAAACCTTGTATTACGTACTTGATTCTGAATCTGAATCTGTGATTTACGAATTCATAAAATGATATTGCTAATCTATTGCTTCATATATTCGAAACATTTGTCTGCTCAACAACGTTAATAACGCAATTAGCCCGCAGATTTGCCTGCCTAGCTTTCAATACCCAATGTCACCACCAGCATTTCCAAAAATAACTCCACTCAGATTTAGGTATTTCGAACCCGTAATCAAGGCTTCTATTCAAGTTCAAATGCCAAAATAAAATAGACGTAGCTCAGCAAATTCAGTGGTACATTGACAAAGCGCACGACTGGCCACTTCAAAGCTCCGTTCTGTACTAGGCTGTGGCCACGAAATAGATTTATGCACAGAAGGCCGGCTACATAAAATGAACAAAAACAGGCACACGCCCATTAAAAGAGCGAGTAGCACATAAACAGTGGGCTGTCGACGTGTGTTCTCAACTTATTACCGTACAATATCGTACAGGACAGTGCAACGTGAACGTCAAAGTGGTCGTTTGAGACCTCCGTTCGTACGCGCTGTCACGACTCCAACCCGCTGTAGCAACGGTTGAAAACAAAAGCAGTATGAAACTCCCATGCGATCCCAAAATTGTACAGTAAAATATCATACCTAACAGCACCGTGTTAACGTGGACTATCAAATGTCAGTAGCGAGTGACAACCACCCTCGCGTAGATGCGTACCTACGCAAACACGCGCACAAATAGACATATGTGCGTGTGTTTTCGCTCGTTGCACGAAGCCGACCTTCTGTTCTTACTTCTTTTGTGACTATAGGCTTTTGTGGCTATAGGCGTATGACACAACGCGTGGTGCTAATTTCTAGATTGCTCGCCCTCGATTGACAAGACGAATGCCTGCTCTTCCGTCAGAATGCACTTTGGTTCTGCGCTCAAAGTACTGTTTGCTTTTATAAAGTATAGTTTTGTTTATTGTGTGTTATTGACACATCATAAACAAAACCATATTATAATTTCAGACCATAATTCATCGTTCTTTTAGACCTTAGTTCGCATTTCATAAAACAAGAATAGGTACTTACTGCATTGTTAAATCACAAGCTCTATTTCTGTTTCATGTAATATCTACTCGTTAACGGTAAAAATTATGGATAACCATCTAAAACCAAACTCCCGTATTCACGTAGATATTCTACAGTTCACACAAATCAAGATTTGGAATTACCATTCTGCAGTTCCTAATAAATGAACTTTTCATGAGAGAATCAAACTTTGACTCTCCATGAAACGTCTCATTAAAGATACAGCAGAAACAGCACATTTACGCGGAATCCATGTCGCCACATAAACGCTTAATATGCATGAGTATCCCTAGTACAAGCACGCGAAACAAACGTCCCATATAGACAAACTATCCACTCTCACGACCCGCGTCGAACGCAGCCACAGAAAAGGCTCATAGCGTTGAAATGCAAGCGAATAGCTACTGCACTAATTAGAGCTCCGAATATGGACGTATTTAGTGACCAAAATTCCTCCGAAAAGCTGCCTATCTGACCCGTTAGCAGCTTAAAACTTGGGCTTTTCTGAGCCGATTTTAATTACTGTTTTATTCGGTGAACTTTTCTAGGCCTTGTTTAAGTTCAGCTCAGAAATAAACCAGAATAAACGTAAGAAACTCGGCGCATTTGTAAAGTAAGAACTTAGTTGGTTTAAAATCTGTTCTTCCGAGAAATCAATATTATGAGAGTTAAGTAGTTTATTTTAAAGGTCTCTGAGATATTGTTTTTGTAATGTAATTAGGATTGTTTGAGAGACGACAGTACGATTTTAGACTTGACACTAAATTAACATAACTCAATAATTTTACTCGTGATATTGGGTTGTATCTTTAGAAAGTTTTCAGTAGCAGCCTGGAGTCTGCGTTAGTGCTCAGTTGATATTAATAGACCTCCTTAAACATTAACACTGTTTCTCAAAAATCTGGATCAAAATCAATCGTCATTTATTCAAATTAGGCTGATAATCAGCACTTTTCAATCGTCAAAATTACTTAACACATGACATGACAGTCCCCCGGCACGCCCGCCCTTCACCACTTCCTAGTGCTTTCGCTTGGAACAAGAAGTGGCGCAACAAACTCCCCAGCAGCACAGCCACGATAACATTGATGACGTTATTGTTCTTACGGAATGCTGGTTATCAGATGGCTCTTTAATTGGTCACATTGACGGTTACACCTCATATTACACAGTAAATACCCTTAACCAAAGCGGAGGAGTTGTAACGTATGTAAGGGACTGCTGGAACCCGACAGTTTCAGAACCCCCGCTTCAAGACGCTGAATCTCTTTTAGTAGAACTCTCTAATAATATTTCTCTAATTGCCATCTATCGATCCCCATCACGCAAACCAGATAGCTTTATTTCCTCTCTAGATCCAGTACTTAATTCAATAAGCAAATATGAAACAATCATAGTGACGGGAGATATTAATATCAATCTTTTATCGACGACAGACGTTTCACAGTCGGAGTATTTAAATTTAATGTCCGAACACGGACTGAAACAGGTTATTTCGAAACCTACTCGCCAAAACTCATGCTTAGATCACATATTCCTTAAATCAAAATACCAGACTGTTATAGGAATAGTTTGCGATATTGATATTACCGATCACCGTATGGTTATGATGGGGTACAACATGCTCACGCCTTCCGATTCAAAATATCAACAACGCAAAATAAATAAAATCAATTTTCCAGCACTGACAGAGGAACTTAGAGACGTAAACTGGTCTGGAGTGGTCTCCGAACTAGATGTGAACAAAGCAACCAGTGAATTCCACAACATTCTGACAAGCGCAGTACAAAAACACACGATAGAAAGGACAATTAGCCGCTCTAAATTCATCAAAAAACCCTGGATTACACCCGGACTCATTAGATGCATGAACCACAGGGACAAACTTCATCGTGATTCAAATAAACACCCCAACAACCAAACAAAAAAACTAATTTATAATCGTTACAGGAACTTCTTCACAAATATCGTACACAGGCTTAAACGCGAACACGACAGTCAACAATTAGAAGATAACAAAAACAATGTTAAAGGTTTATGGAAAGCTATCAGAAATATCAGTGAACAGTCCAACAGCAGAAGTATCCCTAATGAACTGCTTAAAATTGAACCTTCTGCACAAACTTCCATAAACATCTGCAATGATTACTTCTCCTCCGTTGGCAAAAACCTAGCCACTAAAATTCTCGCAGACATAAATGAAACTCAGGAATCAGTTATAAACAAACTACAGTTAGGAGAACCTCAAAACACAAATTTCTTTATGCTACCAACTGACGTTTTTGAAATAGACAAAATAATCACAAATCTGAGAAATGACAGTGCCCCAGGTGCGGATAATTTTACACCAACACTTATCAAACAAATAAAAAGTGAAATCATAATCCCGTTAACACATATTATAAACCTTAGCTTAGAATCAGGCATATTTCCTAACAAATGGAAAGAGGCACAGGTCACTCCTGTACATAAGAGTGGTTCAAAACAAAACCCAACTAATTATAGACCCATTTCACTGTTAGCCATATTTTCCAAAATTCTTGAAAAAATAGTCAACAAACGACTCACCTCATACCTAGATTCCAACAACATATTATCCAACAAGCAGTTTGGCTTCAGACAGGGAAAATCCACAGAAGATGCAGTAAGTCTCTTAGCCAATCTTGTAACTTCTTATTTAGATGATAATATAAAATGCATAGGAATATTCCTAGACCTAGCAAAAGCTTTCGACACCGTTGCCATTCCTATACTACTAAAAAAGCTTGAGACGATTGGTATAAGAGGACTGCCACTCAAATGGTTCGAGACCTACCTTTCTAACAGAAGGCAATGTGTGAAAATTGGGGATACCATCAGTAGTCACAGCAGCGTAGAATTTGGAGTGCCTCAAGGTAGTGTCCTGGGCCCGACACTATTTATCATCTATATTAATGATATTCATCACGCAATTACCGCAAATGCAGAAGTCATCTGCTACGCAGATGACACGGCTATTATTTTTCATAGCGAATCTTGGGATACAGTCCGCGAAAAAGCCCAAAACGGCTTAACGAATATAAAAAAATGGCTCGACCTTAACCTTCTGTCACTTAATATTAAAAAAACGAACTACATCTGTTTCCATAAAACTATCTCATCAGCACCAAATCTTCCTTTGCAGCTTCAAATCCACCGTTCAACCTGCAGAACAGCCCCCTGCACTTGCGAGGAAATTAAAAAGGTCGAATCTCTAAAATACTTAGGGGTTCTGCTAGATCAACGACTTTCATTCAGACCCCATATCACCTTAGTAGCAAAGCGAATCAGAAAGCTGATTCACGTAATGAAAATGTTACGCAAATCGGCCAACAAAAAGATCTTACACCTGGTGTATGTGGCATTATGTGAGTCAGTTCTCTGCTACTGCATTACTGTATGGGGTGGAGTCGGCATAACCTCAATGCTACAATTGGAAAGAGCCCAAAGATCAGTGCTAAAGGTTATGTACAGAAAACACTTTCGCTATCCCACAGATCACTTGTATAAAGAAGCATCAGTACTTAATGTCCGACAGTTATACATCCTTAAATTAGTACTAAAGCAACACAAAATAACAATTCAGTCCACAGAATATCAAGAACTACTTAAACAACGAATCTACAAATGTCCACTTACTGTTGTAAAAACCGCTTTTGCTCAACATATGCAAGAATTCATGCTCAGTTTCGTTTATAATAAAATTGCAAAAATCAATGACATCAAAAGTTGTAGGACCACTCAAGTTAAAAAAATGATTAAACAATTCCTGTTAGCTCAATCCTACTCAGAAACCGAAGCCTTCGTTCGAATAATGTCTTAACATATTTTACACATCACACTTTATTCCACTCATACCTTCACTCTTACACTACCTCCCCGACCATTTCATACTGATAAATTCTTACTCACACATTCTTACTTTATCATTCTCTTGGACGTATTCTTGCAAAATTCCAAATAATACATTTACGACACACCTTATTTCAAACAATTGTTTTTATGATTATATTAATTTTATTTTTCAAGTTTATATTTTTGATTTTGTGTTTACGTTAATTAATTCTATTTTGTTGTGTTTTTTCTTAAAACAATATGTAACAAATTTTACAATACAGTATGGACCATGATATTTAAAATTATTAAAAACTCTCAAGGACTCCACGAGACAGGCTCGACCTAGTGTGGAGTCCACAAGTTAAAATATAAAATTATGTTTCCCCTGTAAAACTAATCTTAGGAGTAATTTATTTGTACATACTTAGATGAAGGAAATGTAAGAAAACTATTTGGTCAATAAACGATTTATTATTATTATTATTACTGTGGCACAGCTGTCTGTTCAGTTAGAAAAACTTGCTTCTATACAATAGTAGGTAAGCAAAGTAGTTAACATTACGAGACACAGAACATTAAATTAAATTACTTGTCATACGTCAGCTACCTACGCCAATATAACAATAAATACAATGAAAACTACTTGGGCTGAGACTGACCACTGCCTTTGTGCTGTCCACATTATAGTATGCTTTTGGAATGGCCGTCATCATCATAGTTCTCCTGCCCTCATCCCAATTTATTTGACGTCACCGCAATGTATTTTTCTTCCATACTTCTCTGTTAGTCGTCATCTTGGTAGTTACCATCTTTCTAGCCGTAATATCATCTTTCACACATTACATCCTTTATGAGGTCTTCCCCTACTATTACAGCAATTCACATTCATACTCAAAATGATGCTTCTAGAATGGTAGTAAAAGCTCTCAAATATTTATTTTGATATATTCGCACGTACTCGTTTAAGCCATTGCGTCAATTTCTGCATTTTTGTACAAATTGCTTCTCAATGTCAGTGCCAACAAATTGAATTATTCACCAAAATTGTATACAACGTTCAAATTGTTGGTTATCAGATGGCTTTATTTGTATGCAAATTCAATTATCTATTCCACAGTTTAAAATTGAAACAGTCAGCATGTGAGTGGGTTATCAATCTGTATCAATTTTGGTGCAAATAGCGATATATTTACATAGGTTTTTTTTTTATAAACGTCCGCCACTGCTGTTACCTATGATATGTATTGCATATTTCTTTTTGCATAACTTTAATGAAAAAAAAATTGTGTGCCTATTTAGTTACGTGCATTTTTCGGATTATACCGACAAATATCAGGCTGTAACAGACTGGACCAACGACTCGCAATTATACAAGTTTATATAAAATACGAAAAAAAAAGGCTATCTTAATTCCTTACCTTGAAGATATCTCAGCCTGTTCCCCGGAACTGTTGAAGAACCAGCTGAAGTACGTGGGAGGTGGACTGGAATCCACCACGCACTGTAGGACCACTGTCTCCATCTTGAGTGCCCCGTATACCTCACCTTCATTCAGCGTCTTGCACATTGGAGCGTCTGGGTCAGAAAAAAATATACACATGTTAATGTTACAGACAAGTTTTTTTTTTCTAAAACTCTTATCCTACTTCACAATTTGGTTTTAGACACACAACGAAAACCTCTCAGGGTATATTTGTGGGCTGGTGAGCCGTTCATTCAAATTTTATAAAAATGTTAATTACTACAATTATTATAACAATATTATTATGATGACGATAATAATTTATAAATACGTACGAGTACATTAAGGAAAATGTTTGTAAGGAAACGTTTTTGATTTGTACATATAGGCAACTTTTCGAACTCGTTTTGTATAACGTTTATAAGTCTTCAGGAAGTTTATTAAAAAACAAAGGTACTAAATATTCTATGTATTATAATATAATAAAATGACTGAATCGTTTGATATGATTCTGAGGTCCTTTTTTAGAATTATGTCGTTGACAATCCGTTTTGTATCTGCCCCAAAAATAACCAATGAGTATTTATTTATAAAAAGCGTCTATGCGTTACTTTAACGGACAGGTACACAGGACATGATAGGTCATAGTGACGGAAGTAGAGCAAGTAGAAAAAAAAGAGAAAATTATTATTTATTTATGACAATTTTACATCCTCCCATCCATGGTCTAATCAATATTCTCCTCCTTCAATCCAATTATGAAATTAAATATTTCAATTTCACGTACCTATTTATCTGATTTTGATAAGCCGCGAAAATGAAATTTCGTAACTATTCGTATTAAATAGGGCTAAACTGAGTCAAAATTAAAAAAAGAATAAAAATGAAATAAAGAAACGTTTACCACGTGCTTGCTTTTCAGATTGATCATAAACCAAAACTAGTTCAGGTTTTTGATCAAAAGTCTGGATTGTTACAGGTTTATGATGAAATTGAGTTTAAAATGTGTCATCTTCCGGTTTTTCATCAAAAACCTAGGTTTTTGATCAAAAACCTAATTTTATGAAAAACCTGCGACATATAGGTACACAAGTTACATCCACGTGTCTCCTAATGGGCGCTGACATTTTTATATGGGTACTCGCGTCATACAGCTAAACATAGGTACATGTGTAGGATAACTGAGCATCACCTGTCTATTAATAGCACGTGTAAATGCTAAAAATACAACATCTGAGATGTCTGTTAATTGCGTATACACAGTTCTACTAACTTAAATAGAGCGAATTGAATATTTCCAAATGAACGACATGAAACGTCGCCGTCTATCTCATCACAAGACAAACCACAAAACCTATCTCAATTTAAATTAGGTCCAGCGTATAAATCTGCTCACCCTGACAATTCTGGGCTGATTCAGTGCTCAATCTGCTCGTAATCCCAGCGGGTTTCCACAAACTGCCGCAAACAACGTCTGCAGACCACATCCATTTCATTTTGAATCTGGATTTCTTCCAGTTTTCCAACAAGTCAAAGCAATATAATATGCCGTCACGTATGTTCCCCGAAGGAGCCGACAGAGGCGTAATTTCATGGACCCAGTTTTCGCTTGTGATTGTTTTTTTTTTTTGTTGCTTGTGTGTGAATGGTTCTAGTAGTCGTCTGATTTACATTATTTGCATTAATTATGTAGCGAGTAATATCGTGATAGCCCAGTGGTCCAGACCTCGCCTCTTATGCTTGAGGTTGTTATTTCAAATCTGAGAAAGTACCAATGTGAGTTTTGCAATTAATATGCATTTTCCGGGTTTATCTAGGACATTACTGACATCCGTGAAGGAAAAAAATCGTGTCGAAACCTGGACTTATAGTTAACATAAGTCTGAAATCGGTACCCCATTTTGAGTAAGCGAGAAGAGGGAGCAAGTTAATTCTCATGGCGTCTATAGGTGCCACTTCACAATCAAAAACTATAACTTTCGGTAGAGGGGCAATTCTCGTATTTTTAAGAACGTTCGCATTATAATCTCAGTCTCAGGCCGCGTCCTAACCAACGCAACCGTCCCACGAGTAGGCGATCGTCGCGTTCGTTTTGTTCGGTGAACCCGAACGCGTGGTCGCGTCGACAGAGCGCGCGTCGAAAATGAGTGACATAATTATGAATGCGACGATCACATATTTTTGCGAACGATCTTTTTTGGGTAGGACACGGGGTGAATCTGTCAAAAACACCTACCTACATTTTTGACATGTTTATGACATTGATGGTTGTTAAGATAAGATTTCGACTATATTTTGAATATTTTTGATTACAAGAATTGGCCTGCTGACGTTTGAACACATAACTTTCAGCTTCTTGGACTAAACTCGCTACATAACGAATGGAAATGTAAATCAGCTATTAGGGGTTAACCTCATCCTCATCGACCTATAGTTACATATAATATTCAAAGTGACCGGATGTGAGACGTTTATCGCAAAGACAGAACCTCATGCACATAGCACAGGACCATATTGAGTGAGCTAATAGAATGATAATATTTTGTTCATAGTTACAAAGATGACCTTACAACTACAACATAATTTTATTATATCTGTAACTATCTTGACTAGATATTGTGTATTGATTTTATATCTTGTTTTGTTTCTTTTATGTTATCGTATGCTGCACCGGTTGACGTCATCACGTCAACGCCGGTTGTCACTGTCGCTGAAAACCAGCGCTAGGGTTCTGTCTCGCATAGGGTCGTAACATTATGCTGAGTGATGGCCGTTTTGCGTGGATGTAACGCATATTTTTCCCCAAATTGTTCTTTTTTTTTGCGTTTGTGTCCTATTAACCTTTGAGTGGTTCTTTTGCCTGGGTAAAATAACCCCTCAAAGGTTAATAGGTCATTTAAACAGTGTCAGCGTCAGTGTCAGTCCGTGGAACAGTAAAGGCTAACCAAAAAAAAAAAACTTTTGCACTCTCCAGCTTACGATCAAGTCTTCCAACTTCTAAATTACACAGAGCTAATTTACCAAAGATGCTTTCAAACACGCTCGAGTCTTTAAGCGAACACAAAAAAGACATTAGATTTTTCCGAATGACCCAGATTTTCTTATTAAAAAAATATAAAAATAATCTAGAACAGAACGTACCGTGTCGAACGTGGTTCGAGTAGGTACGTGAAGACAGAAATACCGCTTAGGCTGATCAAATAACTCTCATGTAACCGATTCGCCAAAGCCAGGCCTCAACATGTCTATAAGAATTCTACGCCTTGAAGCCGAACTCCAGTTTATTCACACCTCTAAAGCTTCGCTTACACGGGAAATGGAGCAATCTAGTCTGATTTCTTTTTTTAACGTTTCCGAACGTATCTGGTGGAAATGTAATCATATCAATCAGAAAACATACATGTCAATACCTATTTGTAGTTCCACTTACAAATTGAGTGCTTTGATTTGACTATTTGAATAGGTACGTACGATTCTAAATATAAATGATCTTAAAGCTTCTTTCATCATCAATGATTTTTCAATGACATTTTAATAATGAGATATAATGAAATGTGATGAAATAATTTAACGCAAAGTTGGAACCTCCTAATTACAGATGAATGTATTATTGATTCCCTTTAGTGTGTGATTGCCTAAGAATTCAACCTAAACAGGATGGCTAAGAAATGACAGCCACACGGGTCGATCGATCAGGTTAAGCTGCGCTTGCCGCGGTTGGTCCGTGGATGGGTGACCACCTTTACATACCAAGACCCCTCCGTCAAGCCGTTGCCCAGCTGTCATTCGTAGATCTTTGACAGTCGTTACAGGTCGTCAGAAGCCCGAAAATCTGACCACCAGTCTTACCAAAGGACCAGTATTACCCAGTAAATGGGTTTACCCAGTACTTGGGTTGTGGAGGTCAGATAGGCAGTCACTATATGTAAAATACTGGTATTCAGCTGCATCCGGTTAGACTGGAAGCCGACCCCAACATAGTTGGGAAAGGCTAGGCAGATGATGATGATCTATATCTGTACTAATAATAAAGCTGACGCGTTTGTTTGGACACTCTAATCTCTGGAACTGCCAGTAACATTTTAAAAATCTCTTTGTATTTGAAAACCCAATTATTGAGGAAGCTTAAAGGCTACATAACATCACGCTACGACACTTAGAAGCAGAAAAATTCCTAAGAGCAATCTGCGGTCACTCTGATGTCCATTAACATCCTGCAAACCTTTATTCAAAAAATTAAAGTTTTAAACACTAACCCCCTTATTACACAACAAGGTTTTTCTTCCGATCAGGTTACCACTGAGCCAGTTATTGAATTAAGAACCCAACTGTTACAGAAATGCAGTTCTTTATACAAAAATGACAGCTTAGTTCGGTGCTACGTTGTCCTTTCAGCATTAAGAACTTTCCCTTAATCGAAATAAAGTTCGAAATGCAAATACTGGCTCAAACGTTTAGGCTAGAACTAAAATTAGATTTCGTTTTGTAATAAGACGGTAACAGATCGTCTCATATTGCAAGTTGGTGTATTTGTGAAAGAGCATTCAAGATTTTTTATAACATGCGACTTTCATTCCAAATAGGTATACTCGTCGAGACCCGACACGGATAAGGATTCCGTCACATCAAAGCGCATTGTGCCATAAAAATAGCTTTATCACAGCAATTAAAATATTTAACAATATTCCAAAAAAATAAGGGAACTCTTAAATCCAAACTTCATAAATGGCTTATTGGTAATTGTTATTACAGTATGAAAGAATTTATTGATAAAAAAGTAAGAGATAAATATGGTAACTAATTTTCATTATATTACCTACTTTTTGTAAGTACCAATTATTGTTAAGAATTCACTAAAGTTATTAGATATGTTGGATTAATGTATCCTTTTAATTTTTTACATGTATCGTGTTTAAATATTTGTATGCCAGTCCTTGGCGAACCATGTAAGTTCATAATTCTATTTATAAGACCTTATTGTACCATGTTTTCAAGCAAATCAATGTATTCTATTCTAAAAAAATAAAAAGACGGGCGACGTGACGTGACGGAGTGGAACGGGGGAACGAGGACGAAGTCGCAGGCAGACGGTAGTATAGGTAACACGGCCGAAAATGCTACGTCATGTATATCAATATTTCCCAGATTTAAGCCATCTAAGTTTCTGTACAAGCATAACTAAGGTAAAGTACTCACAATTGATCTGCAGTGACACCGGGTTGCTTGTGGCACTGCCTTCGTTGTTATACGCCAGACAGCTGTAGTCCCCTGCAGCTGCCCTGGTCACACTCTGCAGCACCAAGCTCTGGTCACTCAGAATGACCCCAGCGCTAGCATTGTGCTGGATTTCTTTCACCTGTGAAATTTTCCGGACTTTAGTCGAAGTGAAATAACATTTCAGAGAATTTATGATTCAAGTTTTTATGTTTGAGTTGGTCAGAAAGAAACTTGTTCGAGAAATTAACTGGATGCTGTTAAAACTTTGAAATAGGATTTTATTGCGTGTAATTTAAAACTATTGGAGATGAAGAAACTCTTGTTGACGTCACACTTGTTAAAGGAAAAGTCGTAACCAAGGGGTGACCATTATGATGATGGGGGGGCATTATGATGATGAGATGCCTATCATTATTTGTACCTGTTTAGGATGGATAATAATGACGGTCGAGAATCGAGCTTAGTGGCGTAAAATTTGCTGTGAACAATGAACTGCTTTAAGATGATGATTTGAACTGATTTCTTCCAAAATATTTTTTTTCATCATCACAGCAGTTTCCACTGCTGGGACACAGGCCTCCTCTCTGTGAGAGGGAATGGGCTGTAATCCACCACGCGGGCCCAGTGCGGGTAGATGTCACATGTCTACGATTTTTTGGTTCTAGGACTTGACGTTTTCCTCCACCGTTTTGAGCTGTAGTGGTGATGAAATAAATTTACACAAAGTAAAGCACCTGTCTCGGTTGCAACTTACGACCTTCAACTCTTAAGTCACGGCAGACATGACAGCATTTGAGAATTATCACCAGCTGACATTTATGTGGGTAAGGGGAAGGCCTGTGACAGTGGTACCTAATCATATTTAAAAACCAACTACAGTGTTGTGTAATGTTATTACAAACAAAAACATAACATTATTTAGTAGTATTCAAGAAACTCACCCCTTTATACCACGTGAGTTTCTTAGCCTTGGGGTTCGCCTTGACGCTGCACTCGAAGTACACTCCATCTCCTTCTTTAATGTAGCTAGGGTTCAGGTTTGAGCCCAGTTTGAGAGTCACGATTGGGACATCTGTCAACAAATATGAATGATTAGAGACAACTAACGATGGATGATGATTATAACGTATACCAAAAGTTAGAATTTGTAAGTTAACTAGCATTGATACAAAGAAACCTTCGGAACTATCGTTTGACTACTCTGATGAATAAAAATATCTGATCACAAAATAGACTGTCAAAAATAGTGGATTGCATAATGCGGTTTATTCATAAAATATTATTAAAGTTAACTGACGTTCAAACGTCGAAAATGTATGGTTAAACATCGCTAATCACTACTTAACCTTAAGCAACGTTTATAAATAAAGGGAAAAAACTCCACGAAATGGTAGGTATTCACAAGGGCTCAACCTACAATGAAGAATAGGCATACACTGGAACCATTCCAATCTAATCCTGGATGCGATTTTCTCAAGATACTGATGGTAAAAAAAAGATAAAAAAAGATAAAATTATAAAAGATACAATGAATTTTGGAGGATAAGAGGGTTGAAATTGATTGTTTGTTAATTGTTTGGCACTTAGATTGTAATTTTTTGACAGTTGCATAAAACAGTTTTTTTTGACTGAAAATTTGCAGTCAAAATCAAAATCAAAAGTCATTTATTCAAATTAGGCTGAGGATCAGCACCTTTTGAACGTCAAAATTACAAAAGACAGTCCCCACAAAAACGCCCGCCCTTCACCACTTCCTAGTGCTATCGCTGGGAAGAAGAAGTGGCGCAACCAACTCCCCAGCAGCACAGCTGTCTGTTCAATTTAAAAAAAATACCTGATTGTATACAATACCCATGCTCGGTAATTAACATTAATGACCAGAACACAAAATTAAATTATTTGCCATAATATGTCAGCAAGTCACGCCAATATACCAACAAATATAATAAAAAACTATACGTACGTATGCTAAAAAATAATTAATTAAAATGTAAATAAAAAAACTTTTTACCCAAATAAAAGCCTCCAGGCATAAAGGGCGTGACAGCTACGCAACAGTGAACTTTAATATTTTGTTAAACCGATTTTAATAACATCCTTTCAAAATAAAATCCGGGCTCGGTGATCCGTTAATCACAATAATTTGGCGATTATTATTTGCATACCAAGTTATGTTCCCATACCGATTTAAATACCACCAGTCATTAAACATGAATTCGTTTTAAAGCTAAACGGTTTGTTGATTTTACTCCCACCATCAATATTTTTGGAAAACTTCATTTACATCATTCTATGTCGGAATGTATGTAGGTATGTTTTGTTTACGTTTCAAACAGTTATGTAAATCAAAATTAGCACGCTATTTTAATTAATTTGAGATTAAAATGTATTTGTAAGTGAATCATTTTTTTATGTTAGGTATGTGCAAGTTTACTTTAAGTCAACGGAGGGAAAAGTGCTAAATGTTTCACTCAAGAGACTGTTCATTTTTGTTTCATTCCACGTTCACACGATAAGATGTTATTTTGTAGAAACTTCATTTCTATGAAAAAAATAACGTTCTTCTGCTCCTTTAATTACATTTTTCGATCATTCTGTAGACGACTGAAAATCTAACATCATTGAACCTGTTGACTAATGAATTTGTTTTTCACGTTTGATTCATCTTGTGTTCAGACGTTTCACTTTGAGTGAAAGACAAGAGTGAACCAAAAATGAAGCGTCTAACATCTGCTTCGCTGCTTATTAAAAATTATGGTAGATTAATGGCCCATTTTACCATCTTGTCGGAAATCTGTTTCATGCCTAGTACCGATGTAACTTTACAAACAACAAGCAAGCACAAAGAGTATACTTATATCTAAGGATCGCATGCAGTTCAAAAGGATTTTATTAAAGTTCAATTCTCTTTGAAAGTGATACCTCTTAGTTTGACACTATGACACAGCGGGGCAATTGCACAGCACACTTACAATGGCATTGCCATTAATTTTGGCAACTGAACAACATTCATCGTCTGCTCAACAACGTAAATAACGATTTACGTTGTCGAGCAGACGAATTTTTCAAACATGTGAACCAATGGATTAGGCATTTTCTTCAAAATCCTTCTGATTGTGATTGAAAGTGTGCTACGCAATTGGGGCTCAGCTCAGATACAATTTATATTGATTGATCATACTTACATTGCACATTGAGGAACCATCGGTCTTCAATAACAGCGTTAGGTACCCTGGGGTTCTCGGCGCGGCAGACAAGGTACTTCTCATGATCCTCGGCCATCGGCACGAGGTTCAGGGTGCTGAGTGTCGCGTTGTTGTCAGAAAACTGTAGGTATGAAAGAAATCTGAATGTTATGACGAGCCATATACCAAAATTAAAAACATGAAGTTGAGTTTTGTTGAAATATACAGACGAGACTTAACAAAAAGTTTGTGGTTGTGGCAAAGAAATAAAAAAGAAATAATAAAGATATAAGTAAATCGTTAGATTGACCCCAATGCTGTAAAAGATGGTGCCGTTCTCCTTCTTCTTCGTATCGCTGGCACGATTGTATTTTAGATATCGTTGGCCCTAAACTTTGCCACTTCCAAGGCGTTGTCGGTGGCTGCGCAGATGTCACTTTGACTGCATGTTTGCATCAAACAATTGCGAACGATTGAGGTTCAGACTGGCGAGTGAGTGACTTCCAATTTGAAAGAAATAAACAACAACATTTATTTGGCAAGAGTTCGTGAAACACAAAATACATTTGTTTTTAAGTGAAATGTTTAACAACAACACTGCCCACCAGAGACTAAAGAGCAGTAACAGCCCTTTTGTGATTTTTCGTTTTATTAGTGATTCTGAAAGCGGGTTTCTTAAGCTTTCTATTGAATTAACTTACTTATTTCTAAGACTATTAGAATGGTTTTTATTTAACAGTTTTCACTTACTGCAAACGAAAAAAATTAACAATTTGGCGTGATTTCCCAACTAAAATACAGTATAAATTATACTGCAGATTAAATTTTAAGGTTTCATAACTAAAATGCAGTAAGCAATATAATTTTACAGTTCTTTAGATAGTTTTATATTTCTGGAAAAAAATTAAAAAAAAAATTAATACGCAGTAAAATTTACCGCCATACAAGCTATTTTTACTGCAAATTAAGAAAATACAATTTATTGTCACGAACTCCCAACTAAAATGCAGTAAAATCAAAGCTTGTCGCATTTTAGTTGTGAATACTTAACATTCTTTTATCATTATAAACTGACTAACACGCAGTAAAATACAGCATTACTGCAGATTAGTTTGGATAGCATAATGACACAGATATGATTATTCCTAGCTAAAGTGCAGTTAATGTTTTAAATAAATAGATACATTATGTTATATATGTTAATATTAAGAGAAAACTGTCAAAGGAGGTTGTGCATTCTGCGCAGGGTCCTTTATTAATTAGATGTTTTTTTTTATTTTTGATATGTAAATTTTACATAAGTGAGTTGAATTATTGTGATTAAATAATAAGAAATAAACGGTCTTTAAAATGTGAACTAGCTATTTTTCTTACTGCACTAGTAAATTGAACACTTTTTTCTTAAAAAACTAACTAAAATGCAGTATTTTTTTGACCTTACTGCATGTTAGTTGGGTTTCTTGACAAAATAACTGATCCAAACGCAGTAATAGGGCTTTTTGCTGCATTTTACTAAGTTTAAAATGGTATTTTTTACAAAAAAGGCTATGCAGTAATAGGCACCAAAAAGAATAAATGGCCATAATAAATTCAGTTATTAAGATATATTTTTTTTATTGCTTTAACGTGTGAACCTATGCCTTTACAACCTTTCTGCATTCAAATTTTTTTGCTTATACATTCTGTTGATTTTTTAAAATCAATTCTTAACTTTAAATGCGTTTTACTCGAAATCGTGATTTTGCTGTTACTGCACTTTAGTGTATGGTGGGCAGAACAGTGTGTGCCTTACGGCTGCACCAAAAAAATCCATTTCATCATTAATACATATAATTATATGGACATATGTTGTCTGACGCTTTTCTAATGATATTCTCTTTATGGACAAGCGACGGATAAATTCCTATCCGTTGCTCTTGTGACCTGAACCAACAGTTAGGGCGCAAGCTAACTTTTAGCAACATTGCAGCACAGACAGACCACAGGGCACTAAAACTGATTCGCAAAATCCTCGAAACGTGCAGATAGTAAAGTAGCATTGCATGCTCTAAAGTAACATAATATTATCCACAGTAAAACAACAAAGCTGTTGTTCCTAATCTCGCCAAAGTACTAAAATGTTGCTCCATAGCTGTCGGCAATAAGTTTTACAGCTGGACCAGAGCTTACGTTTCCATTGTATGGGGTTCCTGTTTTATGGGCTTAGAAACTGAATTCTGTGCCAAAATAAGTGTTAAGTGTACCTACTTTAAAGTGTGTATAATGTTAGTAAACAACGAGTTTGGGAAGATAATGCCGGGCTTGGCAGGGATATTAGCGATCGTAGTTGGATTTTTTGAGTACAGTGGTGTTAAAGTGGCTATTCAGCCGTTGATAAAAGACGTACTAGAAAATTGCTTTGTCATCAAAAACAAGGCATTATTCTTTATTTTTATTACGTCCTATCAGATACAAGAACACCTGACCTATTCTGTAATAATCTCACCGTGAAAACTTAGGTGAAGTGAGTCTGAAGTGAATTTTCAGTAGTGTCAATTCCTAGCATTAGGTGGAATAACAGCTTACTTCAAGCTCACTTCACCTAAGTTTTCACGGTGAGATTTTTACAGAGTATACCGGCTTATAAAGACTGTCTTATTGGTTTAAATAATATTAAGACCTATGTACACTGTACTGTGGAATCCTTTAATTTTAACATTCCCAAATAAAAATACCTGACGTAGGTACGGTCGTCTACTAAATAAAAATAAAAGTATTAAAAGCAAAATAAATAATTTAGACAATCAATCACAACAGTGTCAGGGCATTAGTCATTAGTCGAAAGCCACACGAACGCTGTGCTCGTCTGTAGACATAAACATGTAATAACAAATGACTGTCTGTAGATACGTTGATCGAACGATGTTCAAACATGCCACAAATTGATATCTTAATTTAAAACTGTGTGAGCAATTATTTATTTTTGTTTTTTTTTTCTGGCACTGCAAAGTGTGATGGATTGAGATATTATTTGATATAGAATATGTATTTAAAACTTTTATGAAATAAGAAAGACTCAGATTCAGACAACATTGTTTATCAACACTGGTAGCCTTGTTCCACCCACTACTGAGTGAAGGCCTCGTCCCTTTCATGCCATGCCTCCCTGGTCTGTGCGAGTCGCATCCAGGTCTTCCCTGTGATCTTCTATAGGTCGTCCACTCACCTGGCCATTGGCCAATGCTCCTTGTACCGTTTTTGCGACAACCATTCCGTTAGGGCTCTGCTCCACGGGATCCCTTCTTTTCGCATAATATTCTTTTTCCTAATATACTTTGGCATAACGATTTTATATGATACATAACTTGCAAACGTATGCTATCGTTATATGACGGCACGGTTGGCGCAGTGGTTAAGCGATTGACTGCTGCGCTGCGTGTCGCGGGTTCGATTCCCGCACGGAACAAATATTTGTATGACCCACATGTATTTGTTCCGAGTCTGGGTGTTTTTCTATCTATAATATGTATGTATTTACAAAAAAAAAATGTATATAAGTAGTTTATCAGCCATGTTGTTACCATAACACAAGCATTAGGTTGCTTAGCTTGGGACAAATGGTGCTGTGTGAAATGTCCAGGGATTTATTATTATTTTTATATTAGGTCTTAAAATTTTATGCAAATGGATAGGGAACCCTGCTTCACCTGCCATCAACACGTCTAGTCAGGTGTACTGCCCACCTTAATTTCCAAGCCGCTACCCGCTGTCTGTTATAACGGTATTTCATTGTTTATAGGTAGACCTTATTTTTTTTTTATTCCGAATCAAAAGTCATATATTCAAATTAGGCTGAGAATCAGCCCAGTCCCCCAAAACGCCCGCTTTTCACCAATTCCTAGAGCTTCCATTTTGTAATACGATAGAATATCATACATACTTTCATAATAATCTATACTTATAATAACGCTGAAGAGTTCGTTTGTTTATTGGAACGCGCTAATCTCAAAAATCTTTTTGGATTTTAGACCCTTATTCTTGAGGAAAACTGTTTAACATTACGCTATGACCGAAAGGTGCCAAGCAAAAAGAAAAACAAAACATCAGAAAGAACGCTAACCGAAAACGAAGCCATAGCGCGGATGGGCGATGCGATGCGACGGGGTGGGGTGGGTCGGGGGAACAGGTTATTTCACGCAGATCAAGTCGGTAGAAGCTATAGTTAAAATTAAAAATATCGGTGATCGATAGGTATTGTTATGTAGTACCTAGTACCTATTCTTTCAATGATAATATTGTACATTCTGCTTAAACCTTCCTAGTACCAGAATACTCTGTTAATAGGAAGTTTATTTTTCCAACAAGCATGTTATAAACGAAAACTTTATTAATTACATTGCTATGTAGAAACGAGGAATTTAAAAAATTGTATAACGAAAAACAATAATTTCAATAAAAGTTATATTTAGCTCTTCATTTAATTAGTTGTTTGCAGACTTTATGTACAGGCACTGTTTTGGTCCTTAATTGCTTTTTAGTATTTTCAGCCGTTTTTAGCTTGCAGAATAAGCAAGCTGAAGTGGCAGGGGGCTGGTCATGTTTGTCGAAGGCCCGATGACGCGGTGGAGCAGACGAGTCCTGGAGTGAAGACCGAGTATCGGCAAGCGTAGTTTGGGACACCCCAGCGAGACGGATCAACGACCTAAGAAAGGTGGCTGGGACAGACTGGATGTAGAAGGCGGAGGACAGGGTGTTGAACACAGCCTGGGAGAGGCCTAGGAGAGGCCTATGTCTAGCAGTGGACTGCGATAGGCTGGGTTGATCGGTTGTTTGATTTTTTGCGTGTATTGTCCTTGTGGGGCAAAGGCTTTTAGATCGTTGATCAGAAGTTAAAAAGTGACAAAAACAGGAAATGGTTAAAGCTGTGGTGATATAATTAACCTTAGTTAAGGATCACAGTGCAGTGTTACCAAGGGTATAGAGTAACCCTTTAACTGGTTTGTGGAGGTCAGATAGGCAGTTTCTCCGTATAAAATACTCGTATTCAGTTGCATCCGGTTAGACTGGAAGCCAACCCCAACGTAGTTGGGAAAAAGCTTGGCAGATTGATTACCTATTAATCTTTTATAACACAAACAGGATAATAGATTATTTTTTAGCACCACTTGCGACTTAAAAACCCATATCCACGTGAACAAATCCGCGGGTAAATCTAGTTATACAAATAAAGATTACTTATGCGAGATGCTCATAAACTGTCAAAAAGCTTGAATCCGTAGAACGTACACCAAGGTTTGCATAATTAAAATTAGGAAAGGACGTACAAAAATAGTAGAAATAAATATAATAAAGACAAAGTTGGAGCTAGTACTCGTACTATGTATGTAACTACGTAATAAAACAGTGTGTAAAGCTGAAATGTTTGCACGTCAAAACTATGTTCATTTTTCACTGTTACTTCTAACAATGGCGAATTTCCTAGAGCAGGTTTGCGAAATGATTTATTTTTTTGTTGAATTTTCATCTTTAGGTATTAGTAAAATTCAGGGGCTAAATGATAACAGTCGCACGGGTCGTTCGAATGTTAAGCTATCCTAGCCGAGGTCAGTTCGTGGATGGGTGACTATCTATTACATATCGAGACCCCTCCGTGTTACAGAAAGGACGTTAAGCCATTGTTCCCGGCTGTCATGATATTCCCCCTTATTCATAAACGTTGCTTAAAGTTAAGCAGTGATTAGCGACTGTTTAACCATACATTTTTGACGTTTAAACGTTACTTAACTTTAGTCATCGTTTATGAATAAACCCCATTGTGTTTACAAAAAACAACAGTCTTAACTTGTAAAAAACACTTAAATGTTTACTATAAAAAATGATAAAGTAATATTTGATTATACTATATATATAAAAAAAAAATATAAAATATTTATTGACCAAATAGTTTTCTTACATTTCCTTATAACTAAGTACAAATAAACTACTCCTAAGATTATTTTTACAGGGGAAACATAATTTTATGTTTTAACTTGTGTACTCCACACTAGGTCGAGCCTGTCTCGTGGAGTCCTTGAGAGTTTTTAATAATTTTAAATATCATGGTCGATACTGTATTGTAAAATTTGTTACATATTGTTTTAAGTAAAAAATAACAACAAAATAGATATATCTTAGATTGTATATTGCTATTTTGTAATAGGTTGTTTCAAACGATGGGCACAATACTGTCAGTTGATGTTGATATACTTTTTGATGATGTCTAAGAATTACTAATCGATTATTTAAATTTATTACTTACCTTATTAATGTTTTAAAACGGTTTCACTAATACGATTTGTTTATTACTACCTGTGTTAGAAGATATTAAGCCAAAATATATAATGATCTGTGATTGGTTCAAAATGGCGGTAGATATTTTATGTAAAATACGTTGGTAGTATATAAAAAGGATTGTAATGACGTTATCAAGGCAGTTGCTTGGTAGATGTACAGGTTGTCAGTTCTAGTGCCGTTGTTATGTGGAATAGATCGATCAGATGTCACGTAGGTTAAGTTTTTATGTTCTGGTCTTGTAATGTTAATAACCGAACATAGGTACCTAGTATTGTATACAATCAAGATTTTTTAACTGAACAGACAGCTGTGCTGCTGGGGAGTTTTTTGCGCCACTTCTTCTTCCCAGCGATAGCACTAGGAAGTGGTGAGGGGCGGGCGTTTTTGGGGGACTGACTTTTGTAATGGTGACGTAAAAATGCTGATTCTTAGCCTAATTTGAATAAATGACTTTTGATTTTTTGATTTTGAGTAATTTGATATTATACCTTAATTATTATTTAATTTTATTACTACGTTGTTGTGTAAGTCATATTATGGCCAATATTCCTAGCTATTTTTATTATGTTGCTATTATTTTGAATTCTCTTGGACAAAATTGTTTTTAAAGATAACGATAATTTATAACAAGGTAAGAAATGTATTGATAGAATAGAATACATTTATACTGTTTTCATGGAGTTTATTGTCCTTCTTCTCCATGATGACCTAGTCATGCGAACGGAGACTAGTTTTCTGATTAATTACTGACAAGCCTTAATAAATGTTTAGCCTTGTCTATCTGTGCTTCACTTCATAAAACTCTTTGGCCTCACCGACGGAGACGCGGGGCGTCTCGCGTCGCGTGTGGCGTGGCGTCTCGCGGCACGTCAGACGTTTTTTCTGTTTACGGTGGGGCGGCGCGTGAAGCGGCATGCATCATCGCACGCGTAAACACAAACTTATAGCAATATACGACCATGTTCACAGAGAAGTGAGACGGGAAGCGTGGCGGTGCCCGCCGCGGCGCCCGCGGCGAATCCTCTAGCGTGTAGCGAAACACGCCTCGGACATAGCTTCATCGAGAATTGCCGCTGCGTGCGCCGCCGCGATAAACGCCGCGTGGGACGCGTCGGTGCCATCCGCGGGCTCGGCCGCAAAAAACGCCCTAATTCAAACAAACGCGTCTAAAATCGCTTCTCCGTAAACGCACTCATACAACGCCATATATTTGAATTCAGTGCGGGCCGCGCCGCTCAACGCAACGCGCGACGCCCCGCGTCTCCGTAAATGAGGCCTTTCCCTGCAAACAATATTCAATAATAACCTTCATACACAGGAAATAACTAACTAACAGTAACAGTAAATAACTAAGTAGGTAACCATTTTGATATTCAAAGCTTGTTATTTGAGTAATTATATAGGTACATTTACATACTTCTAGTATATACTGAAGACTCTAACACACGCCATTCAACTCGATTTTCGGCATCTCTCATCCAGCTGCTACCAACCATCATGCGAAGATCGTCGCTCCACCTAGCCTGAGGGAGTCCTATCTTCGCGGTCTCCACTCAAGAACACGTCTACGCCAACGGTTATCGGTTCTACAGCTAATATGGCCGGCCCATTGCCACGTCAGCTTGCTTATTCTGTGAGCTATGACGACAACTTAGGTTCTCTGTCGGATCACCTCGTTGCGGATTCGATCCCTCGAGTTAGCTCTCTCTCCGGGGCCCGAGGGTCCCGAGATGCGTCAAAGACATTTAAATATAAATAGATATAAAATAAATGTGCGTCTTATTGTGCAGAAGAAACCATTTTTCTTTCTTTCTTTTCAACTTGAACCATGAACTTGCTAGACTGTACTTACTTATACAATCAATCCAAACCCTAAAAAAGAAACGAGTCTGTGTCAGACCACGCACAATGAAGGGTTCCATAGTTTGGATGAATTTATCCCAAGCAACAAACAAACTTAACATTGTAGTAAAAAAACATGTTCTCCCATACATCGATATGCGTCACGGGTAATTCTGCAACTGCAAATGTAAGTTTGTAATCACAATAAAATATTTTTATGTGAGAAAACTACAAATGAACAACTTTCAGACTTTTTTCTTTACTTGTGCTGTCAGACCTCGCTTCTTGCCAAATTTCATGACTCTAGGTCAACGGGAAATACACTATAGGTCTTGATTAATGCGAGTATCAAAATATGTCGCATAAATGGACGTATTTTTATCACGCTTTTATTAGCTTCACTTGTAACAGTAAATGTTAATTGAGAGGTCTGGCTCTTGTGATACCGGACCTCCTAGTACAAGAGCCAGGGCTACACTGATGTATGTGTCCTGAAGTGTAAATAAATAAATAAAAACTAACCAACTAACAATGTAACAAAATCTTAGAAGTCAATTTAACCTACTTCTATTGTCGTATCGAAATGAAACTTTGTACTATAATTTGATATCTTGGAGCTGATCCGATGATGGAGCCAGGAGGTGGATAGTGGAAATCTTCAGTGGCTAATAGTACACCCTTCGAGATTGGGCTCATATGATTTGTTTTGACGAGTCCAAGAAATTGCACTTGGTGACGATGGTCTGATGGTGAAGCCAGGAGGTGGATAGTGGAACTCTTCAGTGGCTAATAGTAAACCCTTCGATTTTGCTAGTAGCCCCGAATCGTAACAACTTCGTTCACTATAAACTTATTAACTTAATGAAGAATATACCTACTAGACGCAACAGTTAAAAATAAAAAGATGTAGGTAGTTAAAATAAAATAATTTAATTCTAAAACTCATTTCTATAACTCAAGTAGCGGATGTTGGAGAAAAAACAGCCAGGCTGAAGTGGGAGTGGGCTGGACACGTCTCGCGAATGCACCCCGAGAGATGGGTAAAGATCCTGACTCACTGGACGCCTGAGGGAGGACATTACCGTCGAAGTAGACCACGGCGAAGGTGGTGTGACCATCTGGTAACGTTTGCAGGGCCAACATGGCCAGAGATTGCACAAGATAGGGAGGTTTGGAAGGAGAAAGGGGAGGCCTTTGCCCACCAGTAGGACACAATGTAGGCTAACGAATAAAAAAAAATTCTAAAACCGTGGAGCGTACTTATATTAATTGATAAAGCGCTCCACGCGTTTAGAATTCAATTGAATTATTTTATAAATTTTAGTGCGTTTTAAAAGCGTGTTTTTAGTTTTTTTTAAACTACTTACATATTTTTTATTGCGTTGATTTAGAAGATTTTTTTAGAGAAGCTTAATTTCAACTGGATACCTCTACGTGTTCCTGAGAAATAGTCTTGACAAACAGACGAACGGACGGGCAACGAAGTGAACTTATAAGGGTACCGTTTTTTCCTTTTCCTTTTGAGGCTAAAAAATATAAGTATCCAAAATTTGTATGCCTATTAGGCTAAACATAGCGATCCTGACTTTCGAATTAAATCTTATTATATTGCACCTATGTTTCACAAATAAATAATTAGAATTTGAATCCAATTTCTACGATAAACGTCCGTCTGTTACAGCCCATGGCTATCATTTTGCATTTATTCGAAAACGTATCGGAAACTCCATTTTATTTTAATCTTTTTTTGTACATAATTGGTTTTCCCGGTACTATTGAATATTGGAGTTGATTAAAATTGTAAACGGCGCAGTTGAGCAGGTAGTGAATTGTGATGAACTTGCTGAATGACGACGACTAGTGGACTGTGATTGGGTGAATTTATTGAATGAAGTGAATGATATTTTTATTCGTGTTTATTGTGACACACTAGCCTTTGTTTGTGACTTTGTCTTTATGGAATTTTGAAAGGCAGTGACAAAATTATGTCGGTAATAACAAAACGCCACTAAGCACCGCCTCCTAGAGATTGAAGAAAGGTACGTTTTTAATTAAATTCCTAATCCATTGCTTCATGTCTGCGCGGCATCGGTACTGGCATATTGTACCTAGCTATATACAATATTTTAAGCCACTCATGTCGTCTCAACTTGCTGTGAACCTATGAGCCTGTTTACTGTATTACCTGGACCTATTCTTTTTCAATATTATGTTTGAAATTTTCGTCTGCTCGACAACGTAAATGACGCAATGAATGTGGTTTACTTGGCAAATTGAAAGGCATATCAATTGTACGTGTGTTTTTCAAGTACAGCGCTAGCACACGGGCGGTTAGTTATTTTTACCACAATTTGAGCTAAGTATATTATCAATCGTTACTGATATGAGAGAAAAAAAAGAAGTATGTTTTAAAACCCATTTTATGGCACTTTTCATCTATAATTATTAGGTCATCTATTATATACTCTGCTCTCTTATTTTGGGGTTATGTCTCGTATGGGGTCTTAGCATTATGCTGAGCGATGGCCGTTCTGCGTGGATGTGATGCATGTTTTCCCCCAACTTGTTAATTTTTTTTTGTGTTAGTGTTCTTCATATGCGTCATGTTTGCCGCAAATAAACTTATTTTCTTCTTCTTTTCTTTTTTATTTCTATCTATTTTGCCCATAATGTCAAAGGCCTCCTTTACCCTTTTCCACACACGTCGTGAGTCCACTGTCATTGCGGTTCAGTTCCTTTCGGAAGGACTCAACTTGGTCCCACATTCTTCGACTTGGTCTGTCGCCCAGCATTTAACGGGACCCAATCAGTAGTTTTATTTACGCTTAAAAATTATCATCAAAAACAAAAAAAAAGGGCGAAACTATTACAATTTTGCCATAGAAAAAAAAAACAAGTGCGAATCCTCTACGTCCATCCCATCTTCAAGTTTAGCACGTAAGAAGTCGGCACTAAGACAATGGGACAGCAACAGTTAGTCGTTCACACAAGTCGGTACGTTTGCTGCGCTCACTAAAACTTCAGTTTCTTTGTGTTTGTGCCGTTTCAAGTTTTACTTCAAACCGAAAATATTTCCGAAACATTCGAAAGAGTAATTTTTTGAATGTTTTGGAAACATTTTTAGTCGAATTGATTGTGGACAGATTTACGATTTACTTGCGCATTTTTCAGCTGGTAATTTTTCCCCTATTAATGAGTGGGGGTTCGAGGTGGCGCGACAAAAGAGTTCTTGGAAGGACTTGGGGAAGGCCTTTCCCCAGCAGAGAAACAGTACAGGCCAATGAAAAATAAAACCGAATAAAGAATAATTATTCTCATCTCATAAAGTATTATTATAGTCAGAAGAACATCGACACTGCGTATAATAAAGCCATTTGAGGCTACAGAATTCAGGTTATCTTGCGGTATTTTTCCTCACGGTAGGTAGATCAGTATCTTAAATTTCAAACGTAAACTCAAAGCACTTATTCAATTAAAGCAATTACAGGCACTTTGGAACTGTCGAGGAGTTGGTCAGTCACTAGTTACCTATTCCAAAGCGTAAAAGGTTCCTATGGAGATTAACCTTCGAACGTGGATCTACGCGAGGCAAAATGGCTTTTTTTATTGTTTCTGTATGGTATGCAACCGGTTAAGAAATCACAGAACATCAACACAACACACACCAACATCAACATTAAACACTAATCCGAACACACATATTAACAGTGCCAATACACAAGCACCCTTTCACACCCCCTCACACACACCTACATCATTTATCACAATGAACACCACACTACATGCGCATTCAGTTAAATTAACCTTGTACTTTATAATTTACTTTTATTTAAATTTACCTTTTTGTGTTTAGTTTCAACTACTTGAGAACGCTGTAAGAATCTAGTATTTATGTAAACTGGAAGGGAACTGTCTCCTGAGATACAGGCTTACAACCTAGTTCAGGAGGCAGTGCGCTTATGTAACTGTGTACTTACTTTGTTTTTAATAAAGCATTATTATTATTTGTCTAGTCCAAATTTTTGATCTGCGCAGGTCTATATCCCATATTATTAATTAATATTCAGACTATCACAACGAATGCCTAGGATATTAATCTCAAAGCAAATATTATGCAAGTCACAATTTTAACTTACTCACATTTGACCCACTTGCAGTCATGTTTACCTAACAAATAAGCATAAATCCTGCCAGTTAAAAGTTTAGCAGTCACGCAATTTTGTAAACTGGAATTTAACTCAAAACTTCAGTTTTCAAACTAAATAGCAGTATCGGAAAACGAACGGAAATAATGTTGGGTTCCGATAAAAATATGTATCAGTAAAAGTAAATACAACAATTAAGTTACTCGGAATGTATGTAATATTTACGCATTTGTAATTCAAATTCAAATTCTTTATTGTGAACTAAGCGTAGAATTTTGAAGATGTTAACCATAGGTAGGTTCTTAGAACTTAGTTGCCTGTTAGGGCATTGCAATTTAAATGATTGTAATTACAAATAAAAAATAATTATAAGAATATACATACTCAATATTACAGATAAAGAGTTTATATTATATTAATTATCATTATTCATACATTTTATATTATATAATACAATATAATTATATTCAGTATCAACAATAATTTAAATATTAAATAATTATTTTTCTTCTAAAATAATTATGTATTTGGTAAGTAATTTAGCCTAGTGAGTCCTGGGGACTCATACTAGTTATTTGTGTTATGATTTTTATAATTTATTTGGATTGTTAGTTATATAACTTTTATTGTTATAACTACTTTTAAATTAAGTAGTATTTTTTATTGCAGAATTTAAAAATGGCGCATAGTAAACTCGAATCAAGGTCAATAAACGTTAACGACGATGATGCACTCAGTATTGAATTCCTGGCTTCAGCAAGAACTTGACGATGAAATTGGGAGTTACAGTCACCTAGAGACTCGGATATTGTAGCGTGATAGCGTGACGGTGGACAGGGGAGAATGGAAGAAGAAAACGTGTTGCGCCGACCCCAAGTAACATGGGATAAGGGCAGGAAAATGATGAATGATGAGATGACTCGGATATTGAAGATGGTGAGTACATTCTCAGTGATCACGATACTGATTCTGAGTGCTGAGTGCTGCGTATAGAGAGTGATTGAAACTACTTGCAGGTTTTTTATTTTTATATAGAAGCGTACCATTTAGTTGTTTTTATTTTATTTTTAATATCTTTAAAAGTTTAAAAACGTATGTTTTTTTTATTTCTAGAATACTTGTTTAATTTTTGAAAAGTTTAAAAAGCCACTGTTGTGTTAAGACTGATTAGTATAATATTCTCAATTTGTAAGAGGATCTCAATTGTTATTCCGTTTTGTATTTTTTTTTCGTATCGTTAATTAAGTAATAAAGAAAATAATAACAACAGACATTCTAATGATATTTGTTTTATTCCATAAAAAATAAGAGCCCCTGGGACTTATAGAAGGTGTTTACGTAAGTATGTTTCACCTAGTTAATTGAGGGTTAATTTAAGTGGGTAAGTTATTGTATAATTTTATGCCCATACAAAAAATACTATTGCTATAATTATACTACTGTGTGATGTTTTATTGCGTAATGTATTTTTAGTCTACTGCATGTTAATGTGTCATAGCTACTGATGTTTGATTTAACTAAAATTGAGGCCTCGTATATATGGCAGGGAGGGTTAATATCTTGAGGTTTACGAAATGAGGTTTACATGATTCTGTTTGGTGTATCCCACATATTGATCTGATACACTTGTAAGGGTGGTTATGTGTAAGTGTGCATACACACGAGCGACACAAGTCAACAGCAGAGGCAACTGCAGCCGTCGACAACGTGTCCCTCGTGTGTTTGAGTACGGTGCTCAAATACATGAGCGGCATGTTGTCGACGGCAGCCGTTTACACTCGTCGACTGCTGCAGTAGCCTCTGACGTTGAACGGTGTCGCTTGTGAGTATGAGCACTAAGAGACATCGACTCGCTAACAGTTACTATGAATTCAGCACATGATTCTAGATCCCAAAGCGCAGACATAATTCGTCGGTTATTAAAAAAAATCTGCTATTTCATACAAAAGTGCAATACCTATAATAATAAAATGTATGGAACAGCCGATTTTTTTTAATAACCGACCAAAAAAATTCATCACTGATGTGTCTAGAATCACTGATGAGCCTACTAAATACATGGTAACAGTTTGCGCGTCAATGTCCCCCCTTATACCCTATATTATAGGAAGGTACTGATTACAAAAACATAAATATCTTTCGATATGACAATTAATAATTATCAACGCAAAACGAAGCCACATAAATTCACAATTTAAAATAAACAGTGGGAACAGCAACAATCTCAAAACTATGCGCAACTCGACGATGAAAAGAATTAATTACCGACGTGATGGCACATTGTCTACCCGCGTTTTGACCCACATACTCCCATCACTTCACACAATGGCCGCCACGCTCAGTAAACTTTCATAAATGATGCGACAAAATTAGCAATTAACACATTTTCATCAAATTTTCAGCTAGAGGATAATTTTAGTGTAGGTACTAATAACGCTAACAGTTACTTGTAATTCACTATACTGTCTAGAATGTCGTATCCATACTAATATTATAAATAAATGCGAAAGTAAGCCTGTCTGTATGTCTGTAACCTTTTCACGGCTAAACCTCCGGAACGATCATTATAGGGTTTATTTATAAATGATGATTAAACTTAAGTGACGTTTAAACATCATAAATATAATGGTTAAGCAGTCCGTAATCACTACTTAACTTTAAGCAACGTTTATGAATAAAGGGGAATAGGTATTGCTCAATTAATTAATTAATTTATGACATTGAATTTGACAGAGGTAGCCTGGAACCTGGAACAGGACATATGTAGGCTAATACTTTTCATCCGGATATTTATAATGTTGTTTGTTTAAATTGCTATTAATTTATTTACGTATGGCTTTTATTTTTTGTTTACATGATATTTTACGTTTTTTTTTAATGTAGAGTAATATTTTCTAATTCAAATTGAATTGCATGTAGGTATTCTTATAAATTTGTACCTACATCTAATAATGTTCTTAGTGTTAATGTTTCATTTTGGATTACATTCGAACGCAATGTGAATTCTTACTGCATAAAAATTGAATTGGATATAAAATTAATTATGGAATACAAAATCCACGCAGACAAAGTCGCGGACAACAGCTAGCATAATATTATAATTGAAAATGCTGCTTAATTACGTTGTCAATGAAATGGTACCCCGATTACCTAATTTCCAGCGGTTAAATCAACATGAACCGTAAACTTCTGGGATTAGGTTGCTTTAGTTAAATATAACGAAATTAACAATCTACCTAATTAGTTCTTTTTATGCTCTCTCTGTTTAGCGCGCTGAACTTTTCTTTGTCTAGGAAACGAAGGAGTCTGCATCTAGATTGTGTAACCCCTTCCCACCCACGGAGGTTATAAAGTTAAAAGAACTGGCATTATTATGGAACTAGTCTGTCAGAAAAAGTAATATAAAAGAAAGGGCAGGAAACTTCATGGTTATTCTTTTCTTTAATCACAGGCGGTTGATCCGATGGGATTTCCCATCGGCAACAAAGACGAACTTCCATTCAAATCTTTCATCCCCTATTTACCCCCGTTAGGGGATGAATTTTCAAAAATCCTGCCTTAGAGCTCATCTTCGTTATAAAAGGAACTCTTGTGCAAAATTGCTTGCTTCTAAACCCAGCAGCTTAGGCTGTGCGTTTTTTATTAGTCGTTAATGTCGTACTGCTGGGCAAAGGCCTCCCTACTCTCCTTCCACCTCTCTCTGTCCAGAGCTGCCAAGGACCAATCTTTATTAAAGGAGTCCAGCTCATCCCGCCATCTCTGTCTGGGCATATACATATAAGATTTTATGTAGGTAGTTGATTTATGCATGCTTAGACGTACATTTGAGATTTATAACTGTACCGACGATACAGAAAAAAACCTCGTGTAAAGCAATGTCAGATAATTTATATTCCATCGCCACTTATTCAGAAGGCCAATTCCCGTAATTAAAAACGTTCAAAATCTAGTCGCAATCTCATCTCAGCGACCATCAATGTCCAAAACGTGTCGAAAATGTAGGGAATATCGAGGTATTTTTGACAGATTGAGACTGGTCAGACTGTGAACGTTCTTCAAACTACGAGAATTGCCCCTCAGTTATCTACTAGTGAAAATTAGTGTATTCAATGTTGATTTTTGAGTGACAATATTGTCCAAGGTCCCAATAAGATTTTGGTTGCGATGGTATTTGAACTCTGTTAAGTACGACTATTTGAGTTTGTTGTTCCATAACTTGAAAATTATCTCAAACTAGCTTTTGCCCGCGGCTTCGCTCGCGTTAAGAAGTATAGTTTGGCAAAGTTTCATACAAACTTTTATCCCCTATTTTATCCCCTTGGGGGTAGAATTGAACAAAATCCTTTCTTAGCGGATGCCTACGTCATAACATCTACCTGCATGCCAAATTTCAGCACGATCCGTCCAGTGGTTTGGGCTGTGCGTTGATAGATCACTATGTCAGTCAGTCAGTCACCTTTGAGTTATATATATTTAAATTCCTAGGTCTAATATAGCTCTATATTTTTAAAAGAGAAAAAATGGGAAATTCCAAGAGACCAAACGTAACACTCTAAAGAAAAGAAAACCAGTTCATTTCTACTCAAACCTTCAAGTTCCACAAAGAAAACATGTTATTTCACGCGAACGATAACATAAAAGCTAATCGAATACGTCACGGTACGTTAAGATGTCGTTGATAGATAAGGCATATGTAATTACAGATAGCTAGACCATCCATGTCACACTATGTCCTAGGAGATCAACAATAGGAAATATGTGATACGATACCAAAAATATGACTTAGTTTGTAACTGTTGCTACTAGATGGCGTTACTGCGGTATATGGGCTTGCATTGTACAGGCAAACGATTAATATAATTTGATGTTTTATCAAACTACTAGCTAACCTGGCGAACTTCGTTCCGCCTCAGAATCAATAATATACAAAATGTATGAAAAAAATTAATTACTTATCTTCATTATTATTATTTTTTTCGTGAATTTTTCTCGTGTTTTGATAGTTATCCTGCTATTTGGGGCGGAGACAAATCCAACAAATCAAAGATCATACAAATCAGTACAGTCGTTCCTAAGTTCTAAATGGTGCAACTAAGCCGACTTCGTTTTATTTATAATTATAATAGATATTCATATTTTAATAACAATAAAAATGTTTTACAAAATACTTTAGCGAAAGTGTTCGTACGCAGATGTTTTTAGTTCTATCGGGTTTCAAATACGTTAATAATTTCAAACTTGCATAACTAACTAACCAATTTACCTATACAATATGGTCAACATTTTTAATTCCACAAAAAAGGTTTACCACTTTGTCATCATGTAGAAAAATATTTGATCGCCACATCACCAAGCTTGCACGCGCGTTTTCAAATGTTTTACTCGCCGTAACTTACCCTGAGTAACATCCCAGTTCTCGACAGATATCACAAATTAATTCAGTATTTATAACTGATTAAGTTAATAAATGTCAGTAGATTCGTAATTTAATAATATGTAATTGTAATTGCGACGATTCCCCAACGTACTTTCTTAATTAGTGGTTTATTAATTACAAATCGTGTCGCCTCATTTTCTAGTTTATGGTATTGTTAATGTCCAAGTAACATCAAAACATGCGGATGAGTGGAAATTTCAAATAGTCATGTTATTTGTTAATCTAATATATTGTCAACTTCACCAATTTCGAAAGATATTAGGATTGTTTCCACATAGTCGACCTCGTAACTGTTTTACTACCCTAAGGTTGAATGTTACTTGCAAGTCATAAAACGACAAGGTCAATTGGTCTATCCAGTTTGATAGTCCTAAAGATTACCCTAAACAGTAAAAAATCATCAATCGGTTCTGGACTTTGTTGCCAGATAGTAAATCCCTCTTATCTCTTACGTCATAATATTGAACAGTATAGGTAGGTATACAATAACACAAACGTTAAAGCAGAGAAAATGTAATATGATCGAGTAACACAAATCAGCTATGATTGTGGAAAATGTCAAGAACTGCCATAAACGAGAAATTTAAAGGATTCCTACCTAACTTGTGTAAGCTATAACAACCGAGTTCTCACATTCCCACAGGAGCATAAGAAAATAGTACTCAACTTCTGACACGAAACCGCGGAGCAGCAGTAAAATAAGATAACTTTGCAACTTCTCCAAATGTTGCCTACCACAATTTAATTGGATAGTTACTCTTCCAAACATTGCATAATTCTATCAAAATTTATCAAACGTTATTAATAGGGATTAATAACGTATGCTAAATTTTAATGTTTGTTTTTTTTAAGGGTAACTGTCAATTGAGCAGGGGCTCAATTGCTCATATAAACTTAAGTCAACACAAACCTAAAACTAGCATTCGTGTTAGGATTTAATTAAAAACATCCACTATTCACAGTTTGACATAGGCAGGTATATTTACATTGGGAAGCAAATAGTAGATTATTGTACGGAGCAGATTATTAATGCTGAGCATATTTGTCGTGTGGTAGTTCAATCAATGTGGGTTTAAACGTGGCTTAGGTTTGTAATCAGCACTAGGCGGGGTAACCGCGGAGAGAGAGAATAATTGGCGCGGCAGCTGATTACTGAGAACCGTGTAAAGGCTTCGAGAAAAGTCTTTATTGGATGTAATATGTGGAATAAGAAGTTAAGCGGCTTTCACTTGCAATCTTTCTCTGTAATAAGAGGCTACACTAAAACCCAGTTCACAGGCTGATCAAACTTACCTAGAGTACTGTTATTTTATCACAACTTATTACTTACGGATCGCCTGAGAGACGATTTTATAAATAAATCGAAAGGAGATCGACAACGGTCCCATACAAGCTTGGCCCAGAATTGGACACCAATAAAACAAAATGTATTATGAAGCAATAATAGTGTTTCAAAGCCCTGTATATTTTTGATCGTCGTAAAACTTTGTGAAGGACCCTTCCAAAATCTGACGACTTCAAACATGTAACAAAAAAAAATTCAAACCTGTCGATCGCGGAGTAATCCACTGTCTTCCAACAGATTGAATTTCACTCAATCTAATGACTCACGTATACCAAATGATTAATTTTCTATGCCCCGGTTTATAGAATCTCCGATGGAAACCAGAAAAAATCAGAGTAGTCCGAGATGCGAGTTACCTATAGGTATTGTTATTGTAGCCGAGGTAATCGGCGATTCCAAGAAAGGCGAAGTCGAAGAATGATAACCAAAACACAGACAATGCAAAAGCAGTACCTTTGTACTCATATTATAACTATGTCATATCCATATGTATTTGACTGTGTGTACATAGATAATAAAATAAATAAATACAATGATATTTTTTAACAAATCACAACAAAACATTCATGATGCTATCACAAGCGGCACCACAGTGTTATAAATAAAATAGAAATTATTAAAAGCTTATTACCTGACCGACAAGAACGGTTTTTGGCCCACGTCTTTGCTAACTTAAAAAATGTTCTACAAAATGTTCAGTCATAAATTTACCCTCTAATTGCGACCGCCTGGGAGGCGATCATCATATCGCCTGTTGATCGCATGGTCAATATAACGGCAATGGTGTGAGCTAGCCAGGTGTAGGATCACTCTCACGCGTTGCGAGTAAGGGCCGGTTTTTTGATCCGTAGTTAACTAAACCAATTGTTAAAAATAGTAACTAATGGTTAAATATTGTCAAAAAGTGTTTTTTGGACAATTGTTAGTTTATCCAATGGTCAAATAATTAACTCCTACTTTGGGTGGTTAAATTTTGTTACCTGTTACTCGCGTGTCACTTACCGTGAGTTGGCATGAACGTACTGCCAAATGCTTACCCGCAATTCCAAATTAACAAAAAAAACTCAGGTGATGATTGTACTCGAGGGTTAAATAACTTTTGCCCGCGGCTTCGCCAGCGTGGATGTCGGAAAATATCCTATATGTGTTACTCAAGGTTATACACTATATGTGTGCCAAATTTATACCCCATCCGTTCAGCCGTTTTTGCGTGATTTTGTAACTAACGTCTACAGTATAATATTAATAGGATAACAAGTACACCATTTCTTAAGATAGGTAAAGGCTTTTAAAGTCTCTCATATCTTAAATTACTAACTAGGTTTGCCCGCGACTTCGTCTACGATCCAAGACGAAAAGAAGCTTAATATTCTTCTCCAAGTCATAGTTTATCCAAATGCCAAATTTCATCCAAATCCGTCCAGCCGTTTTAACTTGAAAGCGTAAGAAACAAACAAACTTACTTTCGCATTTATAATATTAGTCAGGATTGAGACCAATAAAATTGTAGCTGGTCAGACAAAATTAAGAGAAAAACAATTATTTCTGCCACCAACTCAATCTAAAATACAAAATGATGTCTCTAAAAATGCCAGACACAAAATCAAATAGAGTAGGTACCTGAAAAAACACGAGAATAGACGTAAACGTTCTCCGAAAAAACAATCAGTATATAATAAAAACATTAAAACATCAACTAGATATACAGTCAACAAAAGAAATAAGTATGCAGTTTAGAAAAAACGGATTGATGTTTTCAGATAAAATTTTATTTAATTATTAGAAGACAAACCGTTCATTTATCAAACTAAATTTCATTCGAAAACATCCATCGGTTTCTTACTAAACTTCAACTATATCCGACGACCTTGCATACTATCTCTTTTGTTGACTGTACCTGACTGTACCTAGCTTCCTAACGTTTCTAATTTTGCTGACAACGCAAAAAATCATGATCCTTCGGTTACCTAAATCTAGTTTGACGTAGTCATTAATCAAAAACGAGAAACGAATTGAGGTAAATAAAGACTTACCTAGTTGAAGGCGTAGTTTTGTTACTAAGTAGTTTGTGATAGGCATCGCTTTTCACCACTACAGGGACCGTATGCATAGTCATGGAAGTTGTTAGTTAAACTGACATTCTACGTCAATTTGTCGGGTTATAGCAATTTCATGCAATTGGCAAAGAATGCCAGTTGTGATTTGAATATAAGAACAATTTCATTTCATGATGAACTGAAATATAATTGATTACAGAGTAGTTCCCAATTCGCTAGTATTTGGCATCGCAGTTTTAGAGAAAATAAAAATAAAACTTTTTCTCTATGGATTGGCAACCCCGATTTGACACTTCTTTTTCGCGCGTTACCGGCATCGCATGCAAAATGGTTTCTGAAGAAAAACTACTTCGAAAAATACGGAAATACAATAAAAAGTTGGAGCGTCGGCGTCGAAACAAAAGACGGAGTCACTAATCACTATAGTGAGCGCGGGCGCAGCCTCAGTTCAAATCGGCGGCAAAGTGTCGACCGTGACCGGAGCCCTTTGCGCGCCATTACCCCGGATAACGAAGGTAAGCTTTTGATTTAGGTGCAACTAATGCAAGAAATGTGGCTGGCTACGATGGTCGAGTATAATATACCGTGTTAGTACGAGATACTTAAACACGAAGATCAACTTTGATACGAGATATCAACTTTGATGTAAAACAGATTTCTGTTACCGGCACGTGATGCCGATTTTGTCAAACCAGCATGTGCTTTCAGTACGAGATACTGTGTTAAGTGCAATAAAAATGCTGTTGAGAAACCTTAAGGGTTTTTTTCCTCATATTTCAGAAGAAATCATCGAACAGAGTGAAATTTATCCTCAAACATCGGCCCCTGAAGAACAATCTGACACTCATATTGAATCCTTAGCGTCACCGGAGGCGTCAGATAGCCATCTTACTGATGAGCAGAATACCGAACTTGTGCAGGCCTTGGGACAAGAATATGACGACATAAAAAAAAAATATGAAGGAACAATTAACAATGACATTTGCAAACGGTGGAATTACTTATTAGCACATGGTCTGTCTAAGACTGAAAAAGACGACATTACAAAGTGTCACAGTTTGCCTGAAAACTGCCAACTCCTAGATGCCCCAATCTTGAATGAAGAAGTAAAAGCAGTGATCTCTGAAACGGGAATAACTAGAGACAAGTGTATTGCCTACCAGCAAAGACAGATGGGCACAGCACTTACAATAATAGGCAAAGTCATGTCTCATATAATAAACAACCCACCAGATAAAATAACTATGCTAAAATCACTCAGTGAAGCGTCAAAGTTGGTGTGTGACCTCCATCATCAACAAACTAAAACCAGAAGGTCTCTAGTTGCTCCCCAACTGGACAAGCATTTCTTAGAAATGACTCAAAATACTACCCGAAATGAGTTTTTATATGGAGACAATTTGTCAGAAAGAATTAAGGTAAATAAGATAATACAACAGAGTTCAAACTGTATTAAGAAGACTGCACCAAAGCCAACAATCGCTGCTAAGAACATAAATAACAAATATATGGGAAACAGGAATTGTCCACCACGACAGTTGAATCAGCGTCAACCAACCAAGGGGATGGCACGAGGTGGACCACGGACTCGACCACAGCCATCACACCACAGGACATCCTTCAACCCACAGCGTTCCGAGAGAACCCGGGGTGCCCACTACAACACCAGGAAATAAACAAGGTACATGCTGGCAATTTAAAAAACTACTTTTCTTGTTGGATGTCATTAACAAATGACCCCATTATATTGCAGTGGATTAAAGGATATCATATTCCTTTCATGTCTCAGCCTTACCAAAGTATAGTCCCTAAAAATAATTTACTTGATTGTGAAATTCCTCTTATGCAGGAAGCTATTGACAACCTTCTACGATTAGGAGCTATAACACCATGTTGTCATTCAAAGGGAGAATTCATCTCAAAGATTTTTCTTGTTCCAAAACCTAATGGCAAACAAAGATTTATTTTAAATCTAAAACCTTTGAACAAACATATAAAAGTTAGTCACTTTAAAATGGAGGATATTCGCACTGCAGTAAGGTTAATTGATGATCATTATTATATGTGTTGCATAGACCTTAAGGAATCATATTTATTAGTACCTATAGCATCTGAACACAGAAAGTACCTTCGTTTTGAATTTGATGGAAACTTGTATGAATTTACAGCATTGCCATATGGGTTATGTACTG
This sequence comes from Apamea crenata, assembly GCA_949629185.1. NCBI lineage: Eukaryota > Metazoa > Arthropoda > Insecta > Lepidoptera > Noctuidae > Apamea > Apamea crenata. Next base: position 17,289,607 of record OX451371.1, read on the forward strand.
CGCCTAGCGTGTTTACCAAATTGTTAAAACCTGTGGTTGGTTATCTAAGAAACTTAGGCTTCCTATCCACAATCTATATTGATGATCTTTTATGTATTGGCCAAACATATAATGAGTGTTTACAAAACATGGAAACAACAATAAGTAGGTTAAAGTGCTTAGGCTTTATCATTAATTCTGAAAAAAGTAACCTAGTACCTAGTAAATATTGCAAATTTCTGGGATTCATGATTAACTCCACATCAATGTGCCTTGAGCTACCTTTAGAAAAAAGAAATACAATTAAGTGTATGATTGATAAATTAAAAAAATTAAAAAAATGCAAGATAAGAGAATTTGCTAGATTGTTAGGCACTTTAGTAGCAGCATGTCCAGCTATACCATATGGCATAGTACATACAAAACAAATGGAACATGTTAAGTATTCAGCATTATTGAAATCAAATGACAATTATGATGTATCCATGACATTACCTATGGTATTACAATCAGATTTTCAATGGTGGAGAGATAACATAATGCATAACAGCAAAACTTATAAGTCAAAACAATTTGATTTAGAAGTTTATACAGATGCTTCCCTGACAGGTTGGGGTGCTCATTGCAATGGTGAGAGTGTTGGAGGCCTGTGGTCACAGTCGGAACAAAAATATCACATAAACCAGTTAGAACTAATGGCAGCGTTTTTTGGTTTAAAATGCTTTGCAAATTTAAAAAACAATTGTGATATTCTTGTTCGGATTGACAACACTACTGCCATTGCTTGCATTAACAAGATGGGTAGTGTTCAATTTCCACACCTAAATGATGTTAGCAGAAGGATATGGGATTGGTGTGAAGCTAGGTGTATTAATGTCCAGGCATCTTACATAAAATCTAAAGATAACTTGGCAGACGAGGAATCAAGAAATACTAACATTGACACAGAGTGGGGATTATCAATAGATGCCTTCAATAGAATTGAAAAAGAGTTTGGCAAGCCAAGTATTGATTTATTTGCCACCAGAGTTAATGCAAAATGTAAAACTTATGTGTCATGGCATAGAGACCCATACGCATTTGAAATAGATGCCTTCACATTTGACTGGAGCTCCTATTTTTTTTTACGCATTCCCACCATTTGCATAAAATGTCTGCAAAAAATTAAAAATGATGGGGCCAAGGGAATCTTAGTATACCCACTGTGGACTTGCCAGCCATGGTATCCTTTGGCAAAAATGTTGATGGTTACCAAACCAATCATATTCTACCCTAATAATAATTTATTACAATCCCCTTTCAGTACCAGACACCCATTAAGCAACCAGCTTACCCTGGCAGCGAGCATCTTTTGCGGGAAGCATTCAGACATAGAGGTTTGCCAGAGGGTTCACTAAATATTATGTTATCATCCATTTCACCAGGTACGCTAAAGCAATATAGTACTACTTACAAGAGTTGGTGGTTATTCTGCCAAAACCACAGTGTGGACATCTATACAGCTTCAATACCAGATGTAATACAATACCTTACTGAAATACATAAAACAAATATTGGGTACAGCTCGTTAAATACAGCTAGATCTGCACTTTCCCTTCTGTTAAATGAAAGAATAGGCAGGGATGATCACATTAAGCGTTTTTTCAGGGGTCTATACAGAATTAAACCCGCTTTACGCAGGTATGTTAATACTTGGGATCCTTCAATAGTGCTAAGATTTCTGTATAATTGGGGTGATAATGTAAATTTAAATTTAGAAAAATTAAGTAAAAAGCTTGTCACCTTATTAGCTCTTGCTACTGCTCAAAGGGTGCAGACTCTAGCAGTAATTAAAATACAAGATATATCCATGTCACAAGACATAATACATATCAACATTACTGATCTTATAAAAACATCACTGTCATCAAAAACTGAAACATTCATTAAACTACCGTTTTTCGACCAGAACCCCATTGTTTGCCCAGCTAGAGCTATAAAAACATATATTGAGCAAACATCAACTCTTAGGAACGATGAACAATATTTGTTATTAACTAGTAGGAAACCTTTTAAAAGAGCATCTAAACAAACAATTAGTAGATGGATTAAATCAGTTATGAAGGAAAGTGGTATTGATACCAAAATATTTACCTCACACAGCACACGTCATGCAGCCACATCTTCTGCTAAACAGGCAGGGGTATCATTAGATGTGATTAGGAAAACTGCTGGCTGGTCAGATAGCTCTCTTACTTTTGCCAGATTTTATGATGTGCCAGTGAATGTTAATGTCCCACATGACAGCTTTATTAATGCTGTCTTTAATGCCAACTTGAGGATGTAATTATTATTTCTTTTCCTTTTTAAAGATTAATAAATGTTCAATGAATATTTATTTTGTTTTGTACACTGTCATTAGTGTTATAGTTTAGATAAATGGCTAAAGGTCAGTTGATGTTGATGAAAGATGTTTCACTGTAGCATTTATTGTTTCTAATTGTATCTGATTAAGAGACAAGACTGATAGTAATAATACTGATGTTATGTTGTTGTTTCTGCTGGTATTTCCATGGCAATTTTATTGTCATGAAAATACTAGTAGCCAATTGTCATTTTGTTTGTCTTTAATGAGGCCCTGTGTGTAAACCACATAATGGATAATTTTGTCTTATTTTGACATGTTGAATATCTTAAGATTATTGATGTTACATACATAAGTATATACTTACTAACATACTATAGTTTGATTTTATTGGTCTCAAATAAATTTGATTCATGGCTGTTTTGGTATGTATCTCTTCAAAATAGTGGCCCATGTCGACTTTTACTCTAAACAGCTACTCTGTAATCAATTATATTTCAGTTCATCATGAAATGAAATTGATTAATCAGACGAACTTACCTTAAGTGAAGTCCGATTACAATTTCATGAAGGATGAACTGAAATATAATTACCCACCCAGCCCATCCTTTTTAGGATCAGTCCCTTGTCGAATGGGCCAACAGAGCAACGCTATCTCTAAAGAGTGTCAAATCGGGGTTGCCAATCCATAGAGAAAAAGTTTTATTTTTATTTTCTCTAAAACTGCGATGCCAAATACTAGCGAATTGGGAACTACTCTGTAATCAATTATATTTCAGTTCATCCTTCATGAAATTGTAATCGGACTTCACTTAAGGTAAGTTCGTCTGATTAATCAATTTTACGTTTACACAAACACACACACCACACCACACCCCACCTCATTACAAAACACATACTAACACTTCACACTTAGTTACATAAGTAAGCTTACATAAGTTTGTACCTTATAGTCCTAAGCAGTCTATTGAATTTTTTGTACTCCTTCTGTGGGAACCTGGGCTGGCGAACCTTTATACAGGTTACCAATAACCGGTAATCATGTAACCTAGCTAGGACGCCAGATTTAATTCGTTTGTAAATTATATATATTTAAAAGACAACTTTTTTGAAAAAAAAAATCTTTTGGTAGTCAATTTGTTTAAGAATGATCCCTGAATTAACGTATGTATATAAACTTCAGCTCCACCAGTGGTTCGTAGAGCGGTGGCAAGCTCCAGCTAAAGAGCTAAAACGGTTTCCGACACACGACACCCTTTGCACGACAACATCCTTGTGCCACAAAGGCTTAAAAGTCGAAACAGTTTTTTAAAGTGTGTCGTCCCACTCACTGGCGAACGATCGTAAGATAGACTGAAGCTGTGGCGAGACTGTGCTTCCTTACCCAAACCTTTCGTCCCACCCGCTGAAGACCTTCCCGCCTGGACATGAGTTGCCTTGGGTAACCTGGAAGTCTTTAAATAGACTTCGGACCCAGGTTGGCCGAAGCAAGGAAAACCTGTTCAGGTGGAAATTCATAGACGACTCCGCCTTGGAGTGTAAATGTGGTGCTGTTCCACTAACGAGGGGACACTCTTGATATCGTGTCCTGCGTGTCCTGTCAGCTGCACGTTACAGGAACTGATGGACGCTGGTGATGGTGCCAAACAAGTAGCCGAATTCTGGGCCAAGTCCATTTAGATTGCTATCGACACGCTAAGAAGAAGAACTGTCATGTTGTCAGCGTACAAGAAAGCAAACATAACAAGCATAACATAATGGTTAAATAAAAACTACTGTCGTTTTTTGTGAGGACCTAATTTGGTTAGTCCATTTTTAAAAGGTCACCCGCAATTTTGAAGGGTCAATATTCGGGCAACAGGGTTAATGAAGTTTGTGATACATCCTGCCATACATTTTCATAAATCTTTATCAGAATGACGAAGGTGCAAACCTTACGTTTACTCCGTGCATTAGTGCTTTTTCCACTGGAGACGATCACGTACCGAACAACTGACAGACTACTACACTTACGTTCTTAGCACTCCTCTTGAGCTGCCTGCCGGCCTTCCACCAGGTGACCTGTGCCTCAGGCCTGGACCCCACGGCCCTGCACTCCACCTCGTAGTTCCTGTCTGCGGACAGCTGGGCCCGCTTGTTCAAGATCTGGACGCTCAGTGGCCTTACTGCAACAAACTGGACTTATTGGTAGAGGAACGATGCTGAGATTGAAGTGGTATGAAACGCTTCCATAAATGTGTTATAAACAGGCGTTGGCTTTGACTTGGGTGTTAACAGAGTGACAGGGTTCAGTGAGATTCTTTTGACTTAGGTATTTATTTTCGTTGAGATTTTAATCCTGTTATCTACACGTAACGCCCAAGTTACATACTGGTTTTCGCATCGCTGTCCAAATAGTCCAGTAGTCCGAAATTAGACTAAACAGATATTTAGATACGAAATTTTCAAACCGCTGAATTTAATTAATGTTTCAGCATCTAAAAGCCACCGGTTTTTCTACCCAGATCACCCACCCACACGCCCACTTCCACCACAAGTCACTAAAGGCATTTAGCGCTTAACGAATCAAAAATATTGTTCTATATCTGGCAATCAAATGAAATAACAGCTATATGAACATATTCCAGCATTACATAATTTAAGCGGGCGCTTCCTTCATGTTTGGAGGCTTTTATTTTGGTATCAAGTTCTATTTTCGTTTTTATTTTTGATTTTGTTATTTCTCATTGAGTATAGTTTTCATTGTTTTAGTTAGTATATTGGCGTGCGGTGACAAATTATGGTAAATAAGAGAATTTATTGTTTTGAGTTTCGTAATGTTTACTTTGCGTAGGTACTGTATTAGAATCAAGTTCTTCTAACTAACAGACTGCGGTCTGTGCTGCTGAGGAGTTTGTTGCTCAACTTCTTCCCAGATAAAGCACTAGGAAGTGGTGAAGGGCGGGCGTTTTGGGGTACTATCTCAATCATGTAGTTTTGACGTTCAAAAAGTGCTGATTCTCAGTCTACTCTAGTTTAAATAAATTTGATTTTAAATATGAATCGTTTGAAGATGACAGGAACATAATGACCTTTACCATAATGACCTTGATGTTAGAGTTAAATGCATTTTAGTGATTTTTTCGCTAGCGGGCCTAAGGGAGGGCCCCACAAGCAACTTTTGTCTCCGCAAGTAATTTGTCTCTTACATCAAGTTTAAGGGTTTGTATGAAAGTGCGCGCATGTAGCGACGCGACAGCTGGGAGACATTTTTGTCCGCGGGTTTCGACGCAACTGTAGCAATTGGTTGCAATGCAAGTGCGCGCACGGCGACAGAGAAGTTACCGGCTAGCCAATTGCCGCTTAACCGAAAACTTAACAAAAGAGTAGCGTTGCTGTTGCTCCCGTGTGCGCATCGTCCAAATCTTGGCGAGGAGACGGCGACAGAGAAAAACGTTGCTGGGCAACTAAGTTGCTCGTGGGCCCTCCCGTCTTCAATGAGTTTGCTGTCAAATATTACATTAAAGTTCGCTACACACACCAATCAACATAAAAAAAAAACAGACATACATTTTAGGAGGTGACAACAAATTAAGTAGCGGTAGCACATCAGATTTTGATCACTCCCTCAATTTGATACCCATTACTATATTAGGTCACATAAACAAGACTGTCACCATATTAATAGGAGAAGCGAGTTTTTGTCGGAAGCAATCAATAACGCTCGAGTTAATTTCTAACAACCTTATAATAGTCGCAGAATATCAGACGATGTCGACAAATATTATCTCGTTCGTTTGACCTTGTTCCTAATGCGAGATATGACGAATAAAAATAACACGCCCACGAGAAAAAATATATGTCCAATTTTCATTGCTGTAGCTAGAAAAAAAGGTTAAAAATGTTCCATACAATACAGTAGAACAAAAAATATTTGTTTCATTATTCGTTATATCATTATTATCATTTCATGCAGACGGTTCGCGTCTGCTGGTGGGCATAGACCTACCCAAGCGTCGCCATGTAGAATGATCCATAGCATAACAAGATTTTAATACATAACTTTATTAAAATTCTTATCAAAGACCCTTCCTAATATTAAGTCATGAATACCCATAATTATGCTATTCATAAGTTATATTTCTCAAAACGCAAGTTTTCAATTGACTTTCAAAAGTCTTCTGATCTTGTTCTGCCTCAACGATCAGATCAACAAACGTCTATATTTCACAGGTACATTTCCAGAAAATGTTCGAGATCAATTTCAATAGACCCATCGCAATATTATTTGCACGAATCTAAAGCTTTGCCTTCTGTGTATCCCGTAATTGAAACCGACTACCGGATCAGCTCAATCGGAAGTTCCAATTGAGTGCTTGCTTATAATAGATCCAAAAATGGCCACTTAACTTGAATCATGGAGATGTACAAGGAAATGGGTCATTTTCAACAAAGAGGATAATAGTTTGTTATTAATATTGTGACCTCAACAATAGTCAAAAAAATGCTGCACAAACTTGGACACAAACTGACATCCAGAAGTCCGAACTCAAGGTCTACCAACGAGCAACGGAGCGCAGTATGTTCGTAACACAATACTGCGCTCCAAAACAAAGACACCTGACATAGCTCAAAATGCTGCCCAACTTAAATGAGTCTGAGCAGGAGATGTCTGCCGCATGCCAAACAAGCCGTGGGCCCAAATAACACAGAACTGGTGCCCTGAGACAGTGAGGCGGGGTTGCGGCAGACCACGTAGGAGATGGCGGGACGCGCTGGCTTGCGAAAGATGGAAGGAGTGGAGGGAGGCTTTTGACCAGGAGTGGGACAGTATAGGCAAGTAAAAAACAATAGACTCATCTGTATGAAGACTACGGTGTATGGGCCACAACGATACTGAAGTACCCTGGGGGTCTACTCCGAAGTGCAAAGTGCGAATGTTCGGATCGGACCGACACATGGCCGAACCGAATATTTTTGAAAAATGCGAAAAAAGTTCGGATCGGCTCAGTTGGGTCGGGACCATAGTCAATATTCGGAAGAGTGTAGGAGTGTAGGATTGGAACCGAACGAACCAAATAGTAACTTCGTAGCAGGAAACGGCCGAACATTCGGCCGATACTACTTCGGAGTAGACCCCCTGTTATGAATTCAAATCACCAATGAGTAACCAAGTGTCACATACATAATCAGCCTATAATGCTGCTACTGCTGGGCCTCCTCTCGGTGAGAGAGAGTGGGCCGTAATCCACCAATCCATCCAGTTGGTAGAGGTCACATGTCTTCGAATTTTTGGTTCTAGGACATGCCGGTTTCCTCACGATGTTTTCCTTCAACGTTTTGAGAGGAGTGGTGATGAAATAATTCACACAAAGTAAAGTACCAGTCTGGGTTCGAACCTACGACCTACAACTCGTAAGTCGCGGCCCAACTGTTAATTTAAACTACTTTGTGATCGTTGGCATCTTGTACGAACCACCACTAAAATACTAGTGCTGTGGCATTCTGGCCACTCATTGGTGATTTGAGTTTGTAACACGTTACTTTTGAGTAGGGTCGTGGACGAAAGGCCTAACAACAGAAAAAAACACAGCCATGTTTTAAACTTCCCAGCTGACTTGCTTCATTTTAGAAAGCCCATTATGGATTGTTGTTATTTTAGTCAAATAATTTCAAATGCTGATGATTTGACAGCATTTGCTGATGGATTAGAGAGCCCACATGACTTCAATGATAGAGAGAGTTCCAGGTTTATCTGGACAGCCTAGCAGTTAATAATAACTTTGGAGTCAAAACCATTAAACAGATATCACGCATGAAATTCTAACTTGCGATGATGCCATAATTTGGTCATGACAAAAAGTCCGTCAAACAAACAGCAAACTCAATAAAAAAAAAACACAACTACTGATTTATCCTTCTACAAAACCCATCAACTCACAATTTATATCCAGAATCAGTAGCTTAGCCTCAGGAGCTGCTAGATTGGTGTTAGAGGCTTGACAGACGAGCCTCGCGTTCAGGTGTTGTCGGCCCACGTTGGGGAACGTCAGCGTGTTCGACGTCACGCCGTCAGTGCGCTGCTCGAACGAGTCGTCTATCACGGTGTTCTCGAGGTACCAGGTGAGGCGAGGACGAGGGTCACCTAGGGAGAAGAAGAAGATATTATGGTCTGTTCGAAAAGTAAACAAATGGGTCAGAAATCTGGTGGCACCCCAGATTTCTGACTTAATTTAATTTAATTTTTTTTTTTTAAATTGAAAGTATGATTTTATTTATAGGATATAAAAGAAGTGACAAACACACCAATAACTACCGAAGGTGTCTATCACCCGCCATGTATTGTTTAAAAAATAAATGATATATGTTTGCGTTTCTCTACAATGAAGTTAAAATATTGGCAAGGATAAAATGCATGGGTACTTATATCATAACTACATAATACAACTCAATTTAATTATTTTATCATTTTTATATGCGTGATAAAAGAGTGTTTTTTTTAAACTATATATTTTTTGACATAATATTAAGTTTGTGTAGTTATTCAACGCGAACTCAGGTGTTCCCAACATGTGAGACACCGTTGTATTGTGTCTGTTTGTAATATCACTGAGATATGTACGCAGAACAATGTCAGAACACAGCAATGCTGCTTCCCCGAACGAGAATTTTAATCGGAGCGCTGCTACCACTATAACCTTACAACAACATGATCCCTCTAAAAATATTTCATTATTTCCTAGCTGGGTATTTTTGAATTGCTCCTTTAAGACTTCAGTCTTCAAGATATACCTGTAGAGTTTAAACAAGAAACTGAATGTGTTTGTCGTTATTAATGACGGTGCTTCACTGACAAATACATGCGCTTTACGTACCCACAGGGTCGCACACCGAGGACATATTTCAGCATCCTCAAGATTACCAGGATCTTGGAAGTTGGTTTTGTCAACGCTGCTCTCAGTGTTTTGTTTTTTTTTCCGTTTGGTGGATATTAAAATGTAGTTTTTCTATTTTTCGTTTATAGTGATTGATATGAAAAAATAATGCTAAACGTTTATATTAGAACTGCTTCTTTGGTCAGGTGGTCGCGAGCGCTACTACTGAGCATGAGGCTCTGGTTTCGATTCCCGGGTGGGGCGAAGTGTTACTGGGTTTTTCATCTGGAATTTCTCAGTAGCATCCCGGAGTCTGTATTTGTGCCAGGTTGGTGGCAATAGGCTCTCCCCCTGTTACATGGGACTTAAATATAACTGGTGAAACCCTTCGGGAAATACAGTCGTGATGTTGTTTATATTAGAGTTCAAAAAAATAGTAATTCGTCTTTGAAGCTGTAATGCACAGCGTGAAAATACTTTTCAATGTTTCATAATAACAATTGTCACAAAATCAAATCATGGACAGGGCCCTAATTCACTATGACCACTTAGCGAATCCTTACTTCGAAACCACGTCAATTCCTTAGTTCATGACATCTGCTAATAGCGTATTTTCTATGACACAATGTTTCCACGCGTGGTTCGAACTGTCAAAATACATGATGTCCGTACGGTTGACAGTTCGATTCTTTGCCGTTAACATGACACGATATTTGCACGTGGTTTGCACGTGGTAAGATTTCGCGGGGAATAATACAGAATTCGGGCCTTGAGCGAGTCTAGGCTTGATATATTAACGCGTGTTATCAAATTAACATAATGTTTTCACAAAGCGAAAGAGTTAGCCTTTCCTTTTACCTAACATCTATAGACAGCGCTATACTTGTTTTGTTTGTGTATTAATACCTAATACCAACGATCAAAAGAAACCTGACAAGATCAGAAAGTAAGGAACATCAGTTGACATTGATCTAGTTCTTCAATCAGTAAACACGTTGAAGCAGTTGAACAACGTAACATTAACTTGACACGTGTATAATCCGACACGTGTCCTTTAAGCGATGTTATGGTATTGAGAGTAGATATTATTACATAACACATACATGATCAGCCTATAACGTTCCCACTGCTGGGACACTGGCCTCCTCTCTGTGACAGGGAATGGGCTGTAATGCACCACGCGGGCCCAGTGCGGGTTAGTAGATGTCACAAGTCTTCGAATTTTTGGTTAGATATTATTAGGTACATAATATTATGTGACAGGAGGTATTGCTGTCATAAAATAAATTATAAATATAAATAAATAATAAATAAATCCCTGGACATTTCACACAGCACCATTTGTCCCAAGCTAAGCAACCTAATGCTTGTGTTATGGTAACAAGATGGCTGATAAACTACTTATATACAATTTTTTTTTTGTAAATACATACATATTATAGATAGAAAAACACCCAGACTCGGAACAAATACATGTAGGTCATACAAATATTTGTTCCGTGCGGGAATCGAACCCGCGACACGCAGCGCAGCAGTCAATCGCTTAACCACTGCGTCAACTGTGCCGTCAAATTATGATTTATGTAACTGTCAGGATAAATAAAAATAACTCAACCCCAAATGAAGGATCAGAACATTTCGTCCCTAATAAGAAAGCTACTTAAGACTTTTAAAGTAGACACCAAAAGTTCTTAGAATGACAAAAAATAAGATAAAATGTTTTGGCATTGTGAACGTCGTATCGCGTCAGACTGTTTGACACTCTTATCTCTGTCAGACTTCTAGAGGCGATTTAAGAGTTCATAAAGGAGTCTTGTTATTTTTATGAATTCTTATGATTATGAAGGAAAATGTTAAGCTATGTAATTTTGAACAATCCTTTAAGCCCGATTTACAGGCTGCGGTATAATTACCTATGGCATACCATAATTACACGATAGCAAACAATAAAAGTTGCACCGTCTAAACGTGGTTATACAATGCAATATTTTTATTATTTGACACTAGCTTCTGCCCGCGACTTCGTACGCGGATCCAGTCCCTTTCTCGTTCCGATAGGAATTTCGGCAAGAGTTTGAACTGTGCGTTGATATGTCACCCAATAAATCAATCAAAACCAATGAAGGATTTCGATTTAGTTTGGTATAACTTAGGTTGAGTGTTGTAGACTGGGTAGGTTATAACTTCAAAATATAAAGGTAGAATTATTTTCATTCCGAAATTATGAAGCGAAATTAATACCAATTAGTTAACATTACTATTCTAAAAAATTTCTTTATAAACTTTATTGTTGGTTTTTACGTCGGGTACCAAAATATAAAGCCCGGAAACGTTGCTAACCCTTGAGAAAGCAACATAAAGTTGGCCATGAGAAAAACAGCCGGTTCTCAAACCAACACCAGCAGCTTTCAGTGTCTGTCCCTGTGACTTATTTATTGTCATGGCAAAGCATGTAGTCACAGGAAACTGTGTGCGTTTAAATTGAAAGGGGAAATTGTTGGGGATGAGTGGTATGCGCGGTAAGAACACAGTCTCACCGGCACCACTCCCAGTGAGGATTACAGCTACAATAATATTGCGTTGTAAAGCCTCGACTATAAGTCTGGTTCCATTACCCAGTTCCGGCGGTGTCAAATTTCGCATCAGCATTATCGGACTTTGAGTCTTATTTTATGAGCAGGGAGACCACTCGTTGTGAGTGAATTGAGGAACTCAACTGGGTAATTGGTGACGTCATCCTGATCGTCTACGTTATCAAAAGAAGTGTAAACGACTTCATCTCCAATAATTTCCCCCAATTTTTTTTCATTTATTGATACAGCTTGTTCGTTTTTTGGGGTCAATATGGCGCGTTCACATAACCACGAATTTTATTGATTTCTTATGCTCTGAAGGTCCCCAAATACTGATTGTATAAGTTCCTCTTCGGAGGCAACAACTTTTCCAAGTATATCAGGAACAGTCACCAGACCTGTGCAGGAAGGAGACCTTCTCCAACGTTTAATAATGTTTCTGAAGACTCTTGGGCATGTTTTATTTTATTTTTTTTAATTACCACCAAGCTGGGCTCTCATATTTACTGTTAATCTTAGTTTTTGTATGTGAGGCCATAGATACGAATGTTTTAATGAGGCGTTAATCTCATCTGCCCTAGTTATATTATTATAAAGTGATTTCCACATCAAATGTTCCTGATCCTTGATTTTTATTATATCTGCGGAAAATACTCATCAGACCAAACAAATTTTGGTAAAATGTCATGTGTGTATATGCCATAGTTTAGCTGTGCTCTCCGAGTTCCACATCAGATATTTCAATCTTCGAATTTTATTCTCCCAGCAGAAAATACTCATCAGACTGAACAACTTTTGCAAAGATGTCATTCCTATGTATGTTATGGTTTAGCTGTGCTCTTAGAGTTCCACATCAGATGTTCCAATCTTCGAGTTTTATTCTCGCAGAAGAAAATGCTCATCAGACTGAATAACTTTTGCTAAGATATCCAACCTATATATATTATAGTTTAGCTGTGCTCTAAGAGTTCCACATCAGGTGTTCCGGATCTTCAATTTTATTCTCGCAGCAGAAAATGCTCATCAGACGCAATTTTTTTTTAAGGCGCCATTTTTGTAACTCTTATAGTTTAGCTGGTCTGTTGCGGTTCTGCATCAGGTGTTCCAGTTTCCAAAATCAATTATAGCCTATATGTTGCCCAGGTTTAGTAGCTAGATAACAAAAAAAGTTTCATTCAAATCTGTCCAGTAGTTCCGGAGATTAGCGTGTATAAACAGACAAACAGACAAACAGATAAACAGACAAACAGACAAACAGACAAACAGACAAACAGACAGACTTTTTTTATTAGATTCGTGTTCTATTACTGTTTCTTAACCCCCCTCAATTATTCTTTTTTAAATATATTCAATGTACAGACATAACTTTTTTACATTCTTATTATAAGTATAGATTATATACCTACAATCCAATTTTAACTCTTTATAAATGCAAATGTAAATGTTTTTTTTTGGTTGTAATTACAATCATATCATTTGGTTTCAATATTTTATTATTTATCTTTTGTGATAGATTCTTTTATATTTTGTGAATTTGAGAACGTCGTAGGCCTTGTAAACTGTAGATTTGTAGACCATTTTCTATTTTATTAAGAACCTGGTACTTGTTGACAGGCCTACACTGTCCACTGTCCTATACTCGCCCCAGGGGGGTGAGTATGGGACAGTGGATGGAGTGGACTAGGCTGTAATTTGAAAATATTTTAAAGGCCAATTATTTTTTAAAGAGTAACCGTGGAGTTTCTTTCCGGCCTCCTCCATAGGAAACCACCGATTGGAACCGTGCACCTAGCTTTTGACGTTTCATAAGCGCCCATGTAGGTTCATATGAAATAAAATATTTTGATTTGTGATTTGTTGCTTCAATTTTATTGTATGCCACAGACATGTACTTGCATCGTGTAAATAGGACTTTAGACAACAGTTTCTGGAGTCGTTATTGTTTAAACTACTGGAGGCACGTGTTCAACAATCACTCACACAGGGCAGTGTTATTAACAGCTTATCACGGGTATGTGAGTTCCACTCTCAGATATGGCTTAATATTTTGGGGGAACAGTGTAGACAAGGAAAGAGCATTCAAGGCTCAAAATCGTTGTATCAGGTCTATGTTTAATCTGCATCAGACTGATTCTTGTCGGCCATTTTTCATAAACCTAAGAATACTACCTTGTTTGTACATATTCGAATGCGCGGTATTTGTAAAGAGCAATATTCACTTATTTGAATACCGCAGCCGAATACGCCATCGGGATAAATTGTGCACAATCACGAGCAAGACACGTTTTCTGCAGGAAAGTGTATTGTGGGTTGCTCCAACAATATTTGATAAAATTCCAAAACATATTAGAAGCATTTCGAAAATTAAATTATTTATAAAGAAACTTCATGACCTGTTAGTCGATAAATGCTATTACCTACTGTTTAAAAGACTTTATGTCAGACAAGTCCCTTTAAATTATATTTTGACCAAGACCATGGCGCAGTCAGTGCTGCTTACTATTAATTTTAAGATCTTTAACTGACCTATATTTTGTGTTTATTTTTGTTGTATTATTAGATTGTAACTACTCACTTAACTTAATTTGATTTTTCCTTAAATTGCAATAGTAATGTTATTTTTTATTTTCTTTGTTAATTTATTAAAATAGTAATGTTAATTTCATAAATAATAATGTTAATCATTTGTATTGTATGCCCAAAAGGCAGGACATAGCTGATCAACATCACTGTAATTCTTAACACCTGCATCTATTTCTGTACCTATGATACACAGTAAACATGATTGATTGATTGATTGACTCATTCAAAAAATACGTCAGTGATGACACTTTTTTGGATATCATAAAATGTCTAAATAAACATGAGATTCGGTCCGCAGAATTGATCAAAATAACCACTTCCGTGCTAACCCACATTTTTCCAATCCTTTCACATATTTCTTACCGACAAACCCTCCAAACGCCAGCGAAGCAATACATAACAATATTTCCCAAATAATTTATAAGCAACCCCTATTTATCAGATTGCGGGATGCACAATGCCAGCACATCAGCACGCCACGATTATTTGGCAGATACACAAAAATATCTACAAAAGTAGGGGGTAGTAGGGGGGAGGGGGGGAATAGATTTTTCCTCATCCAAACAGTAAAATGACTAGTTGACCTACTTCTGGAAATTAAGGAAAATGTAATGACTAATGCTTGCTTGGGAAAATTAACTAGGGAACTGTCATGGTGGGTCAGAACTATGACAGTTCCATAGTTAATTTTCAAAAGCCCTTAAACCCAGAGGTTTAAGGACCTTATAGTTTGTGGTTTCGAAACCAGTCATTTTGTGATTAATTTTTTAAGGCATTGACTGCCACCGTGGTCAACGGTCACCGCGAACAATAGATTTTCTATTGTGTCCGTGGTCTGGCAGTCAACGTGTTATGGTGTAATCTATTTAGCATAATGCAAATCATCACCAATGCTGTAAATTAAAAAGAAAGACTTGTAGGCCTGAAATCGCCAACACGCATTTGGCAAGCGATGTGATTTCAAAGGTCGTTATGATAAACGAATATAATCTCATAATAATCTAATAACAGGTATTTCATAATATTATAATTATCTATTTCTTGATCTTTTGATCAAGGAATAGATCTTTCTTTTGAGCTTTTGCTCCAAATGATAAATTATATTTACACATAAACATTAACCCCTTTATTCATAAACGTTGCTTAAAGTTAAGCAGTGATTAGCGACTGTTTAACCATACATTTTTGACGTTTAAGCGTTACTTAACTTTAGTCATCGTTTATGAATAAACCCCAAAATGATGTCTGAAATTACACCTATTTATTTTTATTAAGAAACGAATAAACCAAATTTAAATACAAAAAAATTAAAAGCTTCAGCCATTACGACATGAAATCGTACCATTAGGTACGATTTCATGTTGTGTGTGTGTGTGAGCTTCATAAAAAAACATGAATTCATTCAATTGGAAATAAGTACCAAATGCATTTCAAAAACTCGAATACAACAACAATGGCTGAACGACGGCCAAAATAACGAGACCGGTGTAGTGAAACTATGAGTGAAATCTATCAAATGCATAGCAGTGGAAAACATGGATGTTATTGGTATCTTTCGATTGTTTTATCAAACCAACTAGCTCTTTTATCAATTTGAATAGCGTTGTTTTGTAGCACTGTGTGCATATCACTGTCAAAATTACAAAATGTAAGTAAAAAAACCTTGTTTATTTATTTCCAGCCTGAGTGTTTACACCTCAGGGCAAATGGCTTTTCAAATATAGAACTGCCTATCTATTCTGACAAAATCTCACCTTGAAGACTTATACTTCGATTTTTAATTGTATGCAGTAACTTGACAGTTGAAGGGTTACCAGATTTTGACAAAAAAAAGATAGTGAGGTGGTGCAAGAATGAACGAAATTGAATGAACTTAAATAATGTACACAAACTTGTATATATGCAAACTTTTTATTTTTTTAATAACTTGTCTTAAAAACACTATGTACCATATTAAAAATTGTAGAATTTGTTACGAGTATATATTTTGTTTCTTTGTAGTACAACTTAGTTAGAATGTATTGATTATTATTATTATTCAGCCACTCTTGAAAGTCTTTCTTATTCCAGGACATCTTGGGAATTGTTTAAATGTTTCGACGAATTATGAAAATATTACGAATAATTAAAGTTTTATTTAAATTAAACCATTTTTATCATTCGTTCTATACGTAAAATTGTTCACTACCCCAACACTATTAGTTTAAGTATGGTAACATTATTTTTCTTTGAACTGTCAAGTTACTGAATACAATTAAAAGTCGAAGTATAGGTAGAGTGAGCTTTAAGTGAACTGTCATTCCACCTGATGCTAGAGATTGACACTATTGACCGCACTCTTCAAACTCACTTTAACTAAGAGTTCAAGGTGAGATTTTTACAGAATAGCACTACAGAGATGAGCGCTGATCACTATGACCCACTGTTTTTTGGCCATTTCAGACCACGGAAATCTATAAATTTTTAATTACTCCTTTGATTACACGATTTCTTATTACATGAGGCTAGTCACTAGCGGAATCAGGTAACAACATTATTTAGCCCTTCGGGGCATGTTCAATACAGGTGTGATTGTACTGCTAACTTACCGTGAATTGTTCTTTTTAATAACATGGTCGTCTTCCAGTCAATCAACCAGCCTAGCCTTTTCCCAACTATGTTGGAGTATTTTAGTGCGACTGGTCAGAATTGTGCGCTTCTAACTACTTTTAACAACTGTCAAAGATCTGTGCATGGCAGCCGGAACCAACGGCTTACCATACTTTCCGAGGCACGAAGGGGTTTCGATATGTAATGGATGGTCAGCCATCCAGGAACTCAACGCGACAACGCGTAGCCTGAGTCCTGACCTTCGATTGACCCGTGTGGCTGTTACCATTTACCCACGAGCCCCTCCAGTCTTCTGATCATTCATCCAGACGATATTCATCATCATCCTATAACAGTCCACTGCTAGACATAGACTTCTATTGCACGTCATTCAACTCAATTTTCGGAAACTCTCATCCAGCTGCTACCAGCCATCCTGCGAAGATCGTCGCTCCACCTAGCCTGAGGGCGTCCCACTTTACGTTTACCGATTCGCGGTCTCAACTCAAGAACACGTGTGCTACGGCTAATATAGGCGGCCCATTGCCACTTCAGCTTGCTTATTATGTGAGCTATATCGACATTATTAGGCAGCTTCGATTTTTTTCCAAATGACGTCATAATGCGATCAGCGATAGCAGTGTTTTTTAGTTTATCACATCAGCTGTCACCCTGACCTTCCAATATTATTTAATCAATCTTAATGAAATCAAGATTGAATCTACCATTAATATTATTAGCTAATAACTAGGATCACTAATCCAAAGGTAAGCCTTTCATGTTCAAGAATTTGATTAATTAGATTTGATTAGATTACAAGGTGATTGGAATCTTATGAATAATTCACGATCATCAAGGCGTTTGAGAAAATTGATATTTTTATCCATTTGCATAGACTCGAAGACAATTATAATAGTCAATTTAAATGCGTTGTTTCTTTTAAAGTACTACTTGAAAAATACTGAGCAGTATGGATTTAAATGGTACAATATTCTAATTAAATAAATGCATTATGTTAAAAGAATCAGTCTTGCATTAATCCCAATTCGTATAATGGCTTGCTGTAGCACATTTTTCTTTTAGTACGTTCCTCACAACTATTATGTTTAATATTGTCTTCACGCTTTGTGCACTAAAAAACTAAGTTTATACTACAAAATGCTACACAAGTGGCGAGCACTAATTTCCGCGCAGCTCACAATAGAAAAAAATAAAAGCGAAATACCCACCAGCAAATGCAGGAAATTCTAGCCACAAAAACTCGGTGAGTACACTCAGTGTTATGGTGCAAACTCTTTGTTATAGAGTCAAGAGAAAACGGTTTTTTAGGGAGATCTGAATCCAGCTTTAGAAGGATATACTTGATCGCTAAGCTTATAGCCCTCTTCACCATGTGTGGTTACAGCATAAGCATAGTTTGCCTATAATCTCCACACTGCTGGGACACGACCTGGTGACAGTGACCCAGGCAAATTTTCTTTCCTTCCGTGTGCATTCTGATGAGTAGCAAAGCCGGTCTTGAAAACCCGGTCACACCGTGGACACAAAGCTAGATAAATATATGTAAGCAGAGTGTATTTTGCTCTAAAAACGCCACTGATACCTCGGTTGACGTGGCCACCTACTGGGCCCAACTCGCTTAAAACATTTTCCATAGACTTGAATAGAAGAAGAAGGTCACTGCTACTTTTAGCTTCCACCCGTGACGAGTACTTTGAATATTATTTAAAAATCACAATGTGTACTTAGGTGGTAACTTAAACTTTATAGGACATACCTTTATAGGAGATAACATTAGAGGACCTTGTCGGGCTTAGCAAAGTCGTCAGTGGGAGGGTGGAAGCTTTACGTATACCTTAACTTATCAACCAACATGTATGTAATGTCCCAGTATTTCTGACCGTCAAAACTAGGCGCACATGATTATATGAAAGATCTAGTTCGTGTCACAATGAGCAAAGACAACAGTTAGGACTCACCTCCAAAGCACTCGCAGGCCAGTTCCAGAGTGTCCCCCTCATTGTAAGGCTCCAGCAGACGCGTGTGACTTCTTGTCTTTGCGTCCATTATTGTAGGTCGGTTTGGTGGTGCTAAGGACAAAATAAATAGATCATTAACTATGTATATACAATATATAAATATAAAAGGATGATAGACGTATTATATAAATCCTTAGAACAGCCTTTCCTTTGGTGTTCCTCCATTAACCTGTAGTATAGAGATACAATCATGATATCATAAACATAATATTTGCCAACGTTTTATGATACGTAATGGAGAGACTATACGACTTTGTCTCTATATGACAAACGCAGATTGAAGTGACTCTTATGACCAATTTACTCAAGACGCAGATCTATGGGTATACTTACGATTCGATCTATCATAATCATAGTGCATTTTGACGTGATTTTGGCATATCGAAGAGTAAATTTACGCTAAGTTTCCTCTCTGTGTCTTATCTAATGAGTTTGTAGATACCAATACAATAGACCAATGGTATGCTCAACGTATCAGTGACTCACACAAATATAAAAGAAAATCTTAGAAACATGGTTGATGGCAATACAATCGCCCCCTACTGTATGTGGAAAAGTGGTGGCCTAGTGGTATCGGCCCCGACATACGAGTCGAGCTGTAGGTCGTGGGTTCGAACCCAGTCAAGCGTTTTACTTTGTGTAAATAATTTCATCACCACCGCTCAAAGGTGAAGGAAAACATCGTGAGGAAACCGGTATGTCCTAGAACCAAAAATAAAAAAGACACGCGACATTTACCACTGGGCACTGGGCACGCAACTATATCCGCACTGGGCCCACGTGGTAGATTACAGCCCACTCCCATTCACAAAGAGGAGGCTTGTGCCCCAGCAGTGCAAACATTATAAGCTGATTATTCTTCTATATGGAACTTAAACATAACTGGTAAATACAGGCCGGAGAACATAGGCACGATGTTATCTTGGAATCAAACTCCATTGCAAGTCACTAATATTATCATGTCAGTCTCTACACATAAAGTTACTGCCATAGGCTTTCACGTAGATTTCCTCGAGTAGATAGTAAGTTATCGATCGATAACTCAACACATTGCTATTCGTTGTGGCACGCAGTGTGGCCGTAAATCAAACGGCTCTGTATTAATATCGCCTCGGGAATAACATAGTTACACTATGTGGGCCTAAGATACGACCTCATCGTCATAGACAGGGTAAGCTCTTAGAATGGATTACAGGTTAAAAATAGAGCAAAAATCTGGAACCAAAGAAAATTGCTTCCTTTGCAGTTCAATTCCTGTATAAACGTTTTTTTTAAGCGTTTGCCACCAAACGATGCTATTGGAATTTCTCGAAACGAGAATTCCTACCGCGGTTCAACGTTTTTCAAACGGGGTTGCGTTTACAAACACAAATGTGACGTTAAACTGCAGGTACTTTTCTTTTACAAACAATTGTAAACTCTGTTTTCAAGTATTTCTTCCAAATCGAACCATGACGTTCTCTACTTTTCTTGCATTTTTCAGACATAAAAAATCGGAAGCGGGCTCGTGTCTAAATAATAACAACTGCATGGGTCGATCAAAGGTTAAACTATGCTTGGCGCGGTTCGTGGATGGGTGACCATCCATTACACATCGAGACCCCTTTGCAACTCGGAAAGCACGGTAAGCCGTTGTCTCGGTTGTCATTCGTAGATCTTTGGCATTCGTTACGCGTAGTCAGAAATCCAAAAGTCTGACTACCAGTCTTACCAAGGGGTATCGTGTAGTAGTTGGGTTGTGAAGGTCAGATGGCAGTCACTCCTTGTAAAATACTGGTATTCAGCTGCATCCGGTTAGATTGTCAGCTGACCCCAACATAATTGGAAAAAGGCTAGGTAGATTGATATTGATATATCAAAAAATCACGCTATATAATATATGTACAGGTTGACGTCGCGGAAGGTTGATTTTCATCAATCTAAATTACAGCCACAACAACCATACAATTTAGAGATAACTAAATAATGTAAGTAAATAGACTTGCTAATTTAGCAACAGTTTAAATAGCAAATGAGAGTACTCCGGGTAAACCAACATTGACATACCACCACGAAGCACAAAGGTTTAATACAAATACCATTCGTATATTGCATTACATGAAAATGTCCCTAATTTGAATGGAAAATGCTAATGGTACCTTAGTTTGTAACTCGCTCACACTGGCTGAATGGGAATGAAATTAAAAGAGATTGAGTACTAACAGCCTGTACGTGATAAAGAATGTCTACGCTACCCTTCTCATTCAATAAGGAAACGAGTGCCGAACACCACCCCTTGGGCATGTTGGAGATTTTAGACCAGCACAGCTATTACACTAGAACATCAATCAATGTTATCAAAAGAGTCCTTTAAAGGCTGTACACAAATACAAAACCCAAAAAAAAAAATGGTCAATTTAAATCTAATAGACGACCGCCATTCTTTCGACAGCTATTTGCTGTCCGGGGCAAATTATTTATTATTGAAAATGTGCCAACTTCCTTTTGACGACCTGGTTGTGAATAGCTGATAGATTGCAGATTGACCTGACTATATTTTCTTGAACTGAAAACTGTCATTTTGAACATGCCATTAGTATCACTAAGTTCAACGCAAGTCTAATCTTGAAACAGCACGCATACAGACTTTGGAGTCTCCACGACATTAGCCCATTACAAGTGACAAAACATTTTGACATTCATTCGTTTATCTCCATAAAATCAACCCACAATATGGCAAACTTAAATCAGATTATCCCTTCAAAGTCCCATAACGGGCGGCAGTCAAACCCCAGACCTCAGTTATAAGTTAAGCCGCAAACCGCGTCACACAGTGAACTACGCAAAACGTTTAGCCAAAACTTTTATCTGATTCAATTTAACGGGTTCCGTGTGAAAACGTTATAAAGGAACAAGAAAACTTTGCTCTTTGTTAATGTGGATTTATCAGTTCCAAGTCTAAATGCAAGCATTGCTTTCAGGCCAAGGATGTTTGGAGTAACGTGGGAAGTTATATGGTGATGTCTAAAATCCATTGTGATTTAGAAGTTGTAAGAGACAAAAAAAATCCAGGTGTCGTGGGACACACGGTTGGAAAAAAGTTTATTTCACTTAATATGATGTACTAACTTTTGCCTGCGACTTTATCAACATGAAATTTCTTGTTCCCCGACCATCCCCTGTCCACGCTATAACCTCGTTTTCCCATAGCATTCTTTCTGATTTTATATTATTGTTGCTTGGCTCCGAAGATCCCTATCGTGATGTTAAATAACCTTTCTCAAGAATTGGGTTACCAAATGCTAAAATATTTTTTTCAAATCTGACAGGTAGTTCATAGATTAGCGCGTTCAAACAAACAAACTCTTCAGCTTTATCATTAGTATAGATTTAATTAGTATAGATTGAAATAAATAACAGGCACAATGAAAGAAGAAGATATAAAAAAGAAAGAATGACGTCGATGAAGATGGCGGTCAAAATGTTCCACTTGTCCAGGTCTCCCTCATGCGCCAAGTGTGCAGAGTATAACGTCAAATAAAAAATGATAAGGAACTTCGTTTCAAAAATGAAATGGACGTGAAAATATCAGTCGCAGAGTGCATGCGTCAATCTGGATGAAGCCTCTTCTGAAAAATAAAAGTATTGTTGATTGTTTGTTTTGGAACGGCAGACCGGACACTGGATTTTTATCGTTTGTATGTAAATGCAAGCTGCTACTATCCGCATAGTGACGGTTTATTCATTCGAAAAATTCGGCAGAAAAAACTAAGTACTTCCTCAGCTTTCAGATCATAATCGTTTGCGAATTTTTGCCCTGTCACCACTGCTTAAGCAGGTACAGTCAGGGAAGTTAATTACCGAGTTATAGCCATTTCATAAAACAGTCAAAGAATGCCAGTTGTGATTTGATTGTACTGACCATTATATAATTGTAGTAATTAACATTAAAAAACACCTGTCTCGCCAGCACACAGACAATCCCTGAGAGTGTTTTCGCTGTGAAGCTAAAACCAAATTGTAAAAAAGGTTAAGTATTTTAGAAATAAATAAAATTGAAGTAAGTAAGTAGTCAATTTGCTTTCAATAAGTTGCTCTGAATTTACATAATAGTTGTATTCATAGTTGTGTAAAAAAAAAAATGTCGCGTAAATAGCGGCCCTTAAACACGGACGAAAATGTTAAAATATTCTGTTTTTATATCGCGCCGCTCACTGAATGTAAACCGAGAAAAATGAGCTTCCATGTTGTTGCTAAGCGATAAACTACCCACCTGCTGTTTCTCGCACTTTCGCAATGTTTAAACTTAACATCATCACTGTTCATTTACTGCGCCGTACTGTGTCTCAACGAGATTCCTTTTTATCGGATGGAATTTATTTTCCAACTCACACTAAGAAGCAGAGAAAAATTGTAGGTAGGCAGGTAAAATGACTTCAAAGTTTTTAGATTTTTGTTTGAGTTATTACTAAGTACAGTGTCATGTCAATGTCAACAACAAATATAATAAACCAATGATTAGCTACTTAGAGCAACATTTAAAATGCTACGAGCCTTAGGACCAATACGACGACGGCACGGTTGCCGCAGTGGTTAAGTGATTGACTGCTGCGCTGCGTGTCGCGCGTTCGATTCCCGCACGGAACAAATATTTGTATGGCCTACATGTATTTGTTCCGAGTTTGGGTGTTTTTCTATCTATAATATATTATGTATGTATTTACAAAAAAAAAAAATGTATATAAGTAGTTTATCAGCAATCTTGTTACCATAACACAAGCATTAGGTTGCTTAGCTTGGGACAAATGGTGCTGTGTGAAATGTCCAGGGATTTATTATTATTATTATTTATTAATACTTAGTAGTTCAACATTTAAAATTTTCGTACCCTAGGACCAATACTTAATAGTTCAACATTTAAAATGTTTTACCCTAGGACCAATACTTAATAGGTAAACATTTAAAATGTTCGTACCCTAGGACCAATACTTAGTAGTCCAACCTTTAAAATGTTCGTACCGTAAGACCATTACTTAGTACTTCAACATTTAAAATTCTCGTACCCTAGGACCAATACTTAGTAGTTTTAAATTCAGGTTCATTTGGTGGATATTTAGAAGAGGCTTCAGGAGTAAGTTGTTACAACAAAGCACCCACCACAGAATGAACCGATGGAATAAACACAGAGGTATCAATCAGGCTAAGCCTCTGGTTTCTGAGAGATTGATTATTTTTTTTATACAGTTGTCAAATCTCATTTTGTTGTTGTGATTAGGTAACCGAAATAAAAACAGCCAATCATTACTTATGTAGGTACGATTCGATTAGATTGGACAGCAGATTAAATTGAATAGGCTTTCAGATTAGATAATATATTATTTATAAATTATTCAGAATTTCAGGTATATAAGCCCTCCAAAAATTACATAGTAACTGCCATCAATGCCATCAAAAATGGTAAAGAATAATGACCAAGTTAAAATTTCCCTTAATTATACAGGTAATATAATATGAACAGCGTGACATTGGCGTGGCGCGTGCGTGGCGTGAGCGTGCCATGTGGGTGACTCGTGCGCGTGAAAATAATCACGTTACGAGATGTTAACGAGTTGTTAAACATTTTAATTTGAGCGTCTCATGTGTACGCCCATTAATTGGGGATCCGTTAGACTGAATTATAATTACGCAGTGCGGCACAGTGTGTCAAGTTTGCGTTGAGAATATATTGCTTACGTGATTTTATTTGTATGAAGGTCGGTTCATTTTTCAGGCTTAGTTTTCCCGGGGGCTTGAGCAGGAGTCTACAGCAATATTTTCATCCTTAAATTATTCCACGTCGAGTCTCAGATTTTTTTGTTTAGAAATACTAGTTGTACTTACAATTTTGATTGTTGAACCTGTCTGTCTAGTTTTAGTGCTCATATTTACTATAAACTTTCCTTATTCATTGTTCACGACGCTGAAGAGAAGATAATGGGTGACTAGTAGTCGCCCTTTAAAGTGTCTTTAGCGTCCAAAAATCCTGAAATAATAGTTCGAGAAAACTCTACTCTGCTAATATAAACTATCATTAGGGATCTGTTTGTACAGCAGTAACTTTTTTCCAAGCAATAATAATTAGGCAAAAATAAAAGCAAATTGTATGGTTTTGAAGTAGGTAATTCCTTTGAAGAAAACAAGTCCTTGAGTGAAATCTGCGAATAGCTTAATGCATGGTGCAGTTACGGAAACAAACTGATTCCTTCCAAAAGTCCTCACTGACTGAACCTACGCCATCGTCTCGACTCGAAGTGCCAAGGCGGCATAATCCCTCGCTCCTGCCTAAGACACGTTCAGTCTTTGTTCTCTTGCCTCCGAAACTCTTTGTCCCACATAATTACATCGCTCATTGTAACACTGTATCTATTTAAACGGTAGGCAATAATTTACTCCATTTAATGTTGTATTATTGCGGAAAATTGAACGCGGTAGAAACCGAACTTTTTTGGGTAATTTCAAGACGTAGGTAGCAATTGATTAAACACGCGATTAAGAGGAAGATCCGTTTCCTTCCTTAATACACCGCTAGGTTTTCTGTGATTGAACAAAAAACTACGTAGCGTAAAAGATTAACAAGAATGTATAACATATATGTTTCCTGGTGCAGTTCGAAAACTTGTATTTTGTTATCAAAATCTGATCTGTACACTGCTACGTCACAGCTTAAATACAAATATGATTGGATGGAATACTAATAATATGATAACGTTGTTACAAAGGGATACATAATACCCTTGTCGACAGATAAACTTGGAAATCTGCTTACATAGCTGTGTGCTCTAAGTGTGTGGATGCAACAAATTACGAGCTCGCTTACACAGGCTAGAGGAGTTTCCATGAAATAAAGTAAGACTAATTCAAGGCAGGGACACACCCCACGGAAGACCAAACATTAAGAATGCACACAAAACATTTAATTTATGCACATGTCTCCACATTGTCCCAGGTGCCTCCAATGTCTCACACATTGGGCCCGAAATAAATCCGGATCCCTTAAACCCCAAAGAACAGAACAACAGCTGTAATCGCCCGCATAAATGAATAACGGGCCGTGTCCGGCCCGTGTCCGAGCCATATCCGAGCCGTATCCCGGCGCACTTGGATTCTAGACCCAAACAATCCCGAAAGGGTAAGGGTTTCTTAATGATGTAAGGTGATGGACTGGCGAGGTCCTTTTTCACGCGTGTTTTGGCTTCAGAAGACAGTTGAACATTCGTGTGAACGACTATTATAGCGAAGATGTATTAAATTCTATAGTATATAATATCACAGGACAAACTAGGTTAGATTTAGGTGACCGTATTACCTCGAGATCAAAGATGCAAATACAATGTCGCCCATGCGCATGTGACCGCCCGTAATATTCTGAATATTCATGAAAATATGTCGAAAATAAACTTCAAAAGGGGGGTCTATCTATAACATTTTTCATGTTATTAAATTTTTAATTTTTTATGTAGAGTTTGTAGATTTGCTTTCTATTTTTTGACACATCTCCGAAGTTTATGGGTCGATTTGGATTCTGTTTATTATTTCCAAAAGCTTATGAGTTATTTTAACAGGTTAATTAATATTTTTACTAAAAAATATCTACTACGAAAAAAAAGACGGAATCGAAGTCATTTTTTCGGTAAAAAATTGTGTATTTATTTATGTAGTAGATTACAAATAATGATTAAAAAAGTCGTCCTATGGGGATAATTTATGGTCTTACACAAGTTTTTTTTAAATTAAAATACTCAATTTTTTACCGAAAAAATGACTTCGATTCCGTCTTTTTTTTACTACACATTTGATTGCTTAGCTTTTCAGTTTGTCAGTCAGTACCATTGCATTCACTGCCGCTGCTAGTTGTAAATTCTTTTATCTTCTCACTATATTATTATTTAAACATCTTTACAAAACTACAAGGAAACAACAACAAAAACACCCAGGTACGGCAATAAGTGGCCAAACTTACACCAAACAGCGACCGTAACTAAACAACCTAATCGTGTCCCGAATTTCTGCCCGTCACCTTCCTTCGAATACGGCCCCAAGACGTCCAAAATAAGAAATTTGTTCACGTATGAGTCCAAAAAACGTCCGCAGAAGTTAAATTTAATCGAGCAACTAGTTAAGAAGAGAGGGCACGTACACGCACGTGCAACGGACGAAATGGGAAATTGTCCTTTTGCGAAATAACCTATTCATAGTGCGGAGCTAGTGTGCCGTGAAAACTACTATTATGTACAGATGTATGGGAATTACGACTATGTGTTGTAATATTTCGGGGCTCACGAAACGGCTCGCAATTTTCGCAGTAAAAGGTTAAATGTATTTGAGAAAAATTGGATGAATTTGGAGTTAATCCATTGAGTTCGGTAAAGGATTAGAAATTTCAGCTGATTGTTAAGGTTTTTCATGGCAGAAATTTATTTCCGGCGTATTCTGTATACTTCAAAACACAGCATATTTTATTTTCGCCACCTAGATTAAATCGATTTTTTAATCACGTTAATGCGTCCCAAAGGACCAAAAATATTTCAACTGGATTATTGCACCAAAAATATCACTGTGGTTAAAAAAGCATAGCCTGTATTTTTCAGCGCTAAATTCACGTCCTACCCTCTATTTTTCCTTCCTTATAGCACGACGTTGTCGCGTGCAACGAATGGCACACCACTTGCAGCGAAGCCTTGGCCACCACAAGGCGCACATTGTACCCCACAACCTGTCATTTATACCAGAGCAAAGAAATTAGAATTTCACCACAAAGCTAGAGAAAATGTCTTTAGAAAAAATGCTTTTGAAGTGAAGTTAGCAATATTGGCATGTGAACGAATATACTCGACCTTTGAACGGAAAGGATCGCTTCAAATAAGAAGACGAATGAGTTAGCTATATAAAATATACTCAATAAATAAATATAAGTTATACGTATGTACATAAATATATGTAACATAAAAGGAAAAAAATGACGGACGCGACCTCTACCCGCGGTCTTAGAAATGTGAGAGTTTCTTTTTTGCCGTGAGCAACCACTGTGACGAATTTACTGAGTTCCCGTGGGATCGCAAAGAAATGGGATCGTCAAGTTTAGACGCGGAATCGAGGGGTGACCTCTGATGTTGGGATAATTTATAACATACCTAGCTTTTATGAATATGGATTTGTTTGTGGCATAACACTTTATTTGTTTACACTACGATTTGTTGTTCTTTATCGTGGAGATATTCATAGACACTAATCTCAAACGACCAATGCGGAAACAACTAATTTATAGAGGCAAGTTTGGATTCATAGAGTTTAAACGGACACTCCGTATTGTAGAGGGTCAAGGTTTTAGCCAATAAAGACTCAAATTCCTCTGAGCCGTCATTTACGACACATAAAAAGAAAAAGCATCACTGATTATGACATTACACTCTATGTTCTTACTTTACGATAGCTGTGGAACGTACAGTGAAATCATAATATAATTGGCTTCCGAAACTCCTCGAGTTTCCTTAATAAGGCGTCATTAGACAATGTCAGGAAGTTCCTTTTGTTTCTTCGTGACATTCTCGGCTCCAACTTCAATCGTTATAACACGCGTTTTATTAGACCGAACTTTTAAAACACACTTCCTCTAAGCGGAAAAGCAACCGTTCTTTTATGAATATTTACAATTGTTCACGAAATACTACTTCAAAAGTTTTCCATTCCCGAGAGGCCAGAACGCAAACTGAAGATAAATTAAAAATGCAAAAAAGAAAACGGGCGTGATAAAATTTCTTTTTTTAATATTCCATTATTCGTCGGCAGAACGTCGAATGGAGCCGAAACGCTCCGGAACTAATTTCGTTTCGGAATTATTGAAAATGTCTGTAATGGTATTTTCGGCGGACGTTTAGAAATGGAAAAGTTCTTTGATCGCACACGTTTAATGAAACACAAAAGACTCGACGTGTCCCTTTTACGAGAAAAAATATTATATAAAATATTAAGACTGATTCAGTTCCATTTTGCCAAAGTTACCGGATTTAAGGCTCCAAGTTTTGTAATGAATAACTGAATAAGAAAATTTTAGGGGACATTATGTGCCGTTTTACACTTAGTTTATGCCACATTCAATTATGTGTATCTTTTATTCAATGCTCTGGAAATAGAAAATAAGATTTTATTCTTTATGAATTGAAATCGTTTAGTAAATTTATTGTTGCAATTAATAGAAGTGTAGAAAACTAGGATAGCAGTTTAAAAGACTAACGGTGGAGTTTCTTGCACATTCGTCGCCATACGAAACAACCTTTTGGACTGGGCGACTAGAATCAATTTTTTTTTTTTGTTTTTGACGTTCAAAATTGCCTTGTATGTGCCCATTTGAAATAAATGATTTGACTTTTTTTGAATAATTACGAAATAAACGTAAGTTAAAGTCTAAATTAGTCCTTATAACATCAGCTATCTGCCAGTGAAACTCCTGTCAAAATCGACAAAGCCGTTTTGGAGCTTAGCCGTAACAAACAGACAGACAAACAAAAATGTTCAAAATGGTTTTTTTTAGTATGTATTTTCATATGCATTTAGTAAAAAGCTGTTATTTTAACATTACAAACAGACTGACTAATTTTTATTTAAAAGATTAGACAAAAACATGGACTTTAGGACCAACCAACCAACCAACCAAGTACACTTCGAAGTATATCTAACTAACCTCTATCAATTAAATAGGTTACATTTAATTGAAAATACTAATTGGACACTAATTGGCTCGTCAACTTGTCATACAGCATTGAATATCATTTTAATCCCAAAAATAATAATATTATGGTCAGACAAATGATATTAATATTAATTTGAAGTGATATGACGTGTTACCAAAAGTGTCTCGTTTGGCGGGCTGAAAATAGATTTGATTTTATTAATTATCGACTGGTTCGAGGTGGAGCGGGAAAAGTGTTACTGGAAGGAATGGGGGAGGTATTTGCCCAGTATAATCAGTGTATAACGTTCCCACTGCCTGGCCTCCTCGCTATGAGAGGGAGTGCCGGTTTCATCACGATGTTTTCCTTCACCGTTTTGAGAGCATAATCAGCCTATAATGTTCCCAATGCACAGGCCTCCTCTCGGTGAGAGGAAGTGGGCTGTAATCCACCACGCGGGCCCAGTGCGGGTTGGTGGATGTCACATGTCGTCGATTTTTTGGTTCTAGGACATGCCGGTTTCCTCTCGATGTTTTCCTTCACCGTTTTGAGAGCAGTGGTGATACAATTAAATACACAACGTAGTGCCTGCTTGGGTTCAAACTCACAACCTACAACTCGTAAGTCAGGGGTAATACCACTGGGCCACCATTGCTTCTTCGACCAGCAGAGAGGCAGAATAGGCCAAAAAAAATATCGACTTACCTATATAAATATGGACTATCGGATTTGATTAAAGAAATTTTCAATTTTCCATTAGCAATACTATTTTACAGTTTTGAAAAGGAAATGAATAAAAAACGGAATGTCTGCCAATTCCTACGGCAGAAATAAAACTTTATTAGCGCAATCCGTTATTTCGAGCGCTAGTAGGTACCTACGATAACTTTTTCATAAATAATCAATAAGTTTTTTTGTAATACTTTAACTTATTCATTCATTACCCCGTCAACGTCAATGACCTGTTTAAATGTAGCTGCACCAAACTGTACACGAAATATTACCATAACGACTACAGCAGATGAATTGGTGGCACATTTTTCAAAGGTTAAAAATAGGAGTTTTAATTTTTGTGCAAGGAAAACACATTCTATGTATGTATACAAATATATACATGCATAAACTCATGCCTTTAACCATGGGGGTAAACAGAATATATAGATCGCCGCCTGCAACGATTACATATGTACATAATGTACATATGTATGACTGCCTCGTTGGAATTATAGTGGTCGTAAGCGCTACTGCTGACCATTAGGTCCGGGGTTAGATTTCCGGACCAGGCAGTGTTACTGGGTTTTTCCATCCGGAATTAGTCAGTAGCAGCCTGCAGTCTGGATATGCGCTTGGTTGCTGGTAATAGTTTCGCCCCTTATTACATTGGACTTAAAAATAACTGGCGAAATGTGAGTATACTTTAAGTACACGTCTGCCTCACCCTTTCAGAAATACAGGTGTGGTGGTCAGTTATAGTATTTAAGTAATGCTTTTAATGAGACGCTACCCTATTCAAAATCACTCCTAAGCCATACATCTATTACCTAACCACTCAACATCTCGTTCAAGTCATAATCGTAAAACAATTGAAATGCGCTCGAGCACCGGTTGTAAACGATCCTCCACTTATACCCATTGCATTGGAATCTTTCCAATTTGTAATTGGTGTACGGCTGTAGCAGTGGAAACCACTTCAGACCTGTTACTGATTGCAGCCATTATCGCAGGTAGAACGTGACCGATACGTACTTAAAGCCTACCTTTTGTCCTTTGACGCTAGCGATACGGCACTTGGTATGCGGACTGGTATTTCCTGTTGTTTTGTAATGTTGAGTAAAGGCTTTTCTTTATTTCATCCTTTCAGCTTGAATATTGGATTCAGTTAATCGGATATTTAGGACATTTAAAATACAGCGTGTATCAGAAAGGTGTGGCCAAATTTAAGGGTGTGGTACAGACCATCAATCTGAACAACTTTCTCCATGGGATCAACATCGTAATTGCGAAAAAAATATCAACTGTCCCATACTAAACTTAACTACTCGACCCAAATGTACGGGGCGGCTGGTATTGGTCCCATGGAGAAAGTTGTTCACTTTAATGGTATGTACAAAACCCTTAAATATGACCAAACTGCTCTCAAAACGGTGAAGGAAACATCGTGAGGAAACCGGCATGTCCTAGAACAAAAAAATCGAAGACATGTGACATCTGCCAACCCGCACTGGGCCCGCGTGTTGGATTACGGCCCATTCCCTCTCACCGAGAGGAGGCCTGTGTCCCAGCAGTGGGAACATTATAGGCTGATTATGTATGACCAAACTTTTCTGATAGACAGGGTGGCAGTGACATCGACGCACGATCTGTTAACATGGATTCAGTACATGATTCTGAGCCACCTGCGTTGAAAATATTAGTCAAGTATTAAAAAAAATATTCTCGCATACGCTTTGACGACGGCTATAAATTTCTTTGCTAGAAGGATCTAGAATCATGTACTGTATTCAGGGTTACAGTTTGCGCGTCGATGTCCCTGCCACCCTGTATGTTGTAAAAACCAAGCATTTCACGATACCTGACAGAATGCAATTAAGTCAAACATGAAAACTTGGTTCGGATGTGCCGTCGAAAACTCGCTGTGACATAAATTAGGCGCAGTACTCTTGCGCTTGGCAATGTCTGGCAATAGGCCAATTGAACGAATAATGAAGTCAGGTGGTAGGTTTATGAGTGAAAAGATACGATTGATCACCGTCGCTTAGATGCAACACTACAATCCATTGTCGTGCGATGCTATCCTTTAGTTGGTTGCTTATTTGTATGGGTAAGTTGCATCATTATTATTTTAATGAGGCTTCCATACGATGGATGGAATGATGATATGGTCAGAAAGGGGGTGACTACCGAGATGACTACTAATACCTAGAGAAATATGGAAGAAAAAAAAATGTTTCGCCGACCCTAAATAAATCGGGATAAGGGCAGGAGAATGATGATGATCTACATGGTAGCCCGGTTTAGCAGCCGACAATCTCCGAGTTTGATCTGTGGGATGACATTCACAAAAAAAAAAACAAGCGACAGAGGAATGGCGAAGTAGAATGGATAGTGTTGGGTAACTGCTTTCATTAATTTGTATTCTGTTGTATTTTATTTTATTGAATCTTCAAACTTTACTTTTACTTTATAAGCAGTTTATGTCTAATGCCTTTTTCCTTTAAATGTTATGAACAACTATAATTTGTGATACATCAACAGAAATACCTTTCCTAAATACTTTTGTAATCTAAAGTTGAATTTATATGCTGTTGGTTGGTGTTCTTTAATCAATTAATAAACTCTAAGTTCAGTGGACAATAATTGCATACTAAACAAATTAATAAATAGCCTCTTTTACATAATATGAAGTGGATTAATATATTGGTTATGATGATGACGAATGAACAATATCCGAACCGCACGTTACAAATGTTTCAGTGCGGTTACTGGAAGTGCTCAGGTGCGGTTCGGGCAAGTGCTGTTGAAATCAGTGCTCTGAATGGAATACCTCATTGCTTAATCATCATAAAAACATTGCCATTTTTTTTAATTACCACGTTAACTCTCAGTTCAAATCCACACAGCTCGAAGATTTCCTTAGTGAGTTAGCGTAGCTCGCACTTAGTCATGCATTATGGCACTAAGATTCAGTGTGGCCATTGCAATAGTAAATTAGTACTCTAACATTTTTACATTTACATCTGTAATTCATAATGCATAATGCTGAATTCCAGATGTACATAATAAAAAGTATTCTATGCGTTGTGTCCGTAGAGCATCTCACATATTACGCAGCATTAAGCACTAATGCTACGTACGTACTGACAGGTGGCTTGCTTAGCGCCTAAACTCCTAAAGCCTAGTGCCTTAACATCCTTGGAAAGACGCTAGGCGTCTAGAGAAGGCACCAAGCGCGCAGTGTGGCTGGTTACGAAAATTCTAGAGCTTTCGTTTCACTTCACTACTCGCAAGGTGACTCACCATGCTCTAGGCGTTAAGCAAGCCACCTGTCAGTGCATACGTAACCTAACAGAACCTAAGTGCAACTTCGACCTAAAACATATATTCGCGCAACATTTTATTTAGGTTCACATTTCATTAATGGTTTTGCTAAGTCACACCTAATAATTGTTTTGTACAGGACTCTCGCGGTTCCAAAGAAGTCAAGCCTAGTAATTTTCACGCGATAAGAAACAGCTGACGCACGCAGAAAGCGGCCAACGGACTAATCGGATTAAAACAGAATAGGATCGCTATTATATAATATTCTATTTCACAAACGACATTACCAACATGTTTTATTAATTGCATTGAAATCGCCTCGTCAGCTCTTATTGTTTGCGAGAATAGATCATGATTAGTCGTCGAGTGATGACGCTGACAAACGGACAGCTTACAAATTATATTTATTGTGTTAGCAATGTTGACAGTTGGATTAATTTGGGTTTCATTTTTATTGTCCTTTTTATTTTTTGTGGTGTTAAATTATTCACACTATTATAAATGCGAAAGTGGAGCTCACTGTGTTGGGCTTAACTGCCAAACTAACAGACGATAAAATTGTGCTTGTTACGTAAAATAACTTATCAATGGGTACTTTTCAAGCATAAAATAAAACCAACCAACTCGTGAAATAATAATCAATAAAGTTTATATTTATCTTGCGTATAAATCTAGAACTTGCTTACTTTCAAAGCATTGCACATGAATATTTTCTAAGTTCTAGCTCGAACTAGGCCAGTCATAACTAATGATAAGTTTTCCTTAGATAATTAATTCCGTTTTATTCCCCCGCAGCCATCCCTGTAATCTCCCGACACACGGTATTTTACTTAACCAACCACACATTCCTCAGTGGCTGCTACAGCCAGGCTTTAAACAACCACTATTTAATTACGCACGACGTGACATAGGGAACTCATTAAACAATCTGAAATCCGCAGGGAAATTAATTGGGAAAGAAGTGGTTGGTTTTCTTGTTGAATCGATTTCTTTAATACGGGGTTTGGGGTCCTAAGGAACGATGACTTTTTGTTTTTGTAATGTAGTCTACACACACTACACAATACGGGTAATATTCAACTATTTCAGCACCAACCGTAAGGCTCAAACATTTTTTATAAAACATCATTGGACCCTGTGTTCACAAAATTAATAAATGAATATGAGTATGGCTTTGATCTTCCTCCTTCAAATATTCCAGGCATGGAAAACTTCACGTTGTGGGTGTATCAATTTCTTTCACAACAGTGCGGTGTGGCTACTAACGCGTCCCAACTGTTGATGTCACACTACTGGCCTCAAAGAAACCATAATGTATTTGAGGCACGCCTATGAATAGTCCTGAATTTGAATGGTTTTATAAAAAGCGCGGCACGCCTGATGTCCGGTCCTAACTCATCGCATATTCAATTTCTTGTGAACCCCTCTCATTTATATACATGAATTTTTTTCTTGGTGTCCCAGTCAAATTCTTCATATTTAATTAAAATTCTGAAGAGAAGACTTATATTTCTTGTTATAAAACTAGATTTATCATTTAAATTGTGAGGCGAGGCCATGAATAAAACTTTGTACTTAAACTAAATTGTTTATTTTGAAAGTTGTCTAATCAAAAACAATCTGTTTCTATAACACTTTAAAGTTAGCACTTACTATTTAGATTTGATTGTGTTTTCTCGTAACTTGGTTACGAAGAAATTTATTATATTATAGTTTAAATCAAATCAACCTAGAAACATTTTGCGACCTAATATTCGGCATATTAATAGAAAAAGGTTTTATTATATCAATAGTAGTAGTATTATTATACACTAGCAGCGCCCCGCGGTTTCACCTGCATAATTTTCGATCCCGTGGGAATATCGGGATAAAAAGTATCTTATATGTGTTAATCCTGGTTATAAACGGATTTGGATGAAATTTGGCACACAGATAGTGTGCCAAATTTCATCCAAAATCCGTTCAGTACCTAGTTTTTGCGTGAATGATTAACAAACGTCCATCCATCCATCCATCCTCACAAACTTTCGCATTTATAATATTAGTAGAATATAATAGTACACAGCCCTATTTATAATAAAACCGTACTTTTTTAAAGGGCCTCATGTGCCCCCACACGAGGCCCTTTAAAAAAGTACGGTTTGATATAAATAAGAAGGTATTTGCAGCAATTTTTATTTCTCATTTCCGTCGACTAGATAAATGCCGTCCCTTAAGGCCAAACCCTGGAGTTCAGGACCAAAGATCGATGTTAGGCGATACATATTGCGGGCTACGCTCGTAAAATTCAGATAACCCTTAGTACTTACGCTAAATAAATAAATCCTGTTCGTGTGGTATTACGGGAATATTAAATTGGATGCGATGGATAGATATTATGTGTCTTGATTAAGTTTTGGTGGTTTATGTACAGTAACAGATATTGTTTTTGTTATTGTAAAATAAAGCTTTTCAGACTTTTGTACTAAAGGCACCCAGTTTAAAAAAAAGTTTTGTTGCTCTATTTGGTGGAAAATAGAGAACAGACTTTGTTAAAAGATCATGAAAATATTTTTCTATTCAATTTTTTTTTTTGTATTTTAGGTTTTGTATGAAAATAATATGGTGGTACGAAGTTAATTAATAGAGAGCAGTGTCTGGTGGCCCCGTGGTAACGGCCGCGACTTACGAGTTGTATGTCGTAGGTTCGAACCCAGAACAAGCGCTTTACTTTGTGTAAATAATTTCATCACTGCTCTCAAAACGGTGAAGGAAAACATCGTGAGGAAATCGGCATGTCCTTGAACCAAAAAATCGAAGACAATTGACATCTTCACCAACACCATTTTTTCGTTCATTGGCCGTAATCCACAACGCGGGTCCATACCCGCGTTGTGGATTACGGCCAAATCCCTCTTACAGAGACCCGAGGTCAGAGGCCTGTGTCCCAGCAGTGGGAACAGTATAGGCTGATTATGACGAAGTTAATCCAGATTTACCTAATCTGCATTTAACGATCTACAACGGTTTCTTCTTGGTTTATGAAAGAGGATTTGAATAATATTTTAAAAGCTGATTTTATTTTCTTTTTACTACAGTT
The DNA here is from genome assembly GCA_949629185.1 of Apamea crenata. Lineage (NCBI taxonomy): Eukaryota > Metazoa > Arthropoda > Insecta > Lepidoptera > Noctuidae > Apamea > Apamea crenata. The sequence goes on from OX451371.1 coordinate 17,326,370, forward strand.
TTGAGTTCGTACTTTACATTCAGTGACAGATGTTTTTCTCGTAAATTCTGAATAAAATATTCGCAAACCTCCATAAATTAAAAAAAAATTGTTAAGTCTACTACTCTGAGGCTAAGAAATAATTTAAAGGAGGACTCAAATCGATATTGTATGAGTGGGAAGCTCAGTACACGTGTTCCTATGTTCTTTATATGCTAGGCAAAATTGTGAATAAGACAGCGCTCCTAACAGGTAATCATGGGTATGTCGCCTGTAAATGATAAATGATTTTATTTCTGTAGGTTGTACAAGCACACGTCTGTCTTATGCTTATAAAATGAGATGAGGTCGGCTTTTCCTATTTATTTATTTAAACTTCTTGCACACAAAAAAAAGGTACAAAGGCGGCCGTGACGACGTGTGAGAGCACTGGTGGCCCGTGTCTGGCCGTGACTTACGAGCTGTAGGTCGTAGGTTCGAACCCTGACAGGCGCTTTACTGTGAATAAATTATTTTATCACCACTGCTTTCAAAACGGTAAAGGAAAAGATCGTGAAAAAAAAATCAAAAAACTCGAAGACATGTGACATCTACAAGCCCGCACTGGGCCCGCGTGGTGGATTACGGCCCATTTCCTCTAACAGAGAGGAGGCCTGTGTCCCAGCAGTGGGAACATTATAGGTTGATCATGCTATGTACAGTCGACATACCCATGATTAGCTGTTATGAGCGCTGTCTTATAAAGTGTCAATATTGTTTAGGTCAATATTTCTAAGTTTTAATAGGCTTTTGGAAAAGTAGTTTGCGATATGGCCTTATACAGGATGTCAGGAACATCGACACGCAAACTGTAAACATGGATTCAGCATATGAGTTTAGACCCCACAGCGAAGAAATTTTTCGTCGGTTATCAAAAAAAAATCTTCTTTTTCTTATAAAAGTGCAATACCTATGCGGTCAAAACGTATAATAATAATAATAATAGTCTGTGGCCCGACTGTCAAGCTGACAGTGAAAGAAAAATTTACTCCAATATTTTTTAGTATTTTTTACTATAAATAATCAAAAAATAATCTTTTGATATGTGTTCCTACACCATTTTTATGACCGGAATTACTACACCTATAATATATCATGATGGATGTAACAATAGAGAAGAGAATATTATACAATGCTGACACGAAGTCGGGCAAGACAAATTGAAATCACACGCCCAACACCTTCGGGTTCGTCGCTCAGTTCCGCCTCGCAGTTGCCGGAACCTGCTCCAGACGTGAGTCCAGTGACACCGGCCGCTGCAGTTGCGTCGAGCTCGAGCGACGAATACTTTTCGCCGCCGACGACACCACCACCAGTACGTCGACGCGGAAGAGGCCGACCACCGGCCAGCTTAGGACTCCGAGGCCCACCGGCCTCTGATAGGGTCCCCGCTACCGGTGGAAGTGTGCAGCGCATGAGATGGACACAAACTGTCAATGAAAATGTCATGCGCGCATACTTTGGGGCTACAGACGGGGGAAGTAACTTGACTGCGTACCGTGGACGGATGCTCTCTCTGTTTCAGGTGCTTGAGCCAGCTGTCAACGTGTCGGCGCAACGACTGTCGGATCAGGTGCGGGTCATCCAGCGTAACCATATGCTGGATGACGTTGTACTTGATCGACTTCGCCTCGAATCACGGAATAGCCACGTTACACCTGCTTCGTCACTGGTCGCGGTGCAACTGCAAAATTTACCCAGTTTTTCATCGCGACCCAACCGCGTTGATGAAGAGGATGATGATGAGGCTATATCCGTGAGTTCCCAGTGCAATGTAAGATTGAGGAGCGCTTTGGAGGATGCTTTCCGTGAGTACCGATCTATTCCGCCTGAACTCAGACCACGTTTACCTCGTTTGCCCATGCATAAGAAAAACAAGGCTCTGGTGTGTGCTCTAGACTCGCAGCTGTCGAATTACTTCAACGACAGCAAAGACCTGAACGATACCCATTCAATCTTGTACTGTGCCGCTGTTGCGGCATGTCGTGTAGCTCATGTCAAATTCCCAACCAGTGACAGAGCCACACGACCAAAACCAGCTGTACCAGCTTGGCAGTGCAGGATTGAACGTCGTATCGGGGAGGCTAGAGCACTCATCGGCAAGCTAATCTGCTTCAGAGAGGGCAATACTCGCCCCAGAGTGATGCGCTTTGTGAGGCGGGCGTTCTCGGGGACTGATATTAATTCTCGAGATTATTTGTCCCGCGTCACAGAGCGTATCGACTTCCTGAAGCAGAAGATCTGTGCATGGGCAAACCGTATTCGTCGGTACAGGCGGAGAGTGGAGCGGTACACTCAGAATCGCACATTCCAGAGCGATGAAAGGTGGGTTTACAGGGATTGGGAGCGACCGGATCAAGATGTGACTGACACACACCTACCAGATGATGACGCCATGTGTTCTTTCTGGCGAAACATCTGGTCGGTGCCTGTCAGTCACACTGAGGGTGATTGGACTGGGAAGATCGAGCGAGCGTGCGAACTAATACCAGAAATGGGGGCACTTATCATCAGCCCCCAAGATATTGCTCGTGCAGTTCGTCCGTTGCCTAACTGGAAATCTCCAGGGCCGGACGGACTACACAACTTTTGGATAAAGTGGTTCCAAAGGTCGCACGCCCCCTTGGCATCCCAGTTCCAGTCAGCCTTAGAGTCTGGGTCGCTGCCCCAATTCCTAACGACAGGAATAACCCACCTGCTCCATAAATCAGGTAGTACCGCGGATCCCAAAAATTATAGACCGATCACTTGTCTACCGACGGTCTATAAAGTTCTTACATCCATCTTGAGAGCTAAAATTAATAAACATATAGACACCTACTCCATCATGTCCGTCTCTCAAAATGGATGTAAGAACGGGTCCCGCGGTACTAAGGAGCTACTTCTCATTGATATGGCCATTAGCCAACAGGTTCGTCGTTCCCGAAAGGATCTGTCGACATGTTGGATAGATTATAAGAAGGCCTATGACTCGGTGCCACATACATGGCTCATGAGGGTGCTGGAGTTGTATAAAGTAGATACAACTCTGCGCACCTTCCTGATGACGTGTATGGGGCAATGGAGGACGGTCCTTCGCTATCCAGGATGTCGAAATATCCAGAGGAATAGCGAGCCGATAAATTATATTTGATAAGGATCGAGCGAGGCATATTCCAGGGCGACAGTTTGAGTCCGCTTTGGTTCTGCTTAGCCTTGAATCCTCTAAGCACGCTGCTGGAAGATTCAGGTCTAGGCTATCGGCTGAGGAGAGGTGGTCAGGTTATATCTCACCTCCTCTACATGGATGACCTAAAACTCTTTGCCCCCAACAATTTGCAACTGATGGAGCTACTGAAAATTACTGTAACTTTCAGTAGCGCCATCATGATGGAATTTGGTGTGGACAAATGTGCGGTCATGCATGTAAAGCGAGGGGAGATTGTGGAATCCGTGGGAACCCAACTCTCGGATTCCACAAACCTTAGAGCCCTCTCCGCAACCGAAACCTATAAGTATTTGGGTATGTCGGAAGCGTTGGGCATCAATGCTACTGACATGAAGCAATCGTTGAAGGAGCGCTTCTTTGGCCGCCTGAAAAAAGTATTTAATAGTCTGTTATCAGGCGGCAACAAGGTGCGCGCCTTCAATGGTTGGGTCATGCCGGTTTTGATGTACTCTTTCGGCATACTCAAATGGACTCAGACCGAACTCGACGCCCTGGATAGGAGGGTCCGTACGCTGCTAACTGCAAATCGAATGCATCACCCACGGTCATCGGTAATGAGGCTGTATATCCCGCGAAAGTGTGGAGGTCGAGGCTTTCTAAACGCTAAGAACCTCCACAATCGCGAGATATAAGTCTCAGGGAATATTTCCTAGAAACCGACGTGGGGATGCATCGAGATGTAGTTGCGGTGGATAAGGGCCTCACACCGCTCTCCTTGGGTAAAGAGAACTGGCGCAAGCCAGTTGTGCTTGACACTAATGAACGCATGGTGGTATGGCAGAGTAAGGAGCTTCACGGACGCTTCTTCCGGGCCCTACATGGGCCCGATGTAGATCTACTAGCGTCCGTAGCCTGGCTGCGTTACGGTGACCTCTTTGGAGAAACCGAAGGTTTTATCTGTGCAATTATGGACGAAGTTATGATGACGAACAATTACCGGAGATTTATTGTTAAAGACGGCACGGTTGACATCTGTCGGGCATGCCACCGGCCGGGGGAATCAATCAGGCATATTATCTCCGGGTGTTCTCGTCTAGCTAACGGAGAGTACTTGCATAGACACAACCTTGTAGCTAGGATAATCCATCAGCAACTTGCTCTGAAATACAATCTTGTGGAATCGGAGGTGCCGTACTACAGGTATGTGCCCGACCCAGTTCTCGAAAATGGTAATATCACATTGTACTGGGATCGATCCATCATCACTGACAGGACTATTGTTGCCAATAAGCCTGATATAGTGGTGATGGATCGATCAGAGCGGCGCGCAATGATTGTTGACATAACTATCCCGCATGATGACAACCTCGTGAAAGCCGAGAAAGATAAACAAATCAAGTATCTTGACTTGGCTCGCGAGGTTGTCGACATGTGGGATGTGGACTCAGCGATCATTGTGCCGATAGTCGTGACAGCCAATGGCTTAATAGCCAAGAGCCTCGACCAACACCTGAGGAGGCTCTCGTTGGGCAGCTGGATCAAGGGCTTGATTCAGAAAGCGGTACTTCTGGACACGGCTCGCATCGTCAGGAGGTTCCTCTCTCTGGAGCCCTGACCACCGGTAGCTTGGACCCTGTTCCCGATACCGGTGGGCTACTATTTTTTATATTTTTAAATGTTTTTATACTTTTTATATTCTAATATTTAAAAATATAACTTATATGTGTTTAAATTCAAATAAAGGAGATAATAATAATATATCATTTATTCTCTCTTCACAATAAGTGGTCTTAAAAATAATGCAAACTTAATACTGGATAACTATTTCCACCTTTGTGAGAGACTGGTGCCTGAAGTAGGTTTTAGGAATAAAACCTGTGTTACTGGTCACCAGGACCCTCACCTCGGTAAGAATTTTGTAGAAATGACCAGGAGATGACAATAACTGATAAATAGAAAAAGTACAAAGAATAAAAACATCCATTAAATAAAAATAATACAAAGAGCAGAAATAAGCAGAAATGTCCAAGTGTATTGATAAGGTGTAGCACGTATGGAACAGCAATATTATTTTTTTTAATAACCGAGGAAAAATTTCGACGATATGGGGTCTAAACTCATGTGCTGAATCCATGGTTACAGTTTGCGCGTCGATGTCCCTGCCACCCTGTATTTTGGGGCAATGGTACTAAGGTAGAAGAGGTATTATTAGCACGGAAAATATGTATTCGAGTTATTTGTAAAATAAAACGAACAGATTCATGCAAGCAACATTTCCAAAACTTAAAAAAAAAATTGACTTATACAATATTGACACTTTATATCTATGAACCCTGTAACTTTGTAAAGAACAACATGGCTCTATAATAATCGGTTGAAAGTTAACGACAAATAACATCTGAATAATTTTACCCTATGTTCACAAAATAAATAAATGGATTTAAGCCGAGAATAAAAACGGCAACTAACCAAAATATCGACAAATTAAACTCAAAACGTAGTTTTTCATGTAGACGTTGGTAACAAGTTATATTCCATTTACTATTCGACCCTTTTCAGCAGACCGACAAACACGTTCTAGAGCGATAAATAAAAATAACTTCAACCTTTAGACGTAAGAACGTAAGACCTTTACATAAATATTATTTATAAAGCACAGAATATTTTTATATTATAAGCATAATATTTAAATATTATCTACTATCACTCTCCTTACAAGTCGAGGATTAATGTTTTAAAATTACATTTAAATAAAAATTAATATAAAATGAAGTTTTCAAGACAAATATATTATCATACGACTTTCATTTTTAAATTACACATAAATATTATGTAGGTACTTAGTTTGAATTAACTTATTTTTTACCTACAGGGTCTATATCTAAGCATTCGAGACTGTAGAATAATAATATACTAAAGCCTCCCCTTTTTCAAGGTTTGTCCATTCGGATAGATTCAAGGAGCTACTTTTCTGAAGCACATGAAAATCACAAAAAAAATACTCACTAATAACAGTAAAGTTGACCCTCAGGTTCCTGGTGGGCGAATTCTTGAAGTCAACCCTGCAACGGTAGACGCCTGCATCCGTTGACACCACACTGTCCACAAACAGCACGGCCGGGTTGGCAGCCGCACGGAAATAGGCGCGCGTACCGAAGCCCGAAGTTGAGGACCAGAGCTTCGGCTGAGACGCCAAGCGGCCTCGGACGTCGTAGCTGGGGAAGAAGTATGTTTGAGGTTAATAAAAGTTATTAATTTAAAATATTTGCTGCCTACTAAGGAGAGTAGTGCATTGGTAAAGCTGCAAACGACTTTTAGGAAGTATGTAAATCAGTTTTCTGATACAGTCTGTTATAACACAATGTAATTAGCAATATACAAGAAATACTAAACATTGTCATACTACATTGAATGAACTACGTTTTTTCCAATAAGTCTCAAGTCCCAACTCAAGGTTTCTTGAGTTGGTTTCGCCATTTCATCTCAAGGTAAGTCAGACAGGAAATGTCGACGCCATCTAGCTCATTTTGTTTATCCTATTTAGAGAATAAACAATTTCATTTTATTTATATTGCATATTAAGATCACTACTACGAAACACAACTAATTACGAACCGATTGTGCTATCATATAATTATTCCTAACTGCCTGAATACAGCTAATTAATATCCAATGGATAGTGAGTAATGACCCGAGCGGATCTAACTGGTCCTTATCGCCATCCAGGGTTAGTTAGGCGGAAAGTGGTACTCGAAACAGTACCGTCGTTAACTTCTCGATCCTCGAAAGCTTAGCTAGGGTAAGATTATATAAGGATAATGATCGGAAAATATCATTATGATTAAATCAATCAATTCAGAAGAACAGTTAAGATCATAATTGTGTTTCGTATAGCCTAGGTGGTAAATAATTAGTCAAAGTAAAACGCCTGTCTGGTTTCGAACCTACGATCTACAACTCATTAGTCGGGGCCGTAACAAAATCATCGTGAGGAAACCGGCAAGAACCAAAAATTCGAAGACATGTGACATCTTCGAACCCGCACTGGGCCCGCATGATGCATTACGCACTCCCTCTCACCGAGAGCAGGCTTGAGTCCCAGCAACATTGGGAACATTGAACATTTTAGGCTGATTATGTATAGCCCAAAACGCGTTTTGAATACAATATTGCTTTCCTCGTTTACTGCATATTTAATTTGAATTAAGTAATGTTGAGGACTGAGAGACTCAATATTTCATGTTAAACTAAATGCGCCCCGCGGTTTTATCCGCATAAGTTTCGATCCCGTGGGTATATCGGGATAAAAAGTATTCTACAGGATAACTGGTAATTTGACGTATTCCTTCCAGGGCGTGATAGTGGGACCCATTTGCAACAATAAAGCACCCCATAAAGCCTACACGAAACATCAGTAGTTTTTGCGTGAATGATAAATGATTTTATTTTGTAAGTAGGTTTGTACAAACACTTTTACACGTCAATCACATCTTAAAACTAGATGAGGTCGGCGTTTCCTATCTGACTGACTGAAGTAACAAACATCCATCCATCCATCCATACAAACTTTCGCGTTTATAATATTAAGTAGGATTAATAATATGACCTCTCATCATCTCTCTAATTTTAAACTTTGAAAACTATAGTTTTGTTTAACTTAAAATCATTTTTTAATTAGTAAATGTGAGTACCATGGAGCCGTTTATTATGTTTTATGTTGAATTGAAAGTCAAAATCAAAATCAAAAGTCATTTATTCAACTTAGGCCGAGAATCAGCACTTTTCTAACGTCAAAATTACAAAATACAGTCCTCCAAAAACGCCCGCCTTTCACCACTTCCTAGTGCTATCGCTGGGAAGAAGAAGTGGCTGTCTGTTCAGTTAGAAAATATTTGATTGTATACCATAATAGGTATTGTAGCAAAATAACAAAAAAAAATATTCACTAGTACACGTTTAATTTTGTAAAATTTAAAAAAAATATTGTAATTAAAACCTAATGTAGGACACAGCACGGTTCGTGATATTTACAAATATTAAATTATAACTGACGCGACGTTCTTGGTGTTAGAGCCCCAAAGTAAATTTCTCTATTACGCGTCGGTTACGATACGTTTGCAAACGTTCCTATAACTTCCGCGATAAATAAATATATACCTAGTAATCTTAAATGTGTAACTGGTCACCAAGTCAATCGGTCAGGTAACGAGGCAACAATTTATATGACTGTTTTAAACAAAATATGGCTTAAGTAAATACAAAAAAAAAAAAAAACTAAATGTACGCAAATCCGGTCCTAGACTCCAGGGTGGCAGTCGGTAGGCTCCTAGCTGGCCGGTTAGAATCCACCAGCGTTGGGTTCGAATCCCAACAGGAAGCTTGCAGTCGTCTGGTCGCAGGCTAGCGGTGGGGGCGAATTCAAGATCCGCCTACAGTCTTCGGATAAATCAAATCTGAATGAAGAAACCAGACTCGCCTCGAGACAAGGTTTTAATCCTGTACGTGATACGTTTATTTACGGGAACACAACCCTTGGATAAAGTCGAACAACGAACGAACTCGGTCGTTCCAACCGTTATATCATATCGATAATATCGTGGCAAATTATTATATGGTCAAAGCGGAAAAAAAGTAATATAATGGACTTCCGTCTTGTGTCCAAAAAAACTTCCAATGAAAAAAATCCTGGTAAGAGAAAAGACATGATACTTTTAGATTCAAAATTGAAAAAAAAAAAAAAAAAAAATGAAAATGTGTTTATTCACTGAAAACAATTGTTCAAAACCAATAACAAGAAAAAAAACGTTTCTGATTAAAAATAAGGTTGGGTTTAATAAAAGAAGGTCGTTCGTGATAAAAGTATAACGTAGCATTTGCCAATGCTGCAGTATGTTAAGTAATTAACATTACAAGACACAAATGGTAAGACCATCGAAGTAAAATAAATAAATAAGTTAATACTAATAACAACAATAAAACCATGGCCAACAAGACGACCGGTCACAACAAGCAGCACCCAAAGATCAGCCATTACCCCCCTCGCCATATTTGAGGGAAGTAGGCAACCCGACCCCCGACGCTACCGCACGCAGTGACATCTAAGGGAGTCGTTTTGGAATGGATACCTACATAGTTTCATCTTTCTAACTGACTGACTCTTTGACGATTGAAAAGTGCCTGTAAATGGTTTAATTTGAATAAATGTTTTGAGTAAAGAGAGGACGGTTAAAACTCGGATAAAAGTTAGTGGTAACTACAAACTACAGAAACGAATCAACTGTAAAGTACCCAGTCAAAGACATTAAAACACACAAAGTAGTTTTGCAAATGCAACGCCCCAGAAAACTGCAATCCCTCTTTCCAACAAAACAAATACACTTGTAAACCCGATGTTTATCTGTATAAACTAGTCGATAAAACGTCTAAGCCTTTTAGTCTGCGCTGCAGTCTGTAGCGAACCTAAAGCAATCAATCTGCGTGCTTTTAGCATTCAATCGAGGAGAGAGCTGCAACCGGCAACGAGTGTCGTATATAAGTTTAGCGAGGTCTGACATTCCGTACAATCATGAGCATATATCTTACACTTACGCGAAATTTAAAAGAGAATTTCTTGTAAAATAACGATTGTAACTTTGAAAAAAGGCTTATTTCATAATAGTATAGTTTCGAAAGTACTACAACTATAATACTGTAAAATTTCAATTAAAACTTTAGAAGAAAAACATAAGTTGAAGCTTGCGTAAGCGTTAGGCCTATCGTCCGCGACGCTACTCAGAAATAACGCAGCCAATCACAAACTAGTTAATAACGCGCTAATAAGTCGCGTCGGGTACGGAGGTTATTGAAATATGCTGTGAAATTCTGGCTACTCATTGGTGATTTGAGTTTGTAACAGGTTACTTCACAGCATTGCCATACAACGTGGTAATGCCGCCAGTCTCTTGGGTACATTACAGTCGACAGCGATGTGGATGAATTTTTCGACTCTATATTTTAGTTGTGTATAGTTTTAGTTGAGTTAGGATTTAATTTTGTTATTTTTATTAATTAATTTGGTTAATTTAGAGTAATATGGTCGTGCACAGCCGTTATCCCAATTTATATGGAGTCGGCGCCACAGTCTATCCTTTGTTTCTTTGGTCTATCCCTACTCGTATAGTCATCATATTCCATTCATACTCTCAACTTTCCTGACAACATTTTCCACGTTGCTCCGCATCACATGCCTATACCGCGACAAGCGCACACAACCTTAGTTTGTCGTCATGCACGAAAAGGACAACGTATTTATTCTCCAGACTGATAAGTTTAGCTTTGTCTAACAAACATTCGAGTGTCTGAAATCTCTTTCACTTTCTCTCTGCTACTTTCGCTGTCTCCATTAAATATGCAGTGCCTGTCTTATTGTGCTTTTTACGTGTCGCGACCTTTTCTTACTCGTTTGACATTCCATGATATTGTGTTTTTCTCTTCATTGCAGTGTTTGTTGAAAAATTCAGTTGTTTGACGTTTTCAAGACGGTTGAGTGGGAGGGAACATGTTTATATTTGCATACGTATAAGTTTTTTGGAAGTGTAGTAACGTTGTGTTACGAGTTTGTATAAACGACTGTTACTCGCGAAGTTATGACATTAATTAGAGCCAAGTGTGTGTAATATTGTCTTAGTTTGTTACGTGTTGGGAACTCCTCCTTGTCACTTCATATACTTATCTAATTAATTTCTACTTTAATACTGTTTTAATTAATTATCCTTTTTGGTGTTGACAACTTCTAAATGTTTGCCTTATTATTTAGTAGGGATATGACGCTCATATTTTTAATCATTGAGATTAAAAATATGCATAAAGGTATTTTTTCCCAGAGAGAATAGACTAGAATATTTATTCAAACTCTGGTTTTGCTGTTCCATTTAATTAAACAGGGATATGGGATATGAAGTGCGTATTTTTAATCACTGAAGCGTCAATGGCACTACATATGCACATAGGTATGTTTCTTTTTCCCAGATTGAATATACTAGAACATAATTATACTAGCTGCGCCCCGCGGTTTCACCCTCATAAGTTTCGATCCCGTGGGAATATCGGGATCAAAAGTATCCTATATGTTAATCCTGGTCATAAACCATCTGTGTGTCAAATTTCATCCAAATCCGTTCAGTAGTTTATTGCGTATGAAACAATAACAAACATCCATCCATCTATCCATCCTGCTATACAAACTTTCACGTTTATTAGGTATATTATTAAGTATTAAGTAGGATAGGATTCAAACTCGCGTCCCTATTCCATTTAATTAATTCGTGTCACTTCAGAACGCGACAGCCTCTACCTAGTAACTTGTATAAACCCGTGATCTGACATAAAAAAATGCAATGTCGATATTTTATGAATCGAAATAAAACAAGAGCAATAGGTGTGACTGGCAAAACCTTCCGCTCTAGCGCCGCCATCCGGATATTTTATTTAAATTTAGTTTAGCCCATAAAAAGAAACGAGCTTGAAAATATGGTTCGCCGAATAGTACGGAAATAACCGGACCGGTTTAATGCACTAACCAAATAACTAAGTACATTTTAACTTATTCTCTGTCTGTTAAAAGCTTTGCTATGGGATTTTCTCCTTTATCGTGGGAGTGTTTAGAGACACGTGCATAAAATCTGTGGTAGGACGTACCCCTCCACCTTTTTTGACAAAAGGATTTCCTCATAGAATATAATAGAATACTCTTTATTACGAGTATGTACACCATATAAATTACAGACATAAATATATAAATTTTACAAAGGGCGACACAATGAGCGGTCTTATCGCTAAGAGCGATCTTTAAAAGACAATCTTTGAATGGATTAATAAGGGGAAGGAGAGACAAATACTGTAGGTAAAAAACCGCTATCTACTCTAAAATGTCTGTCGCCTCTTAGGACCAATTTTTTAGTTTATACAAAAGTGGTCCTTCGCAGCGAGATGCTTTTAAATTGAGATGAGATGTATGTATATTTCGCAGCTAGCTTAGTTAGCTTTTCGGTTAATACCCTAGCTGTGGTACAGATAACAGACTTGCAACAATTAAATTGTAGTTTCTGATTTTTTTTATAGTTCGGAACTAAATTTAAATAATAGGCTAGGCAAGTAGTTGAACAATGTCATTCGCCTAGCTGTTTGGTTGAATATCATTCAGGCCGCTAGTTGAACGGCGCCGTTTGGTAAAAAGGCTACATTGTTAACTGAATGGCTACTTAAGCTAGTTGGCTGCGACATATACACGGACAAGGATCAGTTTTATTGTCTACAATCATTCTCCCATAATAATGTATCAGTGTATACCTTACATTGAGTAAGCAACATGTATTAACTTTGTAGTTATATGTAAATTGGTACAATATTATGAAACAAAGCTTGTGGACAGTAAAATGAATATTAGGCCGCGTATATATAGGTACATTTTATTGAGGCTGACTGTACTTATGAAGATGACACATAGGTACCTGTATAGAGGCTCTCCATCAGTCTCCTTGAACCACAGAACCATGGAGACGTGGTCCTCAGCCGCAAGGGGCTGGATGTCACAGGGTAGTGCAGCCTTCTTGCCCAGCACGCCTTGTGCATGTGCTGTGGGAACTGAAACAAAGAAACGAATCATTATTAGATAATATTATTATATGATCAAATATTTTTAAAATAGCTTCTTCTGCTTCTTAGCGAATCAAGTTCAAACATCTTTAGCCCAAAATTCAGTTCATCATCAAAACATCGTCAAGAGGCGCAGGATGGAAGATGTGTCATTATCTGTGGGGAGTTGCCGCATACGCACTTGAGACCCGAGCCGTTCGTGAACCCCACTAAGACATCTGTGGAGATTGTCTTAGCTCTGGCCGACTTGGGTTTCTAAGTCAGATTTCTAAGTCAGCCATGGTAACGCGTACCTAAGTGGGAGGCTCTCAGATGGTTGGATAAAATGCTTGACAGGGGGTGACCAGTGTGATGACGACGACTAAAGAAGTATAATAGAATAAGACATACAGCGCCGACCCCAAATATGTACATCGGGATAATAAAACGAGTGCTGTCGGGGGACCGCGGGGTCAGGAACGAAGTACTCGTATATCATAGAAAGAGACAGAGAGAGAAACGTGACGATTTCTACCAGTCAACTCCTACCGCAGCAACTTATAGCCGCGTTAAGAAACTTTGTTCAAAAAAATCATCATCATCATTCTATTCAGAATCATCATCTTTCTATTCAGACTGATGATGATTTTGTGTAGGGAGTCACAACACAAGTATATTAAGTAATAATGCCTACCGTCTACCATTTCCTCGTACTTAAGCTGGGAAAAAGAAACTGCGTATCTCGTTGTTTTTACCTAGCCATAGAAACAGCCATGTGATTAAAGTAATGTGACCCGGTAATGGATACATTACTCTTACTCGTATACCCATACTAATACGCATGTAGGTAGATAATGCATAGGTGCGTGCTTAACACAGTGGGAAGTCGGTCATAGAAATGGTAAAAAACAATGATTGACAAACTGTAAAACATTCTGTAAATGAGAGTTTTCCGATATATTTTTTTTCCTTTTCAGTGACCCCAGAACACTCAGTAAGCATCAGAAAGAATAGGTTTGGACAAAAATAATACAAATGTATTTTCAATTCGTCTTGATTATTGATCATAAACTGAGCAACCTTCTAGGTCACGCAAATGTAAACTGATCTTCCTTGATCTTCAGAGTTCAGTCACCTCAACATAATTTGCGAAAAAAATATCGAATATACAGCGACAAGACTTATTTGCAGTAATCATCATAAAGGTATTCGATACCGGCTGTCGTTTATAACGGTGTCTAATGTAAAACATAAATAACGTAAAAATAAACCTACATCATTATAATCGTATTCAGGCAAGGATTATTAGAAAGAAAATACGTTTATTTGCGGTAAACAGGACGCAGACAAAGAACACAAAAACAAATATTACGCGTCGACTTCAGAACCCCCGCATTTTTTATTCGTTGGTTAAAAAAACAACAAGATGGAGGAAAATATGTGTCGCATCGACGCTGAGCGGCCATCGCTGAGCATAATGCTACGACCCTATGCGAGATAGAGCCTCAATCCAATTTTAATACAGGTTAATAAGGATGCAGTGGAGGGGTCTTTACAAATTACGATACCTATGTTGGTCAGATACAGCAGGGTAGTCAACTTCGCTACCAACCTTGCCGAAGATCCAGAAAAACGACTGATGTTTGATATAAAATCACACCTACCAGTCTTTTTTTTTTTTTGTTAGCCTTCGTTGTGGCTCACTGCTGGGCCTCGCCTTTTTCCTTCCAAACCTCTCTGTCTTGTACGACCTCTGGCCACGTTGGCCCTGCAAACGTTACCAGATCGTCACACTACCTTCCCCGTGGTCTACCTCGACGGCGATGTCCTACCACAGGCGTCCAGTGAGTGACGATCTTTGCCCATCTCTCCGGGTGCATTCGCGGGTACCAGTCTGTTCTATAAAAATCGTACCGTGAAAACTTAGGTGAAGTGAGCTGTAAGTAGTGTTACCCAGGTACGGGCGCGTTTTACCCGAGGTGATTTTTTCGCACACTGGATTTTCAATGCACTGCTTAGCGCTGAGAGTTGAAAATCCAACAGTATGTTTTTTTGACGCGCTGGGGTGTGCTCTGTTGGCTTCTCAACGCTCGGCTCAACACCGAGAGTTGAAAATCCAAACGTGTGCTTAACCCATATAGCACCAGCCGATGTATTTATTCTGTAAAAATCTCACCGTGAAAATTTAGGTGAATTGAGCCTAAAGTGAGCTGTCATTCCACCTGATACTAAGGATTCAAACTATTGACAACTCACTTCACATAAGTTTTCACGGTGCGATTTTTACAGAATAGATCGGCTGTACGCCCCGAAGGTTTAGGCAGGGTGTTATGTACACCAGTTATGATTAATTTATGTTATTGATAAGTCCGATATAAACCTATGATTACTAGAATCATCCTTCACTTGAATAACTGAACCGCTTCTAACGACACAGTGACGTCCCTCTACTCGTAAGCTGGGTATTCGCGATGTTCGTGACCTAACTATATCCTGCGCCTCTAATGAATACCCAGCTTAACATCACCCTTACTACATTATAATCCAATTAGTTTTAAGCATTATTTATCATTATGTAAAAAAACCAAGATGGTACTCGTAACGTATCTTCAAAAAGAGCTTAAACTTTTTACATCAAAACTTAGACGACTGTATTTCATTTAAAGTAAGATGAACAAAATATTATTATAGCAGATAAAAGTAGTATTTAAGAACAGACGAAGATCATTGCCTGTCCTCTTGATATGATTTTTAATCTGACTCGAGACGGAGCTCATTAAATCTGCAACGTATTTGAGTCTCGTATAGTACCTATTTTAAACTTTGGTATTTGAAGTCTGTGACATTAATTACGAAGTATAAAACACTATAGCAAGAAAATTTAAAGAGCAAGGTCAAGATTCAAGAACTGCCGATCGATTCTGCAAAAACCTCACCGTGAATAATGAAGTGGTTACAGTGGGATGTCAATAGTGTCAATCCCTAGCATCAGGTGGAATGACAGCTCAATAAGTTTTCACGGTGAGATTTTTACAGAATACGGCTGGTTCAATGTTTCTTTTGCAATGTCATCTCTAAGTTAATCTTTGATCCCATTGATTTTCGACACAAGAGAACATTGGGATTACTAAATTTATTTTTGTCTATACTAAAAATTGACTTTACGTGACTTGGAAGCCTGAAATCTTCAACAAGAAGAGAGGAATGTTGATAATCAATGTTTGTTCCTTCTCTTCATGAGATGGAACGATGAAAAGGAATACTTACTGATATCTGCATAGCTGTTCACAAACATTCGATACACTTCCGTGCGGAATTGAAACATCAATTAATGTTATCGTAGGAGTTCACTAAATGCTGTTCAAAAATGCCTTTTATGTGCCTATTTGAAATAAATGATTAAGTAACTTTGACTTTCAAAATCCAAAAACTTTGTCATTTTAAATAGACGACCGCTGTTCTTCCGACAACTGTGTGGTGCCAGGAGCAAGCCAAATCAGGTTATCGAAATATGTTTTTTTGACTCGACTAAGGGGCAATTCTGGTAAGTTAAAGAACGTTCACAGTCTGATCTCAGTCTCAATCTGTCAAAAATACGTCAAATTTCCGTACATTTTGACAAGTTTTTGACATTTGTTTGTCGCCGAAATGAGACTGCGACTAGATTTTGATCGTTTTAAATTACGAGAATTGGCCTGCTGATCTAAAATATAACTTAATTAGTTATAATAATTGCAACACAAACAATAAAAAGTTTCGGCTCAGCGCAGCCGTGCCTGACGTTCAGTCGCGCGCGGCATGTCTCACGGTGTCTCGTATCAAGTGTCGTGTCGTGTCGCCATGAGAACGGGCTACATTCACCCGATCCAGTTACACTGGACACCAGTTTTAATTAAATGTTTTTAAAGCCTTTGTGGCTGTTTTATTTGAGGCGTTTTAGTTCTGTTTAATGAAAAGCTGGATACTGGTGTATAATGAATTTTGTTTCCAGGAAAGGTTTTATAAGGCAAAATATAACTTTATGTAGTATCTATAACGTTTTATTTTATTGTTGAAAACAGGTAACGTTATAAGTTATTCTCTTAACCGCATCTATTTAGTTCAAGCTAATTCCATTACTTCGTTTCTAGTTTACCAATAATATAATAATGCTCTTCAAAACGCAAACTAAATGAAAGTTAAATACAACTAAACCGGCTGGAAATTGAACTGGACATTGAATTACTTGCCTTAAAAGTTGAATATGTACCTACTGGTCATTTTGTCTTAGGTTGAGGATATAATATAACACATAAACTTTTGTAACCTATCAATGTTCTATACCATGTTATGTTATACTGTGTAGCGGGGACATCGACGCGCAACCATGGATTCAGTACATGATTCTGAACACAGGGGTGTTCAGAATCATGAATGTGTTGAAATTTTGCGTCATTAATTTAAAAAAATGCTGTTCCATACGTTTTGACCGCGTAGGTATTTCACTTTTCTATGTAACAGCTGATTTTTTATTTTGTTGACCGACGAAAAATTTCTACGCTATGGGTAGGTACGTCTAGCATTGTGTAGTGATTTGATGGTTTCAATTCGCGCGTCGATGTCCCTGCCACCCTGAGCTATATAATGTGTACACAACATTAAGGTATATTACTGATCATAGGGCTACGAATGATACTATCATATCTTTCACGTTGAAAATTGACATATTTGTCAGATAGATACGGCGCGCGATGACGGCACAGTTGGCGCAGTGGTTAAGCGATTGACTGCTGCGCTGCGTGTCGCGGGTTCGATTCCCGCACGGAACAAATATTTGTATGACCTACATGTATTTGTTCCGAGTCTGGGTGTTTTTCTATTTATAATATGTATGTATTTACAAAAAAAAAATTGTATATAAGTAGTTTATCAGCCATCTTGTTACCATAACACAAGCATTAGGTTGCTTAGCTTGGGACAAATGGTGCTGTGTGAAAGGATTTATTTATTTATTATTTATTTAGATACGTGGACATAAGCAAAGCATAATCAACCTATAACTCCACTGTTGGGACAGTCCTCCTCTCTGCGAGAGGAAGAAGCCGTAATCCACCTACCCCACATAAAAACTCTTGACAATTTATTATTAAACCTTAGTCGTCTTGCAAACCACGCACGGGGTGGCCCAGTTGTTCCTCGGTGCCAAACTGGGTAAAATTCTGAAATTTCGCTGCGCTTTCGTCTACGACTAAACTGAAACAATTTTCATGTAAACTGTGCATTTAGCGATCTGCTTAAAAGGTACTTATTTGTATGGAACAAAAACTAAATTGCAACATTCATAGTTTGTACTTTTGTAGAAGACTAAAACATTTTCATTCTTTTTAACTACATAAAGTAAATGAAGCCCTGGTTTTAGTGCAATCTGAGTATTTCCAACCATAGACTTAACCACAAACACTAGAGTATTTAATTAGACTCAAGTGCTGCTAAGCACTTAATATAATTTGGAAGCTACAGTGTACTATCCTCTGTAATTGACTAATGACACAGACGGAATAATATTATAATGCAGACACGAAAGGCTTTTGACGTGATTTATCAGACAGGATATTTCCAGTACATTATTATCTCCTTTATTTCACTTAAATACTTATAAATTACATTTTTAAATATTTTTATAAGCAAAAAGATAAGAAAAAAATTACAAATATAAAAAATAGTAGCCCACCGGTATCGGGAACAGGGTCCAAGCTACTGGCGGTCAGGGCTCCAGAGAGAGGAACTTCCTGGCAATGCGAGCCGTGTCCAGAAGTACCGCTTTCTGAATCAAGCCCTTGATCCAGCTGCCCAACGAGAGCCTCCTCAGGTGTTGTTCAAGGCTCTTGGCTATTAACCCATTGGCTGTCTAGACTATCGGCACAATGATTGCTGAGTCCACATCCCACATGTCGACCACCTTGCGAGCCGAGTCAAGATACTGGATTTGTTTGTTAATTATTATAGCACCTAAAATATATCTTCACAATTTGTCCTAATGCGATAGTTAAGTACACGTAAAAATCTATATTATATTTCTAGATATAACATATATTAATATAAACTGAGTATAAATTATTGTTACAATATTTAATGAACAAATATACACTTAAAGAGCATTGTCCTGTTGTCATTAAAGTTAATGACAGCAGGACAGTGCTCTTTAAGTGTAGATTTGTTTGTAATTTTTAACACAGAAAGTAAGTACTTCTGTGTTAAAAATTATAACTACATAGATTCATTAAGCAATCAGTCAATCAAAATATTTTATTTCACATAAACCTACATGTGCACTTATGAAACGTCAGAAGCTAGGTGCACGGTTCCATTTGGTCGTTTCCTATGGAGAAGAGCCGGCAACAAACTCCACGGTTACTCTTTTACAAATAATTGGCTTTTGCAAATTACTGTGTTACCATTGATTCCGTGACTTTTTACGAACCAATATAAGCCTGACTTCAAAATATCTTTTGATCATCTCAAATACGCCCCTCAATATCCATTAAGTAGCTCATTAATTATTAATCTGATAACAGGAAGGGGTGATTAATCAACTCAATTAACAAGCCTTGCCTTTTCAATTCACAGTAAATAGATTTCATTGAAAGCGATATTATTTTGATTCCGACAGCCAATCTTAACGGATGAATAGAAACAAACATTTGTTGACGGATTTCCTTATTTATCGAAGATAACTCTGGTAGCGAAAGTTTCAGAGAGGTTCAGAGGAAAGGGATTTGAGGCACAATAAAAATAATCTTCCATTAATATGGTAAACATACTCTTTATGCTTCCAGTCTCTGTTTATTCGTCTGTAACGGCGTCTTGGTAAAATAAAAATATTTATTTTAACAAGGCAAATATTTATGCATTTCTTCGGTCTTATTTCAATTTTTATCTCGTAAAAAAACTAGTTATATCGTTTTTCGGTTCTGAATTAATTATTCATTTTCTTTCACTACGAATTGGAGGGAAATAAAAAGGACATGACATCTATATTTTATATACGAACGGAATTACGGATGACAGCCCACATTTGTATTTGTCATTTTACTGCTCTATAAAAATATGATTTGGCGAAAACATTGTGTGCCAAATACAAAGAGATATTTTAATATCGAAGATGAAGATTATGAAGAAGTTAAAGGACTGTTTGATATCGTTCTGGCAGGGAGCCAACGCCACATAGACGACAAGGCACTTAATATTGTTGCCATACATGGCTTAATTGCTTGCTAACCGGGTTTAAACTTAGTCGTGCAGGATATAAACGAATTAGGACGACGCGATGCTCCGTGACTTGTGAAGTTTAAAAAGTAAAAGAAACGGACAAGTTTTTCAAGTTTCAAGGCGACTAAATAATAAATTTCTTTTCCGAGAACTAAAATACTTTATTATGAACTAGTTTCTGCGGATCTGGAATTTATTAAGTGAAAAAATACGGAATATATCCGGTGCCAAGTGCTACTTTAAGGCTTTGGCAAGAAATGCTGCTGAAATTTTACTGGGCAATTAAACTAGTGATGATGATGATAGGAGGCTCAATCACGATAAAACTGATGCAGTTTCATATGTGGAAGGCTGTACTGCAACCCATAAATGGTCTAAAAGTGACTGAAATTTATACGAGTTTAATGTATGTAATATGCAGTTTGAAAGTAGCACCAGCGACAGAATAAAAATGTATAACCGTCAGTCATTTCTCGTTGTTAACACCTTTAATAAAAAAGCAGAAAAAGCGAGGGCTTTGACAGAAAAGAAATGAAGATAGATGAAATGTATGAATAATGACGTGAGCTCATAAAAAGACGACCCCAATTAAATTCAGATACGGGAACAGGGGCATAAAGAAGATAATACAGACACTATGACATATTGAAAAACAGCCAAGAACCGAATCATAATATAGGAACATAGATCTCGGGGCAGACAGTCATAACAAATGACTTTTGGGGCTGGCGGCGGCGCTAGATGTATTGGTCTAATAATCGAACTTGGCACGTGTGTGGGTAATCTCTGTGTTTTATTAGTCCTTACAAGTGAAAATAGATGGCAAATAGACCCTACTATTGCGTTGCTTTGTTGTGGCACCGGGGTCGCATTCCTTATCTACTATGAATATTTGCGACCACGGTAATTATTTCTTTTGCGGGTAGATCGAAAAGTTTTTAGTTTTGTATTCGTTAATGTTATTTGTGTGCGAGGTGAAATGTTGTTGCGTAAATGATTTTGTTGTAAAGAAAAACAATAGTTGCTTGGTTTGTGTGTCGTATATATATTTAAGTTTTTTTAAATGTTCTCAAGTAAGTGAAATCTTTGTTATTAAGAAATAAATTTCTTTAACCGGTGCTGTATATAATAATTATGCTATATGTCATATTCAGTTCCGCCGTGTGTCGGTTCGATCCGATCATTCGAATGTGTCATTTAGGAGTAGACCTCCTGGGTAATTCGATATACCGTACGGGACTCGGACATAGGCCACCCCCAAGCACCACTTTTCGATCGCCTCTGTGCTTCCCGCACCCAGTGGAAAAAAAAAAGGAAAAACAACTGAATCCGTCAAAATCTGTGAGTACACTACAATGAGGCTTGAAGTAAACTTAGGTTTTCACAATTTATGTAATTTTCTAGCTGATGCTGGGTTGACTTTCACACAGTTAACATCATGACGGTTCCTTGTCAATATATATACGAAAACATTATGTACGTTCGAAAAAGAGCTCTTCGGCGTTTCACACCGCGGTCCGAACCACTCGTGGTGCGAAACGACGAAACACCCAAAAAATCTACATCTTTTTAGTAAGAATAGTGACAGGCATAATTTTAACATTATGAATAGGAACAAACTAGATCAACTACGCTTCAGATTGTCTAAAGTAAAAACTTATTTTATGGGGTATTGTGTAAAATGTTATAATAAAATACCACTCGATATTCTTCAACTACATGAGAAGAAATTTAAAACATGCATTAAACGCACACTATGTACACAAGCATATTACAAGTTGGATGAGTAGGTATATCGTAGATAAAAATGCTTGGCTTAATGCTGGTCCTGCTCCACAGGCACTTGGGCTCACTAGTTGATCACAATTTCAATATTTGGAAGAGATGCTTTCCCTTTTTTAGGGTTCCGTAGTCAATAAGGAACCCTTATAGTTTCACCATGTCCGTCTGTCTGTCTGTCTGTCTGCGGTTTAGCTCAAAACTATTGGTACTAGAAAGTTGTAATTTGGCATGAGTATATTACACGTTAATGACGCCGAAAAAGTGGTAAAATAAAATTTTGAAAAAAAACAATTATTTATCGTACCTACGTACCTATCGTACATGTAAAGTGGGGATGATAATTTTTTTTTTTCGTCCTTCCCATAGTGTGGCATATCGTTGGATAGGTCTTTCCAAAATATTAGGGGTTTAGGAAGACTGTTTTTTGATTAAGTAAATCGTTCATGACTTATCAAACTTTAAAGTACCAATTTTCGTTAGAGTCAAGTGTCCCCCCCCCACCCTTTACCAACTAAACGGTTGTAGTTAGAAATTCAAATGTCACGGCAGTAGTACCTATATATAACAAAGTTTAAAGGAAAACTATCACACTTATGTGGGCTTTACAGGTTTACGAGTAATAGTTAATCGACCAATTGTATTTGACTCGAAAATTTCGAACAACTCCATAGAAATGTCGATAGATGACGCTAAGCGTCAGTTGTATCGTAGTCCACTATTAGTTAGTATTAGTCGAGTAGTTGTGTCGTCGTCATTGTGTTGTAGTTAGAGCATGGTACGAAACTATCAGTCAGCGAATACGACCCGCACTTGGCTGTTATAAAAACTACGGAACCCTACACTGCGCGTGGCCCGACACGCACTTCACCTTTATTTTACCACTTTTTCGGCGTCATTAACGTATATAGGTACTCATGCCAAATTACAACTTTCTAGTACCAATAGTTTTTGAGCTAAACCTCGGACAGACAGACAGATAGACAGACAAACAGACGGACATGGCGAAACTATAAGGGTTCCGTGTTGACTACGAAACCCTAAAAAGTGTCCGTGGAGTTTGGTTTTTTTTTTTTTTAGCTTCAACTTTCTGACTATTTAATTTTGACCATTCAAAAGTGCCTGTAAATGGTTTAATTGAAATAAATTATTTGAGTTTCAGTTCGACTTGTAAAATATACTATAGTGCACTTTTGGATTTGCATATCACTGACCTATATTTCCATTCGCATTCTTTTCCTTATAGCCCTCTAACGTAACTCCCCTTGCAACAACATGAATCCGGAGCAAATCTTGCATCAAAATGTTTTCCATATTTTATAATCCATAAACCGAGTCGGTTTATTAGATAGACTTTGCCAGCGCGGCGGGACAAAGATATCTCAGTATCTTTCAACTGTGCCAAGAAACTCTCCGATACCTCCGATACAAAGGAGGAGACCAAGATCTCCCAAGAGGGATTCTGAGGGATGCTGAGTTATACTACTTTGGCCGACGGAGTGCCGTAAGCACTCGACGTCTAGTAACAATGTAGAGCAAGATAACTGGACGGAGATGGCTGCATCAACAAAGTAAGCCGCGTTTGATTCAAATATGATACACAAGATGTTACTGGTTGTAGTTTTGTTTCGTAATTGGCTTCAATGTAGCTTTAAACGGCTACTACGGGATAAAAAATTAAGAAAACAAAATCATCATCATCTGCCGAGCCTTTTCCCAACTATGTTGGGGTCGGCTTCCAGTCTAACCGGATACAGCTGAATATCAATATTTTACATGAAGCGACTGCCTATCTGACCTCCACAACCCAGTTAATGGGTAATACGATACCCGTTGGTAAGACTGGTTGTCAGACTTTCGGGCTACTGACGACCCGTAACGACTGTCAAAGATCCACGAATGACAGCCGGGACCAACGGCTTAACGTGCTTTCCGAGGCACGGAGGGGTCTTGGTATGTGAAAATGGTCACCCATCCACGGACCAACCGCGGCAAGCGTAGCTTAACCTGATCGATCGACCCGTGCGGCTGTTATTACTTAGCCACAAGCCCCTCAAAAATATAAATTAAAAAAATGAAAATATAATTTACAAAAATGAAAACCGTAATTATGTACAATGAATATCATGATCAACTCACGCCCGACGGGCCGACAACATTCACACTCCAACATCACTTCTCTATGTTATAGACTATTGTTATAGTGTAGGGCCACGAAGGGATTATGTGCATTAAGTTTTACGCTTGTGTATTTCTCAAACTTTGTGATTAAGTATAGCGGTGCCAATCAAAGCAAATTCGCCGCAAAAAAAAAATCAATTTTAGATTGTGAATTTGTGATTGATTTTCATTCCCAGAAAATTATGCCTGTCGAAAGCAGACAATCTGAAAATCAAACTATTCAATTTTTTAATTAACATTTCTATCTGCGCTCACCACATCGATCGCCTCGACGTCAATGATTATCAAGTTCACAACTCCTTCGAGCGAAACAAAGGCGATTACAGACCGAAGTAAGTCCATACCTTGGAAACCTCAAACCTACAGCTAAACCACTGGAACAAGGTAGGAGAGGGTTTTAGAACTTTAAACGCCCTCCAAACTCAGTTTATTGATTCGTGGGTAGATCGATTTGCTTGTCTATTAATTAGTCAAAACACCGGCGAACTGAGATTTAACACCGTTGAGCTGGCGATTACATGCTCGTGACCTACGGCCTGACAGGTTGGTTAGCGAGTTTTATGAAGTTGGGAGTGGAGAGGAAAAGAAATGTCTCGCAGAACTTGTTATAACTTTTGTTACGTTGGATTTATTGTAACCGGTATATTTTTCTTACGTTTAATGTTGAAATACTCGTCATATGTTTTTTCCTTATGAAATCCTAAACAAAAACTACATCTGACTTTATTTATTTAAAAAGAAGAACAAGGCAATATCATTTTAACTTACTTATATGTGCTGGTCATTGTGTTCAAAAACATTAAAACCACACCTTAAAACCAGATTCAAAACCCCTCTTTTTTCTACATCAGCGCCCAACGAACAAGCATGTCACTTTCAATACAACGCAAACACAAATTCTCACCCCACATGCGTCACACACAACCGACACAACTTCCAAAAGCGCCACAAATGCGGGTAGACATACATCTCTGCCAGCCATCGTTCTTTCCCGTGTGTGCCGCCGCCAGATACCCACGTGGGTCGTAAATAAACAATACCGCTCAGTTCTGTTCGGAACTCGTCGTTCAATTCCGTCGGTGGTCGGATGGAAACTTACAACTACCGTCCGTCTTTAGGTAATGATGAACGACGGTGAAGTAAATGGTAGTTGGTCTTAGTAAAGGAGTTAGTTTGAACGTTTCTTATTGGTCGTGAAAGGAGTTTCTGAAGGTTAATTCTTGAGTTGGACGGTGTTGTTTTTCTTTTAAGTTTTTGATAGTCTGTTATTTGGCCGCTATTCAGCGTCATAACATTGATCTAATGAAAATTGTTCAAATTTATTATTTTATACAGTTTCTTAAATTATTCCTAAAACCCGACCACTTTTCGAAACCCTACCAGTTATCATTGAGTTTTATTAATCTTGCCAATAAAATACTACTTCAGTATTTCCCCAGGGTGGCTTTTGTGGGAACTGCGTAAATATTTATCGCTATCTCATTCTAAATTGTATACCATACCAGGAATAACCTATTTGTGTAGCATTGGGAAATTCCCGATACTCAACCGAGTTTCTAATTACGACTCGAAGAGGAAAAACAGGGATCTCTATTCCTGTCTCTTGTTAGCACTTTCGGAGAAATGTTAGTACACATACATTACAATTTACAAACAAGCAACATCCCTGCTTTACTGTTCTAAGAATCAAGATGGTAATTTGAAACTTCAACAACAGTAGAATCTTGTTTATTATTAGTTATTCCAATATTCTTTAGTTTAAAATATGATCTAGGACTATAAATTATAATTAAATATAGGTTAACCATTGTGAAAACACTTTCATGAATTCCTCTCAGAATCATGGCTGACGTTGACGTTAAATAATAATAGAATAAGACTATACTCGGATTACCGAATTATGATTACCGTTTTTATAGCCGACTGTACCATTTTTCCGAAATCTTTGTGTATGCAGTTAGCAATTACTCAAGAAGTTAATGACAGTCTCCTAAAAACGTTTTTCTGTAGCTACAGAAAGAGCGCACACAAAAGCGTACAGCTAAAGTGACTTTGTTTAATAACATGTATAGATTAAAAACATAAAGAATACAAAAAACACAAAAGATTTTTTTGGTCTTGAAATAAATCGAAGTTCAATAAAAAAAGTTCTAAAATCGTCGGTGATCAACACCATCTGGGTATAATAATAACCTTGAAGTCTGAGCACATTGGTACAACAACTTATGAACACTAAGCCGTGTTCCCTCCCACATGGTCCAGTGTATAGGCTATCGCTTCCGGAGGGAATTACCCGAATGAGATTATGGAAATTAGTTTAGTTCGATGGACTGCCTCCACCTGCATCCTGATTACATCATACTGCAATTTATCAATTTGTACATTGTTGTTACGTAGATGATAGGAGTGTGAACAATGCAGCTAGTTTGGAAGAGGTATACAGTGCAAGATTATGGTTTATTCTACCTACGACATTTTAAACTAAAAAGGACAAGATGCAAGAATATAGCTGTTTACTTTGAACTCAAGGGACTACTCGCTAGGATTTTTGGTGAATAAGAAAACAAAAACGGGAATAGTAAATTAAAATAATAAATATTTTTTCACAGGTATCTTCGCTGCTTTAAGGTAGGTTACACACAACTCATAAACTTTAAGATTGATTTGCATGCAGCATGCCGCAGTAGACTTAATCAATATGCTTTAGAACTATTCCAAATGATGTCCCTGGTTCTGCATACAACTTTATCGACACAAAATCACCTGCCGACGTTTAGACGCAGCGCAACCAAAGAGCTAGGGAATCCTCGGAGTGAGGTGAGTCGTAAACCCCAAGACAGATCGAGTCGACGTTACAATGTGGGACACTCTGCCTCACCTGGGAGACTGAGGTGGTATGTTTGCCATATATGTAGGTATTTTTAACCTATAGGTGCTCCCACACAGCAGTAATATAACGTTAGAAAATGTTGCATAACATTTGCTGTCTAACTTTTTTTTAACAAATTGTATAAATTATTAGTGATGTTAAACAACTTCATGCAACAAAATTTTCTCTGTTCGACGCATCCAGTAAGAGCGCCTTTTCTTTTGTTTTTTCAAACAAAAAATAAAAGTCAAACCAATACCTAAGCACTTCCTCCATTTAGAGCCACTACAAGTACTACTACTACTTCCTCGAAAGGCAGACCTAAACTGATGGTTACAGAATATTATACGATGTTATATGTACAACGAGTTAAACCAGTGATGTTGTAGCAAAATGTTACACACTGTTATAAAATATTATCGTGCTACAAAATGTTTTATAATGTTATATTAACTGCTGTGTGGGAGCACCTTTAAGAAAGAAATGGCTTAGAACGTTAGACCTATGTACGATTACTTTTCGTAGTAGAGAGATAAAACTAACCTTGTTTAAAGCGTATTGCCAAACTTTCTACATGAGTAGCCTGCGGGTCAATTATACGCGTGGAGTATTGGATAAGCTGCGAATCCAGTAAAACAACAGCTTCAGAATGCTTTTGGGCTTGCCGCGTTTCTGGTAGTGCCTCGGGCATGTTCGCACAGGCTCACACCCATGACTTTTATGCCATGATGAGATTAAAGACAGCCTCATTTTTGCAAAGGGCGCGGTCGGGGTCAAATTGACTATATTTTCTGAGCAAGCTCTACGCAGAGTATTGTTTAGTCTATATTATTATGTTGTATCCAAACACACTATTGCTCTTCCAAATACGGGACTGGTACTGAGAATCTCCTAACTAGACACCCGATAGTACTTTGCCTAACCTGAGAACTGACCACTAAAGGCGATGGTCCGAGATATCCTCCGCACAATAATACATAGGAGATACATAGATACACACAAGATATCGTAATAAGATTAGGTATCGTGTATGCATAGTGTATTGTGTGTGCCTTTGATTTGGGGCGATTCAAATTGATGGTATTCCCAGGCGATTGGGAGGAATACGATAGTGGAATACCAGCCTAATGTCTACAAGGGTTATTTTTCTTTAACACATGGGATATGCAATAAAGATTTGAACTTGATTCGTCCCTCAATATCAACCTAATTTAAAACCAGATTTAATCTAAAATTTGCTTTTATAATGGCTAAATATGCTACTTTGTATGACAAGCATATTACCCATAAAAATAAAATTAACATACGCATGCAAATTAGATTGTAGAATTTTGTGGAAAACATTTTTGTCGTTTCCCCACATTAAGTAACATAACATCAGAAATACAAAAAATAAACGTGGTTATTTTTTTGATTAATGATTTTGATGAATTCTATAAACTTGAAACGAATCTTTAAGCCAATATTTTTCTGTTTATGAATCTTTCTGCGACCCTCAACTCAAGAGACAATCACTCAACTAGGTAACTACTTCTATCATCCCATGACTAGATTAAGCGACCAATCTAAAAAAAATAAAAAATAGCGGTGTAACGTTTCACTCTATGAACGTCCGGACTTAAGTCAAAAGACATCGGGCTGGTTGCGTCCGTACGCGACGCAACCAATCACAAACTAGTTAATAACGCGTCAGTCGTCGTCGAGTCCTGGAGTGGAGATCACGTATCGGCAAGCGTAGTGTGGAACCCTAGCGAGAAGGACGGATGACCTTAAAATGATGACTGAGAAAGACTGGATGCGGAGGCAAAGGGCAAGATGTTGTGGCGCAGCCTGGGAGATGCCTATATCCAGCAGTGGACTACGATAGGCTGAGTCAACTGATTGATTCACATCGCGGCGTGTACGGACCGCCATTGAAATGCCACTGCTACCATTCTACTAACTCGATATTCATTGTCACTCGATACTTTCTTTACTCTGACATTTCAACGAAATGGACAAATTACCCCAACTGAACTTACTTTTGTTCGTAAATTCGCTCAAGTTATCAGCCAGACAAGTGGCTTCGATGTCATTTGTTAGAAACAAGAATTCAAACACATTTTCTAATTTATTGTTGGATGGGGACACATTCACAACGAAAAGCTCCCCTGAGTCTATGTACGGAGCAAAAATATCTACAATTTAAGAAGAATATAAATTGGATCGTGTTATGTGGTTTATGTTACATAACACTGTAGGGGCAAAATTGTGATTTTACAAACTCATAACCTCGATTTATAAATGAACAATTACGGTTCTATTACCCACTTGAGGATGACTAGCCTTGATACCTATAATTCTAGTCGAGATACCGACCACTTTGTGTTTGCGCCAGTTTATTTTTGTAACGAATTGAATTCCATATTGTTTACATTATCATGATTTGCATACCTACTTGATTTATTTAGACTTAGTAAGCACTTAGGCTAACGGCTGCCACGAATCAACAGGAATGGGCTAAAGTAGGTATACATTGTAATCGTCCATACGTCTCAAGTAAGGTTATTTGTTTTCAGTCTCTTAACAACCTTCACAATTACCAACAGAAAAATAATAGTAACAAAATTACCTTTCGTAATACTAATACATTAATGATTTATAAAGATGTAACTCCAACCTGGTAAAGCGGGGCTACCTTGTCGGAACGACAGTAGGATGTGATTGTGGAGCTATGTCGCTAAATAATGCTCCACCTCATATCGTGTCCTAAAACATGCAGTCAAAGTGAACTCTGCGCTGTCACTGACGACGCCGTGGAAGTGGCGAAGTTTTGGGCCAACGAGATCTAAAATACAATCGTGCGAGAGACACGAAGATTTTTTTTCAGTTAAAATCTAACAATCAAATCAGTTTTACAGCTTCGTGGATGCAAAACCGAAGGTATACTTACAATATAAGTTCAAGTTTTTCATATAAGAAAAGGTCCTATACAAACTGAGTCAGTGTTTTTCTTTCTGACTAAAGTTCAGCATAGACAGAAGATTCCTTTGTTACAAAAACTCCTTTAGTAATGCCCTAATGAATATGCTGATTTGGTAATGGAAGAACATTATACTGTTTTAGCTGTTTATCTACGAGCACTACTAGAAACAGAATTTCTAGGAATCTCTGGAAATTATTCGTGCTCATTAACACTGTGGCTCTTTGTGGTAGGTACGAGTACAGCTGTTGTAATACTTAGGCTTAGCTTGCTGTGCGACCACTGCTACAGTCTGTCCACAGTTACTTTACCTCTGATTTGCGTCACTGTCCAAATCACGGTGATCTTTACTCTCGTTGTTATATGGTTGCTTTTAGGTTGCTACCACTGACAAATCTGTCAAAATCATTGTGATCTTTATTCTCGTCACAATAAGGTTGCTGTTAGTTTGCTGCTGTAAGAGGTAAAATAATTGTGAACGGACTGTAAACCTGTCTCTTTTTCATCACAAAAACCAAACGCTTTTTTTTTTTTTTTTAAAAACCTTGCCCCACACTAGGAATTTCTCCTGTATCGTGGGTGCGTTCACAAACATTTAAACTCACATACACAAACAGCCAGGACCCGGAACAACTACTTGTAGGTCATACAAATATTTGTTCCGTGCGGGAATCGAACCCGCGACACGCAGCGCAGCAGTCAATCGCTTAACCACTGCGCCAACCGTGCCGTCAAAACATTAGCTTTTCAAAACATTAGTTTCATTATTTCACCAAACTCAAAGTATTAATTTCAATTTTACCAATTACCTACAGCACTTCTGAATTGTTAAGGGGTTTGCCTGTCACAAGATGAAGCTATTTTCCGTAGCAGGTTCCTATGGAGAAGAACGAACGAGACTCTTTTTTTCTAATGTACAGTCAGATAAATTAATTGTTTATCAAATTGACTACTTATATTTAAAACACAAAGCTGGCATTCTTTAACAGTTGTTTTAAATAGCTATAACACGTCAAATTGATGTAGTGTGTCAATTTGATAAGCCATCTATTTACCATACCTTACCTATATTTAAAGGACAATGCCCATGGTTGTATGGAACCCAGTACCATGCTGCATCAAAGTCAAACTTTGTTTTTTATAGACTACTCTTATCATATTAACTCCTAAAAAGTTTTTTTTTGTAAACAAAACCTGGGTTTCGGAGATGATTTTGAAAAATGAAAACTAGGTACTTTATTTTGTTTGACATACCATACACGAACGGCCATTAGAATAGAATAGAATACTCTTTATTGTACACCATACAAGTTACAGAACATAAATATAATAATAAAAAAAATTACAAAGGGTGACACAACACACACACATTATTGCTCAAAAAAATGATAATCGTTTAAATAAAAATTCTAATATATTTTATTCTAGTTATTTTTAATGAATGTAGAATCAGCAAAGTATATATAATATTTTTTTTACATGTTTCTTGATACACGTGACCATGACACTTTCTAAAATTCAAGGTTATATTAATCATATCATTTGAAACGGAACGTCATGTAAAGGGAATACAACAATATCAACACTTTTTTACTTTAAATTAAATTCCCTGTTTAAAAATCAATTCCGGGACGCGTTATTTATGAAAATAATGACTATAATATTTCTTAATGCATGAGACTTTTTGGAACGACTTTTGGTCATCGTCTTTTATTTATGTTTCAAATTGACATTATTTCAAGTTAAATAAATATCCACTTTATTTTAATGGTAATTAAGTTGATTTCAGAGTGACTAGCACTATTGAAAAAGTTATAAAAATGTATGAAGCTGTAGCGTAAACTGAACTTTATAGCGTAGGAATTAAAGTTATTTTTCCATAAACTCATATTTGTTTACATTTTTGGCGAATATGTCCTTGTTGCTGATTAGTATAGTTTTCTGCAAAGAAAATCTGTTTATCTCTTCCTAGATGTAAAAGTAACCAAGGAAATAGTAGGTCATGAAGATATAAGTAAAGTCCTCGACTGCAAAACAAGTTACAATAAACTGCAAGTAACAATCTAGCATTTCCTAACAACGATTCATTTTGCCATGACACTGTCCTGCCTGTCAATACTGACGGAAGAGGTCATAGATCAATCCAACAAAAAAAATAATACCTACATACATGTTCCAAATTCGCCAAACTTTCAATTCAAAGCTTGTAAAGCCTAGAATTGAAAAGAAAATAGTCGAACGACGATTTGATTTCCAAGTTTTTTTTCTACGCTCATGTTCAATATCATACTCACAACCCTACTAATATTATAAACGTGAAAGTTTGTATGGATGGATGGATGTTTGTTATTCTTTCACGCAAAAACTACTGAACGGATTTGGATGAAATTTGGCACACAGATGTTTTATAACCAGGATGAACGTAAAGACAAAGAAGTACCCTGAAACCTGTAGAAAGACACAGGCTACTTTCTCCCGGAATTTATGATGAAATACAAAATACACGCAAACAAAGGTGCTATCCAATAAACCTGACATTTTGCAAACTCCACTTTCAAGAGACATGTAATTGTAACCAATATCAATACAGGTATCAACTGTCGGGCTTAAGCCGGCTACGGTCTTGGCAAACACCGGATACCGGCTGGCAAGTGCCGGCAATACGAACCGATCCGGATTATTTACGATTGTCCGTGTCGGAGGAATGATCTCGCGGTTCGCCGCGTCGGACCAAATTGTCAGCTCAACGGCCGACTGTGTGATCAATTGCAAAGGAAAGGTTCTGGGAATGACTTTGTTAAACACCCTATGAACTACTCGAAATGTCTAAAGCCTCTTGACCAAGGGAATCTAATTTCACATTATGAAGGTGAGCAATAACTAGTTTGTGGGCAAAGCTGCAAGATCTATGCCTAGGTTTTATAGCTAAAACTTTAGTGATTTTCTCTACCTTGGACAATGTGCATGAATTTAATGGATACTCACGAGGTGGATCTGCAACGCCTTAGGAACTTTTTATCTACTGACCTTTGAACGATGCTAAAATAAAAATACTGTGATCATAAAATCTTTTTCATGCGCGCTAAAAGGTGACCTGCGTCCACGCCTACGCATTATCAGTGACAACGGTCAACTCATCACTTAAAATAATATCCACTTAACCTTTAGATGTGTAATAAAACCAAAGACAAAATTAACTTTTTAAATTTATCGTAGCATGAAAAGTATCCTACCTTTTTTCAATAACTTTCATCTAGGTCAGTCCAACGCTAAAACCATTTGAAACAAATAATTATTTCTAAGTCGGTAACTTTTAAAAGTTCTGTCTCGTCTAAATCGATTTATTTTGCCCGTCTGCCCGTTGAAAGTCCGTTTTTGAAAGGAATTTCTATAATTCAACCCTCAGAGCCTTACAAACTTGTTTGATTGCTCATGTCTTTGCCAACATTCGGAGGGTTAAGAGCTGTATTGTGTATGGCTCGAAACTAATTGAATAGCTCGTGTTTCTCGAAATGCTTTTAAAGTCTACATTCTCTTGAAAGTTGGATTTAGATTAGTGGACTGCGGTAAATTGCATGTGGATTATTTTGAAAACGAACGTAGAATTCTTCATATTCATTTACACTGGGATTTCGTTTATTTTTGTCTATGGCACTAATCAATCATAGTTTAATGTAATTAATACTGCTAATATCTGTGAAGTAAAAGTACTGTATTTACGAGCCTGCAGAATTTCTGTCGTTTCGCGACATTGCCACCCGCCAGTAGTGACCTCTCTCAATATTGGTTGAAAGATACTACCAGTACGAGTAATGTTGAACAACAAAAACATCAAACAAAACTCGTTACAAACATCTAATACGCCATGTTTACAAGCAACCACTCACGGCCTCTCCAGAGATTTCCGCCACAATACTCAATCAGCAGCTCAAACACAATTGATTGTTCTATCAAAACATCAAGCTGGCTACCGTTGCTAACTAGTTATAAAAATAAACATACCAGAAGCCATTTCTTTTGGTCCTCATATATCATTACTGTGGTCCTCACCTGTCATTTGTTTGGTCCTCAGCTGTCATGTGACAATGTTGACGACGTCAAAGGGCCTGAAGGAGACGGCAATCTTTTGTGAGTCATGTCAACAAATATTTCGTTTTGACGACACGGAATGGGAATGACGGGAAAAATGCTATTCATAGTAGATATTTGAGCGGCCGTTTTTGTGAACAGAGAATAC
This sequence comes from Apamea crenata, assembly GCA_949629185.1. Classification (NCBI taxonomy): domain Eukaryota; kingdom Metazoa; phylum Arthropoda; class Insecta; order Lepidoptera; family Noctuidae; genus Apamea; species Apamea crenata. The sequence goes on from OX451371.1 coordinate 17,360,424, forward strand.
GAGATGTTTTAATGGGAATAAATCGGAATAATTTCCGTAATAGTTCTGAGGTGAAGGTTTCTGGAAAATCTTGTTTGTTGTGATGTGAGTTTTAGTCTGAGACAAATATTGTCTCGCTGTTAGCATATTTTATGTAGATAAACACATTATTAAGAAATTTTTAAAAATTATCGTCATGAAACTGACTTGTTATTGTATAACCTTGTAAGATCCTGAAAGCGTATGAATGTGTTTTATGTTTGCAGAGTGAAAGAGAGTGAGTGAGTGTAGTGTTTATATTATTTTTAACTTATACTTGACAAGTTTTTTCCTTTGTAATCACCATTTTCTTTTCGACTGACGCAAAAATAAGAATCTAATATAAAGGAGTAGTGAGTTTATTTTTCTTTGAAATCATCTCGATACAAAATAACACAAATCGACTTTGCGTTTGACATTGACTTTGCTGGTTTCAAAGAACGCGACTTATTATTTGATTGACTACTAATAATTTTTACTCGTAAAACGTCAAATTTTTGAGCCTTTGATACTTGAAGACTCCATTTTTTTTGCTTTATTACGTCGTCAAAATCACTTATTAGGTACCTGCTACCTGAATATTAATTTTATATATTAAACGACCTCCTGTTGGCCACCGCTAAGGCTAATACTACAGTGGGGCGGAGCGGAAACAATGAAATGCCTAGATAAAAAAAAATCACTGAAAAAATTATATAAGTGTGCATACACCGTCTATGTGTGCATACACCGCCCATGTGTGCATACACCGCCTATGTGTGCATACACCGCCTATATGTGCATACACCGCCTATGTGTGCATACACCGCCTATTTGTGCATACACCGCCTATGTGTGCATACACCGCCTATGTGTGCATACACCGCCTATGTGTGCATACACCGCCTATGTGTGCATACACCGCCTATGTTCCAATGCTTCTTCATCTGCCGCCGACACACGTTGACGTCACCGATATGCGTCGACGGTACAGTTGCCTCCGTCATCGATTCGTGTCGCTCGTGTTTATGCACACCTATATTATAGCGAGCATGCTCATATTCGCTATTCGCGTTGAATCAAAAGTTCAAAGTTTCGTTCCCTAAAAGGTTTAGGGGATGAGACTTTGTATGGAAGGACGTTATGTTTGCCGATAGGAAATACCACTGGGCACATTCCTTGTAAAATCCTAAAAATACAATGTCCACAGTGCCGCTCAGCTATGCTCAGCCCCGCTTATCTCCGCTCCGCTCCTCCGTATAACATCACCCAAACGCTTGACATTTTCGGTTGGATCTCGGTGTGAGCAAATATTTGATTAGGTTTTTCTTCTTCTCCATGCGGCTTATACAAACTAATATGACGGATATAAATCGCGTCGGTCCCTATATATCCGGGCCAGAATAACTTTGCTTACGAATAGTAAGTAGTATGGTAATGCAGCTGATCCAATTCTACCTACTTCAGGATATCAGCTGGTAGCAGATGCACGAGTCGTAGTTTAAACGGTTCGTAATTTATAGAACTGAGGAAAACGTTTGTGTAATGTCTTTATTGCTCGCTGAATTATTAGGTTTAAAAGACCTAAGACTTATAAACCTTTTCTAAATATAACGTGAGGTAGGGTATGTGTTAGGTAGGGTATGTGTTTAAGCCCTGTTTATGGAACACAAAGGGCTTTGATTTGTTACTAAGTTAGGAGACCGTATAGTATTTAAATATAGCTCTGGATTTCAGAGTGGTGCTGTTTGCAAAGGACACTTGGTTTTAATGAGCAGTACCTACTTACTATAAAAAAATAATATCCCATTTGGCCGTCTGAACATTGATTAAGCTAATAACGCAATTTGGTACTTTCATGTCTTGACACAGTAGTGGTGGCCCAATAGTGTTAGCCCCGACTTACAAGCCGCAGGTCGTAAATTTGAACCCAGACAGGCCATTTACTTTGTGTATTTAATTTCGTAACCACTCTCAAAACGGTGAAGAAAACCATCGTGAGGAAATTGACATATCCTAGAATTAAAAAAATCGAAGACATGTGACATCCAGCAACCTGCACTGGGCCCGCGTGGTGGATCATGGCCCACTGCGTCTCAACGCAAGGAGAGGAGCCCTGTGTGCTAGCAGTGGGTAAAACAATGTATGTCATGACATAGTTTTTATATCTAGAATAATCTGTCCTAAAATTATTCAGAAATGCGAATAGCAAAACAGTTTGATCTTGAAGTTACAGAAACATTCATAGAAGGCACTATTCAAAACGTCTTAAGCAAACATGTAAGCTAAAGCAAACACCACTCTTAAGCCGGCCTTATAAAACTTTCATAGCGAGGTACCTACGCCGGTACATAGCCTTAACTCCCACATTCCCGTATACAGGTTGAGCTAGCGCGACCGCAACTAGCCACCACAAAGTACGATTGATTTGCAAAGCAACTGCAACGTACTTGTAACTCAGGTATATATGTACCTGTAATGCAGGTTTACAGGTGCGTAGGATACCGTTCACTTCCTAAAACCACGTAGTGTATTGCTGAATTAATTTGTGCACAGGATTGGCTTGAGGTGAAGAGAATATATGTAGGTTTGATATTAGCTACTCTGGCGCTTTGAATTTAAAGCATTGTGCCTCGAAATACTCACTGTTCTGTTGGACACGTACCGGGTTAGGTACTGTCGAAGAAATAAGTTCGCTAAATCTATAGTGTACATATATAATATTTCACCGTCTTTCCACATAAAGATGATGGGCAGATTGGTACAACCTTTATTTCTTTTAGATGCCATTTATGTAGACATAAAATATATAAAAACAAACAAGAAAAACAAAACAGAAAAATAGGTACAAACTTGATACAACCCTCCAATAGGGATGACAATATGTATATCATTGAATAGGTATTTTTAATTAAAACAATATTTGTTATGACAGCGTTCTTGAAATGTTTATTTCAAGAACGCTGTTATTCCATTTGGAGTTATTCAATTCATTTATTTTTCAGATCATACAATCCAATTTGTTAGTAGATACATACACAAACTAAACACTAGTGTTATTACATCCATAATAATTGTTAGTTACAAAGGTCTTAAAACTATGTTAGTATAATACACTACAAACTAAGTTAACAAAAACAATGAGCTTATAGCATTTTCTTAAAATATATACATCATCTGCCTAGCCTTTTCCCAAGTATGTTAAGGTCAGCTTCCAGTCTAACTGGATGCAGCTGAATACCAGTATTTTACATGCCCATCTGACCTCCACTATTCAGTGACTACGTAATTTTTATTTTATTTATTTATTTCAACCAACTTTGGATCATACAATTAAAATAAAATAAGAAATTATTAAAGAATTACATTTGAATTGATAATTATACATTTAAATTAAACATTATACATTATACATTATTATTGAAAAGAAAAGAAGAGAAAAGAAAAATTAACCCGAATCAGGATAAAATTAATAATTTTTTCAATTATTATCTTTCCAAAACAAAACAATATGTTAACAATTATTAATAATATTCGTTGTAATTTATTGCACTCAATCGTTATTAAGTTGTCTATAATAACATCATTTTGGAACATTGATGGTGCAATCAATCACCTATAACTTGTATATACCCGTACCTATATCATAATATTAATTACACTGTGGTTATCCTTTTTATTTAAATGTAACAAGAACAAATACATCGTCTTATGATGGGCGACCGCGGGGAGCCCTCCCCCTCCTTTTACCGGTTGAAGCCGTGCGCTCCTTTTAATTTTTCCTTCATATCGGCACCTGTTACTCGGAACGGACAAACATTTTAGTCAAGCGCCACAAGACGTTTTGTTCCAAGTAAAAAGGTCTGTCCAACGACATATTATACGTCATAACTATTGGTTGTTGTATAAGGTTCGATACATTATTGACCATTATCCTTTGTTTGACTCACAAAAGTTTTGATACAACATTTTTAAACAGCATCAATAAGTTTCGTTACAAAAGGAATGTGTGTTTAATACAAACTAGGGATGTGACACGAACGTGAATGTGACGTGACCACGAAACATAGTAGGTACGTAATGTTAAAGTAATATGTTTCGCGTTTCAGTATTGTTAAAATCGCGTCGCATCATCAGTTTTATAAAATATCATTGTGAGCATTGGCTCTCTTACAACAGTCGAACCAAATGACAAGATTATATTTAGCTTTGTTTGTCGTAACTTTAAAAATATTAAAAGGAAACGAGATAAGCGTAGAACTACATCTCTACGTCTAAGTATCACTATTTTTTTTAGAATCGGTTATTAATAGAATCAGTCATTTATATAGAATTGTACATTCCAAGAATTGGTCAAGTATAGACTCTGTCGTCATTTCGTGAATCATTCATTCCTAGACTAAACCGTATAAACAAACATCTATCTTTTTATATATATACTTATGTTTTTTTTTTATCAGGAAAATATTCCACAATCTTTCTAGAAAGTCTTCTACTATACACCTAGCTATTTCTTTATAAACAAAGGCGACCATAATTCGATACTCTCTCCGATAGCGTACAGCTGCCTGTACAAGACACTAACCTATGTACCTGACACGTGAGTTGACGTGGGGTCGTAACGATAAATAGGTAGCACAGGTACTCATTTATCAGACAAAAGGCCTTACCGTTACGTAAACAACTCACTCGGCGGATATTTTAATATTGGTTTTCGGAAAAAAAAAATATCTAGGCATCTTTTATTACTACTTCTACTGAGCTACTGCTAAGTATAAGGTCCTCGGTTCGTTTCCCAGGTCAGGCAAACTGTCACTGGGGTTTTCCATCACGAATTTGTGAGCAGCAGACCAGAGTCACATCTGGACACACCGGACACATCTGCCTAATCCTTCAGGGAATACAGCGTGATGTTATGTTACCATTCATCGTCATCTTGGCTTTTTAATTATAATACAATCGTTCCTACCTATCTAAAATAAAAACAGATGGTGGACTAAAAAGAAAAAGTAGGGAGGTAGTATGGAAGAAAAAGTCATGTTACACCCCCACACAACCCCCAAATAAATAGGAAAAAGGGCAGGAGAATGATGATGATGATGACATAGTACCCCAGCAAGAAATGATGATAAATTCTCGCAGTCACTTATCACGAAAAACCCGTAAACAGAGTAGTGGTGGAACATTCCCTCGCTTTATTTTGGTCCCAAAAACTAAAAATTCTTTCACAAAATAAATAACACACGAATTCATCCATCAAACGTTTTTGGGTCCACAGAGCGTCCTGCAAAACGGCCTAAAATAGGTTTGAATCGATTCCCAATACCGTTCACTGTAATGAAATAGAGAGTGTGTGTTGGTTCGTTAACCCTCATTCTTCGTAGACGGCTGCTTAACGTCACCCGCGACCAAAGAGTCGCCCGAAAAACAAATAGTCGATCGCAACCAACTGTAGTTATAAGAAACTCGGTACAAAGTTGTTTAAACAAATGCGCGGGGATGTGTGGTGTGAGGTAGAAGAATGGAGCGGTGCATAATAAATAAAACTATTAAACTAGTTACCAAATAATAGTAAAATGATTGAGTATGCCTTGCCATTTATTATTCAAAATTTTCATTCAAAGTCTAATTAATTAAATTTATCAATGCACTTACAATTTGCGGGTTATTGCGGAACTCACTATCAGTAGTAATGGATTTCATTTTGACAATTCAACCACATTCATTGTGACCTTGTGGAGCAAACAAATATTTCGACAATATGAATTAGCAATGTCCTTCAAACTGATTCAGATTAATATTGATAGTGTGTTACGCAATTAGGGTGCTGGAATGAAACAATGCTGCTTAGCGGCAGAGATTGTTATAAAGTCAGTATTCCCTTTGCTAAAGTCCACAAGAAACTCTAATAGGTACCCACTATAAAGCTACTACAACTTGGTTCGAAGTTTTCCTCTTAAATATCACTTGGTTCCAGCCCTCTAAGCCTTAGGCTAGTTTCAGGACCGCGAATGTTGTACAGAATTAATTAAATTGCGAAATTCTGTGAACGTCAAATATTACAAAGTGCTTATTATTCTATTCTTTTGAGGTACGAACGAATTAATTAAGTAATTTGAATTAATATTAAAACGATACGAACTACGATCTCTGTAATTAGTTATGTACGTTTAATATAATTGCAATTTCGAACAAGAAATTACAGTTCCAGTAAAACAGGATTACTTAACTTGTAAATGTTCTTTTTTGTTACTCAAACCAAATTAAAAAAAACCGGTCAAGTGCGTGTCGGGCCACGCGCAGTGTAGGGTTCCGTAGTTTTTGTAACAGCCAAGTGCGGGTCGTATTCGCTGACTGATAGTTTCGTACCATGCTCTAACTAAAAGCCAAACATGACTACCTACCTAATTTGACTTCCTATACAAATCCTCACCTGGTCCGACAATTTTGCACGGAAAGTTTTAATTTTTTTTTTTAGATTTGGATAAGACTTGTCATAGCCGGTGTTTTGAATATAAATACAGGACGCAGAGCTACACTACTCACTCGTCACAAAAAAATAAAATTGAGGAATTCTATGCAGTTGTTCGAAATTTTCGAGTCAAATACAATCGGTCGACTATTACTCGTAAACTTGTAAAACCCACTTAATTGTGATAGTTTTCCTTTAAACGTCGTTATATATAGGTACTACTACTTATGCATATGAATTTCTAACTACAACCATTTAGTTGGTAGAGGGGGGGCCCTTGACTCTAACGAAAATTGGTACTTTAAAGCTTGATAAGTCACGAACGGTTTACTTAATCAAAAAGGTCTTCCCAAACCCCTAATATTTTTAAATGACATATCCAACGATATGCCACACTATGGGAAGGACGAAAAAAAAATTATCGTCCCCACTTTACATGTATGGGAGATACCCTAAATAACTGTTAAAATTATATTTTACCACTTTTTCGGCGTCATTAACGTGTATACTCATGCCAAATTACAATTTTCTAGTACCAATCGGTTTTGAGCTAAACCGCGGACAGACAGACAGACGGACGTGGTGAAACTATACGGGTTCCTTGTTGACTACGGATCCCTAAAAACCACAAGAAAGAGGTCTTTGACTAAAATCGCTTTTCTTCAACAAAAACATTGTTATCTGTCGACCCGCTCCCTCTTATGCCCCACGCGGCGTCATAAAGCTTTGTTTACATAAGTGACCCCCAGCGCCGCGGGAATACATTACCGGACTTGTGAATGGACAATTTCAATGTTGATATTGACATTAAAATAATTATGTTTACATCCACCGACGATTTCTTCCAATTTTCGGTAAGAAGGCATGTTTGTATGGCGTATTATTAAGTGTTTCGCTGTCGGAGCGTCGATGTGTTATGTGCAAATCATTTGGATTAAATTGTGTATTCCTGTAATCTTTTGTTTTTTGTTTCGTATATTTGTATTATAAACAACGTGTTCTGTATATATAACATTTTTTCGTTATTGGTAATAGGATAAAAATTAATTACAAAACCACAATGACAAAACCTCAACGATCTTTAGTAATTTTTCAGTTGCCATTTTGTTTATTATAATTTACCTTTCTTCTAAATTTGCGTCAGTATCGCGAATGATAACAAGAGAGAAATACGCGCAACTGAAACTTTGGCTCGTGCTAAACGTAACAAAATTTAAACCAACACAAATTTTATTAGGAAGTTAAAGAAATCCGTGCAGAGGAAAATCAGCGGCGCGCACCTTTAAGTTCCCAACATCGATCCTTACAAAATGTTACGCAAAAACAATTTATTCCGGAGAGGATCCTTTTGGAACGGCTTATCGGGGGTACTTCATTTGTTGGCGAGATTTGAAGTCCGCTATCTGGATGGGGTTGTTAAAGCCCCAGCCGACTGTGTAAAGTGGGCGTGATGCTGGTGCGACACAGACATCAAATAATATCTTCTAAATTATCATTTTACTTACACAGATTTGTTCGTATATATTGTGTTCTGAGCTTTTGAGCGAACACAGAGAATAAGTCCCAGACTTTACATCTGTAAGTCTCATTAATGTCTCAAGTGATTGCCTCATTTAAATTGTCTCTGAATGTCACGCTGATTAATATTTAATTTACCTTTTCTTTCTTACCTACTATAATCTAGACTTTATAATTAAAATTAGTCACTTTCTAGACAAAGAAATTTAATTATAATTCATAGGCTGAAAATGTATCGCCTAATTCCCTTGAGACTCGCCAAATAATATCCTTCAATCACAACACAAAGAACTTTATCTCCCGAACTTTTATAGACCTACAAATATAAAGCACAGTTTCTTATGTTGTTACTATAATTACATTGCTAGCTACAGTTTCGAGTTTATTTCCGACATTACAACTCATCCAAGGAGCATTTTAGTCACCACCGATAAAATTTAAGCACGTCGTTAAGTTAACTATCATGTGACTTGCCAAACTCAGATCAAATGTCACTAAGACACTACTAAATTCACTATTACTGTTATAAACAGGGGAGTTGTCGGTAGTTTCGGTCCTCTAACCGCTAGCCTGAGAAGCTATCGGGGACCTAATTGTTCAATTAAGCCAATCGACTATTTCACTATTTGGGACATCTTAATTATGAACCAATTTGAAAGTAATTAGGCATCAAACGGGTATGGAATTAGTAAATTAACTTCGGCTCGAGGAACCTTCGAATTATAGTGTGATTAAGTTTAATGTGAGAATTGAACTGTGAACACCTGGGAACCAATTCAAGGATGAGCTCCTGATATAGGTAAGGTATATTTCATGTTTAGAGACAAGAAGTTAGATACATAGATAAACCATTTATTTGGCGCACACAAAAGACAGCACAACACACAAAAGTACATGAATATAATATAAAATAAAACCGGCCAAGTGCGAGTCGGACTCGCGCACCGTGGGTTCCGTACAGTTTAACATTAATAAAAATATTTTTATTATATGATGTGACTAAAAATTTACTGTTTTCGCAAGTTTCCCTTTATCTGTGCTATAAGACGTTGCTTCGTACCAAATTTCAAGATTCTGAGTTCACGGGAAGTACCCTGTAGGTTTTGATTCCCTTGCGAGTGTCGAAAATTTGCGGAAATTTGCGGCATAAACGGCTGTATCTTTTGGTTTCGTTGGCTTAGAAGTTTGATTTTTTCACAGCTCCAAGGGTCAGTAGACCTGAGTATTTGATATAAATTCCAGCTTGATTCCTCCACGCGTTCCTGAGAAAAAGGGTCTTGACAGACAGACAGACGGACGGACGGACGGACAACAAAGTGATCCTATAAGGGTTCCATTTTTTCCTTTCGAGGTACGGAACCCTAAAAACAAGGTGCCTATATAAAAAAAAAAAAAAATACCATATCTAAGTAAAAGTGACACAGTTCGGTGTGCGTATCAAGGTGCACCAAATGGGAGGCAAATATACCTGACGCTGATATTCTGCTGGATCCCTCCAGTGATACACGGGCGTGGAGCAGACGAGATAATTTGGTGTTGTGACAGTGTTATGTGCAGAGCGACGTAAAGTTACACAGAACATGCAAGATTTCAGATAAATAACTTGAGACAGGAAGATTTCCACATAAAGTGTAGGTAATTTTATGAGAAAATCTTCCTGTCAGGCAAAGCAATTTATTTAATATTTATTTAAACTTCTTGCAACATAAAAGATACAAAGGCGGACTTATGCTGCGCCCCGCGGTTTTATCCACATAAGTCCCGTAGGAATATCGGGATCAAAAGTATTCTATGTCCTAATATCCAGAGCATGGTCTACCCATGTGCCAAATTTCATCTTAATCCGCTCAGCCGTTTTAACGTGAAAGGGTAACAAAGAAACATAGAAAAAATCAAATATTTTCTCTTTATAATATTAGTTTAGATATAATATGGGAACTTCACAGTTGACAGTATAACATTTTTATTATTGTAAATAATGGTAAGTGTTAGTGAAAACGGGCATAAATGCCTTAAGCAAAAGGCATTCTCTACCAGCCTACCAATGGCAGGGGCGAATGTTTGAGTCCATCGAATCAATCTGTCTTGCCTTTCCCAACTATGTTGGGGTCGGCTTCCAGTCTAACCGAATGCAGCTGAATACCAGTATTTTATATGGAGCGACTGCTTAGCCAGTTACTAGCTAACACGATACCCCTTGGCCAAGACTGGTTGTCAGACTTTCGTGTTTTCTAACTACCCATAACGACTGTCAAAGGTGAATGAATGGCAGCTGGGACCAACGGCTTAACGTGCTTTCCGAGGGTCTTGATATGTAATGGATGGTCACCCACCGAACCGACCGCGGCAAGACTAGCTTAACCTTTGATTGACCCGTGCGGCTGGTATTATTGAGCCACGAGCCCCTGACAGGTGCAAATGTTTGAGTGTGGATAAAATAATTTTCATAGAGAAAAAACAAACAAGATTTTCAAGCAAAAACCTTTGTATGTTCATCCCTTATAATACAATTGTAAGCTATCTCTTACAACAAGCTCTCCTTCAACAGATGTGTGTAGGTTTAAAAACTAGAGTGAATGTAACCCACTTGTGTCAGCTGGCAAGCTCATCGCACAAACGGAATTAAGTAAGCCATTTCACTCAGCTGCAGATAAATTACGTACCTACAACACAGCATCTGACGCCCACACGTCTATTATTTTTAGTTACAACTTAAAGTGAAGACACAAAAATTACTTTTGACTACGCTATATTTGTTAAAGGCTACCGCAAAAGTAACAATAAATAAAGTTTGGAATCTATCTATAGGACATAGGTACTAATAATAAAGCTAAAGAGCTTTGTTTGTTTGAACGCACTCATCTCTGGAACTACTGAAAATGAAATCCTTTTTGTATTTAATTGCCCAATTCTTGAAGAAAGCTAATAATAGGCTATTTAACATCACGCTTACCTAGCGTGGAGCAGACCAAAAATGAAATTACTTTTGACTTTTTTATTTGTTAAAGGCTACCTACCGCAAAAGTAAATATAAATAAAGTTTGGAATCGATATATAGGTACTAATAATAAAGCTAAAGAGTTTTGTTTGTTTGAACGCACTCATCTCTGGAACTACTGAAAATGAAATTCTTTTGGTATTTAATATCCCAATTCTTGAAGAAAGCTAATAATAGGCTATTTAACATCACGCTTACCTAGCGTGGAGCAGACCAAAAATGAAAAATCCGAAAGAATGCTAAGCGAAAACGAAGTAAAAGCGCGGGCACGCGATGCGATGCGATGCGAGGAATTTCACGCGGACGAAGTCGTGGGCGAAGCTAATAACTAAAGAAAATAATAGTTTTATCAATTAAGTTGCGTCAGAATCTTAATTCCTATAAAAATAATAGCATCTAAATAATAACAGTCTTGTATTGGGGAACATTTTATTTTGAGACTGCGACAATTTGCAACATGGCGGGTGTGAGGTGTAAGCGCGTTATCACACTGACGATTTGCAAGCGTGTTTTCAATGAGGCGAATTGTGAACGTGCTTCTCGCGGATGCAAAGCGAGGTAACCTTGACTACGTGACGTGTTCTCCGCGTTTTCACAACATTGTATACTCGCTTGTCTCATTCTCCCTTGTACACTTACGCCAATCGCTCGCGTTACAGAAACGCGGCGAACACGTTGCGCAGTGAGTGCGTTGAACAATCGCCCCGCTGAACACACGCTCGCAAATCGCCAGTGTGATAAGGGCCTAAGCGGGTAGTTGCGCAGCAGGTTGAAAGGGTGCAGCTGTATCCAAAACTGTCAGAGGGTGTAACGAATATTAAAATTTGTTATAACCAAACCACCCACCCCGTTCCTACATCGCCCCGGCTGCCGTCTCCTATGACATATAACATCCTATTTCATCATGAGCTGTAGTTACAAAATGTTAACGAGCCTACATAATAGCGACAATGAATGTATTAAGGAAGAGACGTGAAACCCGTAGATCTACTAACACGCACTTAGTACAGCTAACAAGAACGTTAGACACGATTAGACGCGACAAAGCTAACGATAAGATTAAGTTAGCATTATTTGTCGATAAGGGCTGTGCCAGAAGCGGGGTGGTTTATAATTGAAAGAGTTTTCATAAAATTACGCGAAGTCTTGGACGTGCGCAACTGTACTGGACGTATTTCTACCACACAGTATTGCTGTGTAACCGTGAGCGAGTTGCGGGTGCAATGCAATGGCATACACAAGGCAGATTCAAATTGCTATTAGTAAAAGCTATTTCGAACGTTTAAGGTTAAAAGTGGAATATAAATTAAAACACAATCTGATACACAAAAAGGTACTAAATTTCTAATCATCCACGCGTCATGTTCGTGAACGGGCGCCGTCAGTTGAGACTGGTCATCTCTTGGCTGATTATTTTATTTCTGAATTGCCTTTTTTGTTTCTATTTGCTGTACTGTGAACGCTTTTAACGTGTAAGTCTTTTTTACATTGTTCTCATATATGTGTGCCACACACATGGAGTTTCTTGCCTGTTCTTCTCCATAGACGCCTATTACGCTTTGGAATGAGCAACTAGCTTCATAATTCTTACTGACCGACTCCTTGACAATTCAAAAGTGCCTGTAAATGGTTTAATTGAAATAAATGCTTTGAGTTGAGTTTGATTCCTCGAATACAAAAGCAAAATTACCATCCTCTTAGATGCTATAAAACCCGACTTTCATTTACTGAATCGCAACAATAAACTTTCGGTCTGGATTTAAATTCTAGCTGGTTCCCGATTCTGTACTCCGACCTCACGCTGAGTTAAGTAGTTTAAATCTATTGGATTTGGTCCAACCTTTAATTTTTATGCTTATGATTGTCAAAATATTTTAGCAGCAGAATATAAACGTAAAATTTTATTTACCGCGAAATTGTTATTCGTGGAACAACATTGGCAACAAATCGCTCCGTTTTAAATCTTCTACTGGCTCTTGGATAGACCCGAAAAGTTTTTCTCGTCCATTATCCTCTGTCAGCGACATGTCCCTTTTACCGCAAAATTATCATCCTTCACGTAATTCAGCCGTCTTTACTTTGGTCTGCCTGTATCATCATACTTGAATTAGTGATTATAATTATGGCCTTTTAGCTTTCAGTTCATTTCTTACACCGTATAGAAGAAGAAGATACTTGCAGTGACTTCTTTCGAAGAGTACAGGGATTCAGTACATGGTTCTGAACCCCTCTGTGTTAAAAGTTTTCGTCGGTTATTCAAAAAAAAATGCTTTTCCACACATTTTAACCGTGTAGTGAAGATTTTTTCTTTGAGAATTAACGAAAAATTTCTACGCTAGGGGGTTAGCATGGTTACAGTTCACCGTCGACGTCCCTGCCGCCCTGTATACCTTCAATCTGAAATCTTTTCAACTTCTAAGCAATTTGGTTACCGACATTTTGTTACAAATATCCAGGTCCCTCTAACTGGATTTCCGTCTCCGCATAAGTCAAAGTTACGGTGTAATTTCACAGCTGAAGTAAAAGCATCCGAAAGCCTTAAAATATATGGACCTGTAAAAATAAGCCACTTGCCTCCTCCGGTCCACGAGACCAACGAAGCATACATCGTTGTTTATTAGTGACACTTGTTCATAATTCTTGGAGGAACTCGCTTTGCCAGTCTTTCCCAACTACCTAAGTTAAATGAATTGTGTGCATCCCTTCAGGTACCAAGATCAAGCCTAACATCATCATCCCCAGTCTATGTCAGTCAGTCCACTGCTGCACATAGTTGGTTCTAATTCCAGACCACTGAGCTCCAACCTTGATTACTCTCATCAGAACGACGACGACGTCAGAACACGTCTGCTATAACTTTTACTGTTTTCAAAGGTATGTAACTACAGTCCGGCCGTCTAGAGAATGCGTTCCTGACACCTGTCAGTGCGTCAATTCTAGTAGCTGATAAAGATCAAATTCGCAAAACACGTATTCGTTTGTATGAAACTGTCAGGTGTCAAGAATTTCACTCGTTGGCCGCACTGCAATACCTAACTACTGAACCATTGCTACCATGGATTATGTCGCCAACATAATAAAGCCTGAAAGAAAGTTTCACCAATTTATGTATTATTAAATGTTTCGAACAAATCGCTTTCATTGCATCCGTTCGTTCCTACTAAGTTATAGTAACGCGATTCTTGCTGACACCTCAGCGAGGTGGCTCCCCCCATCCCGCCAGCTGTTCTCGAGCGGCCAAACTTTTAGCTGAACTGCACCTTGCGTAAACATTGTACCATGACATATTTGTTCTGACAACCGCTCACTATTGTTAGCGCGAGTTTGAAGTGAATGGGAAATTAAATGATGTCGGAGCAGTTTGAAATGTTTAGTGTTTTGATAGTCTGATTTGGCGTTGGTAACTTAATTATTTTATGCTAAGCCGTTTACCATTAAACGTAATTAATTACAAATGGCGTTGACTACAGAACGAGCCGCAAAATGCGCACAATATTAATTAAGGAAGCAAAATTAAAAGTAAGTACCTAGAGTTAGGATACTTTACGAAATTAATAAAGTAAAAGGAAAAGTACATCACGCGTAGAACCGTATTATATTCCCAAGGAAATCCCTCAAGGCTCAGAGTTTCAAAATGGTGGAAATTACCGATGAATTTTCTTACACCTCGAGATTCAAATTTTTAATTACAACTTGTTAACAGTCTCCATCAGTTCAATAGAACTCGGCAGAAGTTCCGACACGCAAGCGATCCTATGAAGGTCGCTTCCTATTTTTGGGAACAAAGTCCTAATTAGAGAGCTCAGCAGTTAATTAAGAAGGGTACCGCGGCGCCGGCGATCAAATTTTAATAAAACTCTAATTGTTTGCTTGGCAAATAAGGCCGCGATGAGCACTTAAGTGTAGGCACGCGCACATAAACGACTTTTATTTCTATATTAACTGTAATCATGGAAGTGGCACACAAAGAGATTCGCGAATAAAGAACACAATGTCACCTTATCACGGAAGGCGAACTGTTTTTACTTTCGGCTTTTGTTCAGTTTTTGGTAATTAACGTCATTGTTATATTTAAATTAAAAAGCTACAGATTAGTCCTCGGTTCATAAACTTTCGAGATGAAACGTAAAACAAACTAGACTAGTGCTACATCCCGCATCGTTCGGATCACAGAGATGGAGCGTCGCGATGTGATGAACTAGCAAACTTGAACGTGCACTCAAGTTTTAGTCCTTTAGAGAATTTCTTCCGACCGGTCAGAAGACGTCGTCGCAAATAAATGTTACATCTTTAAATGAAAGCAGCGTTGACGCGCTCGCAGCGCGACGTAACTAGTTCAATGGCACCTCAAAAGAGCAGCGCAAAACGACTTGAACCATTTCACGGCAGGAAAGAATCTAGAAACACGGCGTGGCGTGTAAAGATTGCTATCAAAGAACGTTTTAAACGGTGCAATAAAACTATTCAAGAGAACAGCGAAATGAAGCTTCATTCACGTCAAAGTCGTGCCGACTGCCGAGCTCACAGTTATTGCAGCACCATTAACAATTCAACATCAAAGAATTCGAGTGGCACAGCGTTTTGTAAAAAATGTACAGAATCGACGCCTCGGCCGCCATATTTGATAAAGCGAATTTTATTATTCGAGATAGAATGCAATAAAAAGTACCATTCATCCTGTGTGCCGGCAATATTTTGTAAACATAATATAACACGGAAACTATCTGTATTCCCGGCGGCCATGCCCTAAAACCGGCCAGGTCCAAACTGTGACGAGGGTGTACTAACTACATTATTGTTGAACTCTCATTTATTATCTACAAAGTGGATCACATTCAATCTTTGGGAGAGCGAGTGTGGAAGCTGAAATATTTAGCTAGATAATGTTAGACGGCAAACAGTTTTGGGATGTCAGTAATACGATTATCTCGTTTTATCTGCGACAAATTGTGAGAAAGATTTACGCTCGGAGCAACATTTTATATTCTTTGTCTACAGACGTTATCTAAAATATGTCTCGTCGGCTTGCTGTGGTGAGAATATTTTATGACGTATTATACGGGGACGCTTGTCGAACCAGAAAACAAAAATTCCTTGAAAAAAATCTGAAGTAGCTTGTCTGGCTAGCGTATTTTCTTGATAAAATTAGTTTACTAACAAGTGGTGTCGGGATAAGTGCGCGTGCAGTAATACGGGGGACTAAAAGGATGGTACGTTTTGATGAAAAGTAAACGAGTCGCTTGAATTAATGATTAACTAGACTACTCTCGAGATCCTCTTGAAGCCTAAGTTATTTGAGTATGGCCGAGCTTGGATATGTTGAGATGGATTAAAAGTGCAGACTAACGTGGCCTTTTATTTACAGCTGGCAGGTATAATAATAGCGGGGTGGGCATTACTTTTGCAACGGTACAGCCAGGCAGTCATCACATTATAAATGAATGGTTTTTTGCTCACTGCTTTGTTCACCGACGAGAACAATTCTTCAGGAAAATTAAAAGGACCCCACAATCACGTTTTTTTTTGCGGATACACTGGAAAAACTTTCATTATTTAATTCATAGGTGAGACCACACGCAGCCAACCTATTTATTTGCTAGCCAGAGCTCGACACAAACAAAGTGTATTACCATTGTTCAATAAGCTCCTACTTTTTATTCCGACAGAAAACAAAATATCAATTCTGTTTTAAAGCGTAGGTATATATTTTCTCGTGAAAGTAGTTTTTAGACTGCAGATCCTGGGGTATATGCGGCATGCAATATGCTGGTTTTTTTAGAGCACAATTTAAAATAAAACGTATGGGTATCCTCGTGAGGGTCGTAATTCGCGTGTGGTGACTGATACTCAGTACAGCTGCAAAGTGCAGCAGAAAAATATACCGAATTTTTGGTTTAAGAGAAAGTAATTTGTATGTTAATCAAACTCATTTGTCTTTGCGATTTGTGTGAAAGCTGTGGGCAGCATTCCAAGTTCTAGATTGAGGTTCTAAAATACTGATTTGAGTTTTTTTGTTAGTAGCCGTAAAAATGTTTTATAAAATTGCTTGTCACAAATTATCTAAGTTAGGTACTGCCACAATCTTACTGTCTCGAAAATTCACCGTCGTGTTGACACAAGTTAAAGTATAATAATTCTTACCCTGATAAAAAGAGCCAGTCAGCATAGTCGGTAATCGGTAACCGGGCTGTTTGCCCAGCCTGCAGTATTTTACGGGCTTATTTTAGAATCGCCTCTCGCGTAGACATTGTAGAATGAAACGTTTTAAAATATTAGCAGCGTTTATTTTAATGCAGCCCGACATTGCTAACGAAGCGATTTAAAATAAATATTAACAGTAGGTACAGTTGGAGTACCGAGATAAGTATCCAGCTAAAAGTAACCAAGTAAACTGTTACATAGGGTGGATATTTTTCTCTGTCAATTGACAGTACTAGAATATTGATTTCTTGCCTAATAAATTAGGCATACAATTATTAGAAGTAGGAAATAGTATACTAACTATAATTACACACAATTAACAATGGCCACCAAAACTCGAATAACTACTGAAAACACAGAAAAAATCAATTGTTAGTTACTACCACAGCAATTGCATAGCACACTTTCAATCAAAATCTGAATCATTTTGAATAATACCTATTGCTAATCCTTTGCTTCATATGTTCGAAAAATCGCTGCTCACCAACGTAAATAAATAAACTTACTTGAACTATCTAAATGAAAGCCACTGCGACTGTTAGTATGTTACACAGTTACCCCACAGGTTACTGCGCACTACTCCAAAATTTAATAAACTATTAACAATAATTAAACCAGGTGGTTCCGTACCTACACCTGCTACATTTACGAGTACACAGGTTACCTAACCGACACCCAATTTCCCATAAAAGGTGGCTATAATTTCCAAACCAGTAATTTGACCGAGGTCACAATGGGGACAAGTTATATTGTGTGATTAACATAGCAATAAATGTATATTAGTTCGTACATTTTAAATGAACGGAGGAAATAATAATTAGGTAATAAGTTTGTAAATGGCCGCTTTATTACTGTTTCCGGATATTATATTTTATGGATTTCTCTGTGAAGCGGATGTATTTTGGTGCGCTGTCGTCTGGGTGACATATTTCAAACAAACTCGATAACGACGCTGAACAATTAGGAATCACGTGAAGAATCTGAAAAGTTTTAGGGAGCGTTTTATGGACGACGTACTTTGATCACGGATTAAGTTTATTTTAATACCTATAACTTATATTTTGTGGTGCGTAGCGTAGCGTAGTGTGGGACGCCCAGCTAGATGGACGGACGACCTTAAGAAGGTGGCTGGGACGGACTGGATGCGGAAGGCGGAGGACAGGGTGCTGTGGCGCAGCCTGGGAGAGGCCTATGTCCAGCTGTGGACTGCGATAGGCTGAGTTGATTGATTTTGTAGTGTGGTGTGACAAATTGAAGAAAATAAAGCACCGAGAAGCACAGAACCGGTCGAAGTGGCGGTGCTTGGTTCCCCCAAGTTTATGTCCAGCAGTGGACGTCTTTCAGCTGAAATGATGATGAAAGAATCGAGTAAATACTTCTTTCTCACCTACAAAACATTAAACCCAGAAAATATACATTGTATTTTGTATAAAGTTTAATTTATACAATCCACATGTATATCCTCATGCTAAATTATTCACAGAATTACATTGGTTTTAATAAAATATACGTAACTAGCTTCTGCACGCGGCTTCGCCTGTGTGGATGCGGATTTTAGGGGTTTTATTTTTTTTGTGAGGAAGCCTTATTCTTTTTCGAAGATAACTAAGTTAGTAGAGTCACCTAACTTCACACTTCACACACTTCTTGTAACATCAGCTATCTGTCAGTGAAAGTCCCGTCAAAATCGGTCCAGCTGTTTCGGAGATTAGCCAGAACAAATAGAAAGACAGGCAAAATATTTAACAAACATTTTTTGTACGTTTTAAGTAACGTATATAATATAGTTTCATAATGCACTTAGTAAAAATCTGTAACTTTGACATTACGAACAGACACTTCAATTATATTTATTTGTATGTAGATATATGTGTATGTGTATTTAGATATGTGTGGGTCATCAGAAGCCCGAAAGTCTGACAACCAGCCTTACCAAGGGGTGTTATATTATCCAGTAACTGGGTTGTGGAGGTCAGATAGGTAGTTTCTCAATGTAAAATACTGGTACTCAGCTGCATCCGGCTAGACGGAAGCCAGCCCAACATAGTTGGGAAAAGGCTAGGCAGATCATGATGATGTGTATGTATTCATGATGATGTATATGCATTTAGTAAAAAGCTGTAATTTTAACATTACAAACAGACACTTCAATTGTATTTATTTGTATGAATAGATTATGCAGGTGTCTATATCTATACATTAATTATATATTATAAAAGACGCTTTTCGTGACTGTCTGTCTGTCCGCGTTATTCTTTTTAACTTCGTAATAGATTTTGGCGCGGGTTTCGCCTTAATTTAGATATTTTTTCCGGAAGGTTTATGAGTGTAATACAATAATATAAAACAGACTTATAAAATAGAAATCTCGATGTGTTGTCAAGTTGTAAAAACTGTACGAAGCAGGGCCGAGTCTCCTGTATTATAATATATTATTAAATTAAATGCTTTTACATACATAATTTCATAAATAAAACATTTTGGTTTAAAATGATGCGATGACTGTACGCGATTTCCGATGTGGTTTAAAATTATTGCGTTTAAACAATTACATTTATTTATGTGCTACTTAAACATAATAAATAATGATTATGACATTTACGTAAATAGTTTAAATTAATTAGTACAGGTTAAGTACAGGGTAAAGTTATTAGAGTTCGAACGACTTTCGTTTTTGTTTTGGGTTTTCGGCAATTTTCGGCGGAAATATTCATTTTGGTTTAATATTTTTGGCTGTGGCCGGAAAAATTAAGTTGCGGCAAATCAATATTTATATTCATTTCTTCAGAGAAAATTCATCGTTACAATAAAAAAAAGCACATGCAATGACAGAAAATACTGAGAACATCTTTTTCTCTTGTATAGTGTCGGGTCGTTTGTAACAATTATGCCTTTGATAAAAGTATAAAGTTAACTTTCGCGCTGTTTAAGTTAAGACACCATATTGATTTTACTTTTACCAAAAAAAAACCTATCGACGATTAAAAAAAAATTGGTCTAAAATCTTCGTCTAAAACCTTGCCAAGTTTCGTAATTGGCCGAAAAAATATTTTCGGCCTAATTCTGCAGTTTACTTTAATATTTAAACAGGATAAGTGTCCTTGCAACAATAAAATTATGTTTTACTTTTCGCCACACCCACCTGTAAATATTCCTGGTTTGTATAAACTAAGTATTACTGTAAGAAATAATTTATTCTTAATAAGATTCTGTTTTAAACAAAATAGAGAGAAATAAACAGCTTTACATCAGTTTTCACAAGAATCTATGAAAACCAATTCGCTAGCCAGCTATAATAAAATATATTTTGGCAAACACACAAGCTGTAATATTTTTAAGGCAGGCAAAACATTATGTTCAAAATTGTAAGACGGGGTTCAATATTTTGTCATCGATAATTTTGTTAAAGTCAACCGACCACAGCAGTTATTTACTTTTGAGCGCTTTGCCCGTAACTTTACGTTCGCGTGGATTTCCGGTTTCCCCCACTCTAAGGACTGATTTTACCAAAGTCAGATATATTTTATACGTGGAATAAAATTGACATCTGACAGTTCTAGTATGGAAAAACTGTCAAAAATTCAATTAATCTTATTCTTGGTGAATATTTTTGTTAAGTACTTGTATTCCTTATAATGTAATACCATCTCTTTGTATTATATTAATCAACAAGGACAGGTAGGAAAAACAATATTTTATGTAGAAATAATAATTTAAAACATTTTAACGCCTATTTATCAACGCTACTAATGCTAAACCCCTGTCTTCATTCACCTTAAAAACAATAGCGTAAACATTCTTTTGTCAGTATAAAATGACGATGGCAGATGGGCGTGGCCTCCGCTGCAGTCAGTACAGACGGGACGTGACCCAGATCATAAAAATCGGCATTTGCATTTAAGCTTTTTGTTTATATCTTCAGCTCAAACTTTAGCGAACTCTAGATTTCTGTTCTGACCTATTTTTGACATCACGTGAACAATTGATTGGTACTATGGACTGAACGGTTCAGTGTGCAAACGGTTCATGGAACTGAAATTGTTCTTTTGTTTATTCTAGATGCATTATTGATGTTTACTGTCGATTTGTGCCGGTTCCGAGGAAATAATAGCATCGCAAACGGATGTTTATTTTAAGCGAACGTTTATGAAAAAGGATAAACATGAATAATAATTTTATGAGTAAAATGGGAAGAAAACACACTTAATTTGTCGACAGGGACTGAAGGGTAGACCAACCAAACTAGTCAATAAAACAACATTTTTTACGACGCAACATGAAGTTTTACAGCCGCGGCGTAGTTACCGTCCCATTAGGAGAGTAGCCTAATCAAATAATAACTAAGACATAAGTTTTATCTCAAAAATCATCTCTATGAGATCACGACTCTACCCAAGAGTCGTTAGAATACCCATTAAAAGTTACTCAGAATTAGTAATCAATAGAGTTTCAAGTTTGGGACTCTAGCACGATTGTAGAGATGATAGAGCACAGTTCAAAAGTAAGAGACATTATTAATGCGTTGGCCGGCTCTCCGTAGAGCCGCATTGTGAGGAAAAATATTCAAAGCTTAAATCCCAGTTTTAAGTTAGGTGGGACAATTTTCTCTGCGGAATAATTTTTCACTTTTTCTGTGTGTGTGCCATGTATTATAATGCTAGCCTTTGTTAGCGGGTTGGCTTGGGTGCTCAGCATAAGTAGGAGTAAAAAGGCAATCTCTTTCTTCATGATTTAGTGTTCTCTCAAGTTAAAATGATTTACAATCCATTAAGTTTGAAGAGTAAAAGATATAAACTTTTACGTCTATTTTTTGTTTGTTCATTCGCCTGTGTGGTGTACCTCATCATTTTCGAAGCGTTTTCCTACGCTAGTGTTTTCGTTGGCGTCAACTTCCAGTCACTCAGAACATCAATATTTGACTCGGAGCGACTGCCTTCTGACCTCCACAACCCAATTACAACAAAACACCAATATTCTGAGGTTACACCGGCGGTCACCTTTTGGACTTTTGGCTAACTATAACGACTGTCATTCGTAGCCATTTGGTTTTTGCATTAATTAAAGGTGCTCCCTAAGGTAGGTTGTTTGTGCAAAATATGCAATACCTATGAGGATGGAGCAGTGGTGGCTCAGTGGTAACGGCCGCGACTGACGAGTTGTAGGTCGTTGGTTCGGACCCTGATAGGCGCTGTACTTTGTGTAGATTATTGTATCACCTCTGCTCTCAAAACGTTGACCGAAAAAATCATAAGGAAACCGGCATGTCCTAGAACCAAAAATGCGAAGACATGTGACATCTACCAACCCGCACTGGGCCCACGTGGTGGATTACGGCCCACTCCCTTTCACAGTCAGGAGGCCTGTTTCCCAGCAGTGGGAACATTATAGGATGATGGTGCTATGCAGTACCCACTATAGATTTCTGACTGGCTAAACTTTTTACTAACTCATAAACTATTATTGGGTAACCAAGCCTCTGTACAACGGTACAAGAAAAAAAAGAAGTATCCATCCATGGACTAAGTCATTCTGAGCGCAGCATATCGATCGCCCATCCCCCATACATCACCCAAGCATGTTCCTGACTGCCAACAACCAAAAATTGCAGCAACAAATCATCCAAACCTGACATCCAACCCTCAAAATCAAACTACAGCTGAACAATTCACAATTCAAAATGGCGGACACGAAACCGGAATCACGGGTCACAAAATTTATTTCACTATTAATGTTTGGAAACACTGGAGGCCAGTTATTTATATCAGTAATTATCACTTGTTTGTGTCTAGTTAAGTTCAACCCATCCCTCTATTTGGGCAGACAGTCGTAATATTTTATGGGCAAACTTAGATGATCTATGAACCTATAGCCAGTGGGCAAGGATACAACAATGCGGCCTTGATAAGGTTAAACGATAGAAGTGAAATAGAGTTTGGAGTCGTCTTTCAATAAAAGGGATTCTCAATTCAACATTCCTTGTCAAAATAAAACGATTTGGATACATTTCTATTTTTAACTTTTTCTTACGAATAAATATTTGATTATCTTTTAAATAGATTACATAAGACATATCTTTCTTATTATTTCTAATATTAGGTATTTACTTATGAGTACAGTCACGACCGCCAATATGTCAACACTTGGCAACTTTCAATTTAGATTTTCTCGTGAAATAACAAGTGCAACGTTTAAATACGACACATTCCATAAACCTATGGGTTCGGAAATGCTATGTTCGTAACAACATAAAATTTCATTGAAAAATAAAGGAGTAAATCGCTTTTGAATAAAGCCGAGTGTATACATACTTTTGCTCGTGACTGTACATCGTGAGTTCGTGACCCATGTACCCTTTCAAATAATGATCACAAAGTTCACCGTCTCCTTTTAAACTTAAACTCACATGAAGCCTATCTTAATTTTCCATTGAACTTTACAATGTCAAAAGTTAAATCATCTTACATTAGATTATTCAAAAACAGTCGGACTCGCACTCGACGGGTTACGTACCACCGTACAATATTAAACAATATTTTATAAAATTGCCGAAAAAACAATTTTCTTGTAGTATTTTTTAATTTATTTTATTTGTTATTTTTATTTATAGCAGCCACAGTAATACACATTTTGTGAAAATTTTAGTTCACTGTTCAAAAGTTAGCCCTGTGACAGACGGACGGACGGGCAGCGAAGCCTTAGTAACAGGTCCCTTTGGCAACTTTTGGGTACGGAAACCTAAAAATGTTGTTTTTTTTGTAATACAATACATTTTTTAAACATTTAAAAAGCTCTGTATACATAAATATGAGAGTTCACAGAGTATCACAACCTTGATCTTAACAAACATTTTTATGATTTTTATTCTGCGATCCAAAAAACATTCCACCAGGAAAAATATATCTTTAAAAGGTTTTTTTTTGTATATATATAAACTGCAACCGCTCTGAAAAAGACTGCAATAAAGTGTTATTTCAGTACTCAGGGCCTCGGTATTTACAATGTTATGCAGCATCTGGCCAGGTCCATTCCGTTAGCTCAAAGCATACATTTCCCGATATTATAAGTTTTCCCAGTTGACGCGAAACATGGATAAACCTACTTAGAGGAGCTGCCTTCCAAGATTTCCAATAAATGGGGATTCAAACGGTATAAATATTTAACTTCCATACCGGGAAGTTTTATTGCTTTGGAATTTATAGTTCGTAGTGACAGTTTTATTTTTATTTTAGTCCGTAAACGTTTACTGGTGAACATGGACGTCACTTTGAGTAGCTATTGCTGTTATCTTCATTGCTTCGATCATTTAGGTGTGCATGTAAAATATCGTATGAGTAGATGATGCATTAAATAGCACTCATGTAGATAGTTAAATACCCGTCCAGCACACCCACAGGCAGCAACAGTAAAACTACCAAAGTGCTGACCTGCAATTTTTTTATCACAATGTAAAAGTCAAAGTCAAATAACTTATTTCAAGTACCTATGTATGTCATTAAAGGCACTTTTGAACTTCATAACTTATGAGAAATAGAATTGATTTTAGGCGCCCATCTCAAAAAGTATTTTCGTATGGAGAAGAATGGGCACGAAACTCCACAGTTACCTACTTTTTAAAATGTTTAACAATATTTTGTATCAACTTCTACCCGCGACATCGTTCGCGTGGAAGTCGTAAAACACCAAAATATACTACAAAAATATAGCCCATGTAACTGGCCGCTAATGTAGCGTTATATAATTATATAGGTGAAAGAATTAAAAAAAAAGCTTTTCTCTTTATAATATTAGTTCAGATGAGCACAGCATGAGCTATCCTCAAATCTCATAACTATACTTAGTTCGTGTCAATACGAGATAAAAACGTGGAAAGAAAGAAATATAGTCTATTTTGCGCACTATATACAAATTATTATTGACGTCATCCCGTCAACGCTGGCTGTCGCTGAAAACCAGCGCTGGGGCTCCGTCTCATAGGGTCTTAGCATTATGCTGAGTGATGGCCGTTGTGCGTGGATGTGACGTATATTTTCCCCTATGTTGTTCTTTTTTTTCGTAAGTTGTGTTGACATGTTTACCGCAAATAAACGTATTTTCTTTCTTTCAATACGAAAAGTGTAGTTTAACCAATAAAGATAGATTGCCAAAATCACCACGCTTGACAATGGGATGGGTGATTGAAGTATGTCGTTATTAGCAAGCAAGAAAAAAACATCCACCATTTGCAATGATAACGATATTTTTAAATCTCTATTTTTCTCGTTCCAATTTAGTTTTACCTTTGATGAAAACTAGAAAAACATTCCAAAAGCCTTGGTAAGAATATCAGAAGTTTAGCCCATCTTATAAAGAACCTACGTTTTTCTTTGAATTATTAATCCTTACAAAGAGGTTTCTTTGTAAGGATTAATAGTTCAAAGAAAATCAGAGAGCAGGAGAGAGAGAGAGAGAGAGAGGCAGAGCCTCGGATTTTAAGGAAATTAAAAAAGGAGGTTTCTTTTTATCTTAATTTCCTTAAAATCCAAGACTTTGCAATAAACTTTTATAATAATATAAAAAGGGTATTGTTAATATCTAGGTCTCCTTTAGTTATTAGATAAGTTTTAAACCCCGACGCAAAAACGACGGGGTGTCAGTTATAAGTTTGACGTGTCAGGGTGTGAGTGTGACGTGTCTGTCTGTGGCATCGTAGCTCCCGAACAGATGAACCGATTTTGATTTTGTTTTTTTTTTTTTAAAGTTGAATTTATCGGGAGTGGTCTTAGCTCTGTTTGATGAAAATCGGTCCAAGATGGCAGCCGAAACAAAATGGCGGATTACATATTTTTTCACAACTCTCTCAATATGGGTATCAAATGAAAGGGCTTGACTTGTAGAATACTATACACTATGATAAATTTCAAATTCAAGATGGCCGTCACTACAAAATGGCGAATTGCAAAAACCTAGTTAAACACCAAATTACCTGAATCTTTAACGCAAGAAAATAAAAGAAATTAAAAAAAAAAAACTAAGGAGTCCCTACAAAAAGCATGAAATAAAAAAATAATTTAAAAAACCCCCGACACAAAATAATAATAAAAATAGTAACACTAACTTGCCGGCCCTTCTTCATAGGAAACGACCAATTGTAACCTTGCGCCTAGCTTCTGACGTTTCATAAGTGCCCATGTTGATGTATGTGAAATAAAATATTTTGATTTTGAACAAAAAAGGTATAAACGTGAAACCATATAAAAAAGAAAAAAATAACCTTGAAATTACCCTACATAAGTACGTATGAAATTTTTTGATTAATTGTTGTTGCGTCAGGGGACCGCTACTATTTTTTAAGCAAGCAAACTAAATCCTAAGAATTTGAGATAAAAATAACATCTTAGGGCCAATTTGTTGAACATAGTTACTGAAAATATATTATATACCTAATATTTGCTGAAAGAATATCAGCTTTAGGCAATCCATTATAATCACATCTTACCTATAAAAATACCTTACACGTGTCCTTATCCGAGCACGTGTGAGGTTTTTTTTTTGTAGGTACACAGCCTCAAAAATGTTTTGCCCTTCTACGAAATCGAACGTAGGAACACACAATAACTGCTAAACTTACAACCACTTCACCACGCAGACGGTAATCTCAAATTAGCATAAACAATACATACTCAGACAGACGTCGTCCCCACCTGCGACATACTCACACAATACTCATGTATTCATGATAAATACATAATAATATTTGCATGTATATGTGCCGAACCTGGTTCTGTCACCGGTACCGGTATCTCTACCGTGGATACCGGAACCATAGAATAGATTGGACCAGAAGGTCGGCTTTATTCAACGAGCGGGACGGCACGCACACATCGACACGCTTCACGTACAGGGAGTGAGTGACAGAGGGTCTGCTCTCTAAGCCAGTCAACGAAAATACGGACCCATCCAAAAAAAAAATCTTCAAAACAAGTGAGAAATTTAATTTTTCGAACGGGTGTAAACACATTCCGAGTAGGGACCACTGTCAAATCATGTTGTCATTAATTCTTAGTTCGGGGTCCGAACACTAATCTTATGTCCGTAAGTAATACGGAGTAGGAAACGCTCGTAACTGCTACGGTTTTCGAGCTTCAAAGTCGACCCGTTGGTGTTCGTTTGAGATCGTCGTACGTACGCGTCTATGTGTGCGAGCGCCTATTTTCGATCGTTGTATGAAGCAAACCTTCTGTACTATACCGAGGTATCGGTACCTCAGTAGTACTCGGCACGTTGAAATAATCCAAGCTTGTGGAAAAGGGAACCTGATTTAAGAAATGCCTCATAATGTGGAAACATAGCGTGGAACGTTTTGGGCTGACACGCTGTTTATACAATAGATCTACAATAAATAAAGCGCTTGTCATTATTAGATTTATCCATTGCAATATAACCATTTTATTGGTGTAATAATGCAGAGGGAATTTGTAACAAAAAACTCAGTTACTTATGATAGCAAATAGTAGCGAAAATAGGTACGCAACCATTGAAAAAATACATTTAGTCGCGACAAAAACGTAAGCTCTTATGAATAGTTTGTTTTGAAAATGAAAATAAAAAATGTTAGGTAAAATGCGATATTTTTGTCTATACAGGCTGATAGTTTTGAACAATAAAAGCGGCTAAGTACGAGACAATATTTAACACTGCGTAATTGTTGAGCAAAAAACGCCGAGAAAAACACGTTTGTTGTTCCTTTGATTTTTAACTTTATGTTTTATCATTTGTTTCTATATATCCGCCATAGTAGTGTCTACCTATTACAGCACAAAAGATACAGCCCTGTAACAGACGGACGGACGGACGGACAGCGCGGTCTTAGTAATAGAGTCCCTTGGGGTTCGGAACCCTAAAAACCATAAATTAAAAAACACAAAAACAGTTCGATCGCGTCGAAAACGCAAGCTCATGTGAATGTTATTTTGATAAATAATGAGGATGTCAATGCGTGTGAGATTGATGTTATGTGAACATAGCCTAATGACACTCCGCCGATGAATAATGAGCACCTAGCCCTAAAGTATCTCCATTAACGTGTCAAAATACTTCTTCATTTATTATTCTGTTAGTGAACTATTATTAACAATTAAGGTTGTTTCCGATAATAGCACGTATAAACATACCAATGATGAGTACTCTATACTCTTTGTTTCTATTTACAGTACGAGACAGTAAATATGGGACATCGAGCATCAAAGAAAAGTTGGCCTTTATAGAGCGTTGTCCCTCTCACTTTAACCCGTACGGCGGTCTCTTTCTTATGCTCGATGTGCTATTTTAACACACAGGTAATGTGGGTCTATGAAGTCAAGGAAATTAATAGATAGGCAGAATTACACCCTTCGTCAATTAGCTTTTTCATACACCTGTCGAAGAATAAAAGTTGTGATTTGAATAAACGGACAATTTTACTGGTAGACAATTAGCTTCACAAATAATTTCCATGACTGTAAATCTTAAAAGCACTGAAATTTAAACTCTAGGCTTATCTGTACTGCAACACACACACACACACAGTACAGTACAGTAGAGCAGCAGCAGCAGCAGCAGCAGTACAGTAGTAAAGTCAACAGAAGTAATAGGTATAGAATCCTAAACGTGAACAATTACGATATAATTGGGAACGTTGGAATATTCCACATCGACAGCCCGTAGATAGTTATTATCGGACATAATAGAACCGTATTAGAGTCACTAATTCAATGCCAGTCGTTTTAACGTAGTCGACCATCTGTGTTAGACATAAAGTTGTTTACTTTTGTATTTGATGTTGAAGGCCGGGTATCAAGTTGTTTGTTTTTTTATTTACCCACAAAATAATTATTGTACAAATGTCTATGTTTTAGTTTCTCCCCCAAAAAAGGTCTCCCTTAAAGGTTTCCCCCAAGCACCGCCACTTCGACGTACTGTCCTTCTCGGTATCAGGGCATTTCTGCGGTCTTCACATGGTCATCGGTCTAAAGAGATATGAGGAATAGGATGTAAAGTTCACTAATCCTCCATAGAAAAGGGAGGATCCACCGACACTAGTAGGGTGTAGTGTCTGGTGGGAACTGCCCGACGATTGATGTCGGGGCGTTGTATACAGCGTTATCATTGGCTATTTTAACTTATTATTAAATTAACATATTGTTTGCTCATTTTATTATTATCGGTTGTTTATTGATTAACGGAAAAACCATGAATATACCTCGCAAAGTTTTCCAACAAAATAGCGAATTTAAGTGTCATCGCTCGTCGCTTCGTAAAAGTACGTACAGCGCGCAGTGCTCCCTGACCGAGTGCCCAGCGCGGCCGATCGTAAACGTTTGTCGTAAGCCATGCAAATATCTCACGTACGTTTTTGTCACAAGGTGCAATTTCTGTTACCAGTATGAAGGAGAAATTGCACCTATTTAACCTTACGGTTTAGGTTAGGACTACTTTAGACCGTCATAATATAATAGGTAATTTTCTGTATTCTGGCACAATAAAACAAAAAAAACTTGTATTTCAAAACGCTTTTTTTTTGTAGCGATCCACGTTCGCACGCTCACCTGTAATGACGATCCGCGCCCGCATCACAACCGGTTGGTGTAAATGATATGTAGGTACAGCAAACTACACAATACTACACCACCAGAACTGCTCGTACTATAACCAACAAAAAGCCTGAACATACCAAAGCAGCGGAGTATTTCAATCTCTTCAGTCATAACTCATCCGCCGAGCCTCATTGTCGCAGAAGACAAATTGAGGATACGTCATCATTTGCAACGCACTGGGTATATACCGAAGATTTGTGCGAAAGTCTTCACTCACTATCCCGTTACTGTAAATGAGAAATTATTTCCAGTTCTGTTATAGTTTATTGAAGAATGGCTTACATCTGGCAAGATATTTGCCAAATGGTTTTAGAGCTTTGGTATCTCATCAATCGAAAGTTGATTATTTTAAATACGATTTTTTGCCACTGCTAATTACTATTGTTAATAATTTAACTGTGTCACTACGGCAGGTTTAACACCAAATCGTATACTCGGCCACCGACTGTGCGCATCCAGTACAAAATGTATGAAAAAAAGCAACGTCAGCCGCCAACTGACAGTCCTTTGTTTTTCATACATTCTCACAGCCGACGGCCGTCTATACGTTTACATGAGAGCGGCCTAAAGCTACACTTTTCTAGAACAGTGGTGGCCGCCACATTGCGTCCGCAATTTACCGGCGAATGACGTCACTGAAAAGTTATATATGAAGGTGTGTTGGTGTTAGTCGTGGAAATCATCCGAAGGATCCGGCGGTTGGGTCTCGAGCTGGCATTGCACAAGTCCGAGGCCATGTTCTTTCACGGGCCCCGGTACGGGCCACCTTCGGGATCCCAACTGATGGTAGGAGGGGTTCACATCGGCGTCGAGACAACGATGAAGTACCTGGGTCTCGTCCTCGACAGCCGGTGGAACTTCGTCGAACACTTCCGACGTTTGGCCCCCAAACTGGAACGGACCGGGGCCGCCCTAAAGCGGCTCTTGCCCAACCTGAGGGGGCCAAACGCCTCCTGCCGGAGGCTTTACGCGGGGGTCGTGCGGTTCATGGCCCTTTATGGGGCCCCGGTGTAGGCGCGTTCACTGCGGCTGCGAGCCGCCCACTATCTGAACGCGCCCCAAAAGGTGGTAGTTGTAAAGCTGATCCGGGGGTACGGCACGATCTCGGGTGTGGCGGCAAGCCTCCTTGCCGGACTGCCGCCATGGGATCTGGAGGCGATAGTCCTCGCGCGCCTGCATGATTGGCGCGCGGAGGCACTACGCCGGGGGGAAACTCCGCATCCGCGGCAAATCGCGGCAGAGCGGACGGATCTCCGGCGCGATCTCATGGTGGCATGGAAAGCGTGACTTTCGCAACCCAGCGCAGGGCACGCCACGATAGTGGCGATAAGACCCCTCTTTGAGGAATGGCTACAGAGGCGTCACGGCGTTCTCACCTAGCGCCTGACGCAGGTCCTCTCCGGACATGGATGTTTCGGTAGGTTCCTGCACATCATTAGGCGGGAGGAGACGCCCGGGTGTCCAGAGGACACGGTGGAGCATACGGTGGAGGTCTGCCCCGCTTGGGCGGAGCACCGCCGTGTCCTCGTAGAGGTGATCGGCAACGGCGGCGACCTCTCGCGTCCGGCCCTGGTTCAAGCTATGGTCCGGGGCGAGAGGGAGTGGAAGGCAGTCACCTCTTTCTGCGAAGCAGTCATGCTAGTGAAGGATATGGCAGGAAGGCTGAGGTAGAGAACCTCACGCCTCAGCCGCCGCGGGAGACGCTCCGGGCGTCGGGAGCCGCGTGACGACTCCCGGCCACCGTAGGCGCGGGCCTGCGGGCGGTGAGTAATGGGTAGCTCACCGTCCGATCAGGACCAGGCCCATGCCGGACGACGCGTATGTGTTCCACGCGCGCCTCAAAGATATGTCAGCACAAAGGAAGGGGCCCGATAGGGCCGAAGCCTGCCGGGGTAGCGGGAGCGTCCGAAAGGGTTACCGTTGCTCTGGAACATAAAGGGCTAAGGAAGGAACACGGGTTTTAGTCAGTAAGAGTCTGACACTCCCTTCCGCTCCACCCAGAACGGGTGGGGTCATTTGATGATTTCCCATCCGCAAAAAAAAAAGGTGTGTTGGTGTATTTTCCTAGAGAGCGTTTTTGACACCGTAAAGTTAAACACCATCATATTCGCGACCGTCTCTGTGGCCGGTATGTTATACGGCGGTTATGCGGCCTTCTATGAAACCGTAGCTGAAGTGATAAACGATTTGAATCTTAATTGAATGTCAGTCATACTGCCTTACAAATCATCCATTGTTTCTTTTTCAAGATGGCGCTGGCGGTTATGAAATACCTATTTAATTTATTTATTTCTCGGTTCTCTCTTTCTCTTATTATTCGTTTTGTTCTTCCTCAGTTCGATGTTCTGAAAAGACTAGGTACCAGACAGACAAAGACAGGCGGTGCGTCGAACTGATGGAGGCTCTTTAAACTAGTTCTACCTAATTAGGTATCTAATGAGTTAGATTTTAGGTCACTAATGTGCCTATTTGTTAAGACGCTATTTGTACAGAGGCGAGCTAATTAGCAAGAAAAATACAATTGAACGCTTTCAAGGAAATGTGAGAGAGCTTATACATTTTTGCGAATTTCTTAAATTGCACTGTCATATTTGCAAGCAAGTGCATATATGTACAAATGCTGTTATACATATATACACAAGACAGGCAAGAAAAGTGTCACAACCGAGGAAAATTCAATTTCGACAACATTTTATTTCACCTATCTTCTCCGTACAAAAACAACACGTGTATGTTTCCACAACAATACCTGAACATATCACGTTTTCACAATAAAATGCTTCGAAACTTTTGTGAATACAAAGCGCTTACCGTGATATTTGGCGTTAGGAACACCCCGACACCTCCGTTTGCACCCTTCAAGGGATTACAAAAGATACGACTACCTTTTTACTCTACACTCTTTTCTCCCCACTCCATATAACACCCCCATTTACATATTATTCGGGCGAATAATCATTTACAAGGGAGATGGATAACGCTCCCATACAAGAATGGCCCAGCATGGACATAAATAAAACAATAATATCATGAAGGAATATTTGTATTTAATAGTCTTGTTTATATTTTATTACTCCAGAACTCGGTGGTGACGAGATATAAGACATTTTAGGTGAAAATTCTGCTATGACATTTTGACGTTAAAATACAGTAAGCATGCACATTGTCGTGATGGTCCAGTGGTAAAGCCTCGCTTCACATGCACGAGATTGTGGGATCAATTCCAGGCATGTACCAGTGTGACTTTTTTCAATTCATATGTGTTCTTACTAAGATTATCTTGGACATTACTTATATCGGTGAAGGTAAACCATCGCGAGGAAACCTGAACCTATAGTTAAGTCTGAAATCGCCAACCCTGTCTTGAGAAAACGTGCTATGCTCATCTCTTCTGTATGAGGGGAGACAATAACAGGCTGGTATTATTATCATTTACTTTTAATCATATTTAACTACAATAATCTAATAGGTATCACTTAAACCGGTCCTGTCTTTCTCGCATACAATGAATTCCCGGGACTTCTAGCAGGTCATCGGTTCAGCATGTTAGGGCTCAGTTACCTATGAGCAGTAGTGGACTTCTTTGGCTGAATGATGATGATGACTATTATTTTAAATAAAACTCTTTCGTTTGTTAGATCGTAATACTCGTATATGAATAAGCGTGGTGGTCAATGCTCGTTCTTTCTCTGTATGAGAAAATCAAATCATAAGTCAACTTTTGTAAAATTATGAATGTCAACTTTTCATAATATTGGTATTCCCTTACTAACAATTTTGTGAGGGATGTACTATAGGTTTACTTCTGCCTAACCCTTCGAGGGTTACAGGCGTGATGTAATGTGAATATTGGGTCAAACACTATATCGAAATATGATTTATTCTGAAAACATCACTTTGAACATCCATTACTTTGAAGAACCAAATAATCTATTGATTTTTAATTAAAGAGATAAATAAAATGTGTCTTTTTTACTTTTACTTCCGTTATCACTAAACGCGCATAAAAATATATAATTTTCTTACTCTATTGTCTAAAATACATGTCGTTTCGAACAATGAACATACTAATACTAATTACCATCTTATTTCAAAACATTTGAAACTCACGGATGGTAATCAAAATAAAACAAACAAAATAATACTCTTTTAAATTGATATTTTCCCACAAACTGCGGAGAAATGAAAGTCATGATGGAAATTCAAACATTATAAGTTGTTTCTTTAAAATATAATTAAGTAAAAGAAAAAAAAAAGTAAAAAAAAAAAGTAAATTTAAATTGTTTGATGAATAAATAAAGGAATGAAATGAAATGAAGTGTTTGTCCGTACTGGGCACACACACACACGTACACTTTATCCATCTACTTTAGGGTATAAATGGGCATGACAGTTGAATTATGAAGAGAAAGCTATTTGTCAGTAGAGAGAGCGATTTGTCAGTTCAAAGTTTGTTTTTATCTACAATGGAATATCGTAAGAACAGATCTAGTAATTAAGAGATACATTTACATTATTTGAAGACTTGTTAAGGTAGTTTGTGTAAACTTAGATGATCAATAACCAGAGTGGGAATACAAATCTATACTAACAGTGATAAATATTATAATGTAAATTAGAGGGTTTACCTTCAAGACTATAAAAATGAAGCAAAAAAAAACAATTGAAAACTAGTGTTTCTCGTTTAGTCTACTCTCGGCCCCTCGACCCCCAATCAATAATGTTTCCACTGGACGCCTAACTTTACCTTTTGAACTGGTCATTATGAATTACTCTTGACAAATAATTAAATTATTAAACATATCAGAAAAATAAATGTATTTTTTTTCCTCAATTCATGGTTGGTTCCTTAGTAAAAGCTGTTCATATTGACGAGTACAATAACCCGTAAGAGGTTCAGGATAAACAAAAACATAACAGTTATTAGAATATTTCTTCACGCTCGAGGTTTGGCAGAGAGCTAAGGAACAGAGTATTCTGGGTATCAAATTTGTCGACCGGGTTAAGAATACAACAATCCGTTCCATCACTCAAATAACTGATGTCCCTCGGAAATCTGCCACGCTTAAATGGAACTGGGCTGGATACATCTGTCGCTTCTTAGACGATAAATGGGCCAAACTTCGACCCGTTTAATGACAAAAGACATCGCGGCAGGCCGAGACGGAGATGACGGGATGAGCTGAACTCCTTTAACAAAAACTGGCAGCTATAGACAGAGTAAGGTGGAATGAGAGTAGGGAGGCCTTTGCCCAGCAGTGGGACAATAATGGCTTATTTAAAAAAACTATCTCTCGAAGCTTATAATAATTTGTAAGAAAACTAACACGTAATCAAAGAAAACGTTCACAAAATACCCTTGCACAATGTATAATACCTTCTACCTGATTCTATTAGTCACTCGTACAATCTGTAACACATAATGCATACACAATCGGTACGGCTTCACCTGGGGACCTTGCCTTGTTAGTGATGTTCGCAAGTTTTCTTTGCAAAGAAAAAAGTAACCGTTCGAACTGGAGGTAAGTAGATCTTTTTTCAAACTGTCCCCGAAGATTCCAAGAGTTCCGTATAACAATTGAATTTTATTGCAGGCAAGTTTACATGTGACGTTTATTGTGTGACCGGAAGGCCACAAAATCTAGTCGCAGTCTCATCTGAGCGATAATCAATGTCAAAAATGTCGGGAAATTAGACGTATTTTTGACGGATCGAGACTGAGATCAGACTGTGAACGTTCTTAAAATTACGAGGATTGACCCTGAGATGTATGTACCTAATCAATTATTATATTATATTTTCTTCGGATCGTAGCAGGTGGTGTCCTGTAGTTTCTGCCTACCCCCATGAGAGGAAGGGATGAGTTTATGTATATACACACATACATGAACTTTTGTTATCATTCAATATGGACCTAGGAATTTTGTGAAATACCGATTTCATTATAGAGGTATGAATGTGTGAGATTATAAAAATAATAAATTGCTCTGAAAGTAAGTCACGTACGTTTACCTACATACAAGTAAGTGTATAAGGCAGAGTAAATGAATGTGTCGTAACAAGTGCGGTGTGAGCAGTAAGTTCTATTATATTTATTATTATAAGATTTTTTTTATAACAATGTATGGAAGAAAGAAAAAAGTAACATATTATTATTCATACATTTAATCGCACAACCCTGACTGCTGCTCAATCGCTTGTAATATCAAGCGAAGACCCTAAAAAGCCAATGTATCGAAAAAACTATTACCTACTAACATCCACTAAACTATCACATGCCATTAAATACGCGCATAATACATCCATAAGTAAGTTAGAAAATGAAACAAAAAGCTGGAGATTACGCGGAATCCCCCAGTGACGCTAAAAGTACGACACAACTCGCGGGAAGGTTGACAAAAAATCCTGAAGGGTCGGCCTCTATAAGTTAAGCAGGTGTTTGGTTAGTCGCATCTAAATTCGCAAAGTTGCTGGACCGACATATTTTTGCGGATAATCTGATAAACTTGCATAGACGTATGTAAAGGGAAGAGGGAATTTGTTACGTTTTTCGGGTCTTGATTTTTCCATTCAGGGTCTAAGGTAACATTTATTGTGAAAACGTTTTTAGGGAATCGATTAGCGTTCTCCGGCTTTCGGTTACCCGGTTCGATTCGTGCATAGAACCAATATTTGTATGACCAACTGGCCATTCTTTTGGATCGAACGTTTGTGTATTTTGTTTGCGTTTGTAGGTATCCACTATGCAGAAGAAATCACTATCCGTCGAGAGTGTTCTGCACGTGAACCGTTATTTAACAGGAAAAACATTCGTCCAAGCTGGAACAACTCTGGAACATGTTTCAAAACATGCAGTTTTTGACAAGTCTGCTCGCAAGCGAAAAGTTGCGTTTCAACATTTCCCGTTCAGATAATGTTATTGAGTTCGATTCTATCAGCAAATTCATTCAGGAAACTGCTATCTGCTAACCTAATAAAAACAAAGTAAAGTAAACCTTTCGACTGAGAATCTACTTATTTGATTTATTAATCGTTTAGGTGGGCACATTCGAGGGTCAGAGGGTCGCACTGGACCAATATTTTTGCTACTCCGTTTAGATTACACCGACCGGACCTTACTCCTGGGTCCAACTATTATAGCCTTCTATATTTCACGACGTTTTATTGTGAAGATGCGTTTTTTCATGGTAGAATTTTGTTTATGTTTTTAATAACATACGGTGCTCGCAAAATACGTAAATTACATCACGA
The DNA here is from genome assembly GCA_949629185.1 of Apamea crenata. Lineage (NCBI taxonomy): Eukaryota > Metazoa > Arthropoda > Insecta > Lepidoptera > Noctuidae > Apamea > Apamea crenata. Next base: position 17,397,472 of record OX451371.1, read on the forward strand.
TGTGAAAGCATACTTTGCTATTAGAAAAGGATTTTGAAAAAAAAACAAACCTTTTTTTTTGTTGCCTGGTCTTTTGTAATGCTACATACTCGTATTTTGTTGAACATAATTATGTTTTTTTGAGTGTACCATAGATTATTTACGTCTAGCGTTCGAAAAGAATTTCATAATAAAAGTGAACTCAATCTGTGCAGAGCAAGCTTATCAAAAATGCCGCGTATTTTTGTTAACATCGTCTGTATTACTTCGAATGCAATCTAGAATATTGTGTTTTAAAGCTGGACATCAACATCATGTTTTCGAAATATGTAGGACGAGATTTTTATTTTCCGGAAAAATGTGACGCAAAAATTCGTGTTCATAATATCTTGTTTCATGATATTTTTAATTTATTTGCAAGTTTTTCAAACTATCTGAATTATCATTATTTAAATCCAATGTATTTAATACTGCCGTCCCAGATTTTTACGCTTGCTAAATAAATACCTAATACTAGAAAAAATATATACGTGTAACAAAAATATCACCTACACAATGATAATACATATTGATCACACTTCAACGTTCATCAATTCCCTACTTAAGACCTCTTTCACAGGAACTTGAAGTATGGCCCATTGTGTACAGGCACCAACCATTATATATTTTTTCTCCCCATTACGCCATATCACACATTGGGATCTAATATATAGCCGCGCAGGTCCCAACGAGGGTAGTTTACGACTCAAGTCGATACAGATAGCACAGTTTCCGATACCCCGTACTTGCGACTTGCAAGGTTGATATCATCGGTCACCTACCACCTGATTTATAAGACTTAACCGCGCTCTATGACCTGGTGGTCATTTAGTGGGACATGGACAAAGTTTTCGTGTAGGTGTGTGTGTTAGTGCTGTTTTGGTAATGGTTTAATGGTTTTTCAAGTAAGGTAATTAGGGTGTAGAAGTTAGTAGGGGGTTTGTGCAACTAGAAATCGGTGGTGATTTCTTGTTCAGATTCAGAAAACGAAAAATCTTTCTGATCAATTTATTTTGTAAAAAAAAAGGTGCCGGTGCTCTTGCGCCATTTGTAACCAAGTCTCCAAAACATTTAAAAAGTACATCCATTAACCTTCTCTATAATGTTGTTGATCAGAATTCGGTTCGCAAACCTAAAAAGTAAATTTCAACATAAAAAGGCTTGATTAAAGTCACCTTTTTATAAGGTTTAGTGGAAACAAAAAATGTGTTCGGTGAGATTGCTTCAAGTCAAATCCATGTCAGGTTAGAAGTTCCTTGGTTTCTTAACGATCTAGTTTTCTTTATTATTCCAGACATTGACAATTAAAATGTTTAATTTATAAAATAATAGCTTCGAGCTTTTCAAATTCGTATAAAAGAAATCTTTCAAACATCGCCAACCTGAATCGATTGGCCAACCAATAACCTGGCAAGACTCGCAGCGTATAAACTGGACCCACCACTCCCTTGAATTCGATGGCACAACTGGCAGGCGTCCAGTATCGCAATGTAGACCACTCGAGGAATGCTTATCTGTCCCGCCTTACGTGAAATATATCACGGCTTTGTCCAAACTAATGTTTTAAGCTAAGCGTGGTAAACAGCCTTATGTAAGCAAGTCCTAATTTGGACTGAAAAGAGTCTTAAAATTTTATTAGGGAAAAAGTTTTGTATGCTCTGAAATTCGGTGTACATGTCAAAGAGAAAAGTAGTGACTCATTCTGAAATAAGATTAGGGAAACTCATATAAGACTTTGAGATACTTAAAGAAAAAGTTAATATCTGCTTCGATGGGGGACCTTTTTGAACACCTAAGTAAGTTAAAAATAGTTGAATACTTTTAGACCTTTTGCCAATCAGTCATTTTGAAGGTCACCCGAAAAGCGGATACCAATAAAGATTAAAGATAGCGCTGATGAAATGTTTTTTACATTCATCAAGCTAACATTCGGAGAAACTTTCCTTCTAAGAAAATGTTCCTTTGACTAGGTACCTACCTATCATTCATGATTACCTAGTAATTTGTCTGGCTGTAAGTACCAGCGTATTTTATGTTACGACTACTAATTAGCTTATTCTAGAATAAATAACGATTACGCTAGATGGAGGTCTTTATCTTTCTTAAAGCGGCTCGAAAAGTACCGAATAAGAATTGACAAAACCGTTGTAAATTTCATCAGCTGGTTAGACTGGAAGTCGAACCCAACATAGTTGGGAAAAGGCTAGCAGATGATGATGAAATCTTTAGTCAGGAAGATAGTGGTGCTGACTATCCAGGTTGAGACGGCCGTGTCTTGTGAACATGGAACATAATGAAACTAGCATTGCATACATCACTATTATCCTAATTTATTTGTGGTCGGTGCAACATGTCTTTTTCTTCCATGCTAATTCTCTACTAGCGCTGCAAGCATAAATGAAAAATAATGTAGTAATAATGAAATTCGTACCTTTGCCTATTGTAGTCGAGACCCTGAAAAAAGAAGACCTAGATGACAGAAAAGATGACTTTATACCCAAAAGGAAATACGCACGTACACTCAAGGCCCAATAGTCATAAATATCGCAAAGCATTCTAAATTGTTAACGTAACTTCTTTTGACGGAAGTGTCATTTGAATTCCTTGTCGTCGCATCCATCTCAGGATGTTCACGCACGTGCAGCCAAACGATCTCCTCCCGAATTCTCTCTGGAGCTGCGACGACTCGACGAGAGACGATTTAAACAGGCTCGGATCCGTTCCCAAAGAATTGTTTCCGTAGCAAGCTGGGAATTAAACGACGTATCTTTAAGTCACCGTAAAACTCTGCGATAAGATTCCGAGCACTTTCGCGCAATGAGTCGCCTCGCCGGCTTGCTTTGCGACAGTATTTTTAGTCCATTTTAGGCTAAACCATAGATATATGACCGTCATTAGCTTTGCACAAATATTTCTGGGCTTGGACGTATTTTTATCGCATAAGCCTCTGTTTTGAACACAAAAGCAAGCCGGGTTCGCACGGCTTGTATGTCTCTTTTCATACTTTTTTATTAGGTTTTCGGGGTTCCGAGGTTCCTAGTCGGATCCGTAGTAAAGCGATTATTGCTGATTTATGGGACTGCCAGCCTCGTTTTATTGTGGTTCATAGCTGACTCGTGAGTCTCCTGGCTTATAGCTTTCGCGTGGCAGTTATCTTATCCGGTTATATGACATTGGGTATGTTTGGTGAACCTTAAGTACCTAAGTAACATACTAGACACATAGATACGCTACGGCGCGGTTGGCGCAGTGGTTAAGCGATTGACTGCTGCGCTGCGTGTCGCGGGTTCGATTCCCGCACTGAACAAATATTTGTATGACCTACAATTAGTTGTTCCGGGTCTGGCTGTTGGTGTATGTGAGTTTATATGTCTGTGAACGCACCCACGACACAGGAGAAATTCCTAGTGTGGGGCCAACACTTTAAAAAAAAAAAAAAAGGTAATCATGTGTAACTTCACCAAACGAAATTGACATACAAAAAGTCCGCTATCTCGAACAAGCAACGACACACAACGCACCGCTACAATGGCGACATTAATTTAACACACAGGTAGGGCTTAGTGCCCAGTAATCATAAAAATTATAACAACATCAAAATATTTCTTAATTCGAAAACTACCGCCTGCGCCTCTCTCTTTCCTTCAATTCGCCTACTCTTTGCACATTATTCATTTTAATTTCATTTCATGATTTGTGACCACGGCAAACCTTTAATGAAATGAAATACGTTCATAAAACGAAAGCGCGAAACCCTACACGTGTATTAAATTATTGTCGCCATTAAAACGGCACGCTGTATAGAATACACCGAGTAATTTTCTGTTGACCGTGCCTCTTCTATACATAGTATAAAACAAAGTAAGTTTTCGTGGCTCCCTGTGTTTCCGCCTACACAATGTTTTTCATGCGCTATCATCATCTTTTAGAACATTTATTCCGGAAGCTTTACGTCTATAATAACATTGAAATCTTGATGTTTTGACATGTCGAAATTGCACCTGAGCGAGGCAGGGGCGAGTCGCTAAAGTGTAAAATAAATAAACTGTGCCATACTCTATAGGATGGTGCTGTGTGCCTTTAAAGTACCTAAACACAGAAGCTTTAGTTAGAGCCCTAAACACAGAAGTATTATGTTTTGATCTAGGCAACGTTTGACGACACGGTTGGCGCAGAGGCTGAGCGATCAACTGCTGCGCTGCGTGTCGTGGGTTCGATTCCCGCACGGAACAAATATTTGTATTGCCTACAGGTAGTAGTTCCGGGTCTGGCTGTTTGAGTATGAGAGTTTAAATGTTTGTGAACGCACCCACGATACAGGAGTAATTCCTAGTGTGGGGCAACGTTTTTTAAGAAAAAAAAAAAACGACTAGGCATTCGACTTACGAACCAGGAAGCAAGGTAATGCAGTTTCCATGAAACGTCAATCAATCAATCAAATGTTTGTGTACATAGTATACAAATACAAAGGTACGTATCTACGTGTCCTGCCACGTTGCTAAGATCATCGCGGGCCACATGATTTACCGAATACATATTTATTAATTATCAGTAAACAAGATCCCATAATATCATAATCTAAACATGAGCATCGTTATACTCAATCTATACTAATAATAAAACTGAAGAGTTTGTTAGTTTGAACGCGCTAATCTCTGGAACTACTGGTTGGATTTGAAAAACTATTTTCGCATTTGATGACCCAATTCTTGATCAATGCTATTTAACGTTACGCTAGGACCCTTGGGAGCCGAAAAAAAAAAGAAAAAAGTCGGAAAGAACGCTATGCGGAAACAGGCGATGCGATGCGATGCGGCGGGGTGGGTCGGGGAACAAGATATTTCACGCGGAAAAAGTCACGGGCAGAAGCTACGAGTAGTAAATACATAATTATTATTAAAAAAGTCCCCCGGCCGCGCCTGTCTGTCTGTCTGAACGCGACAAACTCAATACGGTTTAAGCCTATGAACGGACTGATCCATATTTAGTTATATGTATAATAATTCATTAAGGTTTTGTGTAAATTGGCTGAAATATGACGATGATTGTTGAGATGTCAGAAAATATCATGCCGACTGGGAGCTTTACTGACGTGTAAACATTGGATACAATTTGGCGCACGGATAGTTTATAACCTGTATTAACGCATAGGGTCCTTTAAATCCTGGTAGTATGTTCCCGTGGGTTATTTTCCGATATTCACGCGGGCGAGCCGCGGGAAAAACTAGTGGGGCTATAAAATGAATAGAAGAGATACTGCCAAAATAACCATGCTTGGTAAACAGATTACTCCTATTAGTATAAAGGAAGGATATCCTTTCTTCCCTAAACGTTAACATTCCTAACAAGTATCTTACAAAGCGACGAAAATAATTGCACTACAAAAACAAAAACGCTTGAATGTATCGCAACTGAAATAATCTCCTACAGAACAGAGTATTAACATTAGTATTCCTCGCACACCGCACGATATATCTGAAACCTTGCAATACCAGCCCACTTTAAATGCTTATTCCATTCATTATTACTTCTACGATACCTTCAGTGTTTTATTTAGTGTTACAAACAAGCAAAAAAACTGCCATGACAGGGGTTTAAACTGATTAACCCCGTTTCATTTAAAATCACGTGATACAATGTCAGTCTTCGCCAGTTTACTCACAGAATTGTAGAGCTTACTTCTGAAGTCACAAGAGTTGGAATCGCGTACAGTCAATAAATAAATCACCTAAATAGTTAAGGTGACCATTCATCAATGTGGATCGAAAGTAGGCTCTATATTCACAGATTATTTACTCCAAGTAGACTTTACTGATGACTGTAGTGTATTCCAAAATGGACTCTATGACCTTATTTTAAGATACGCTATCGAATAATAGGTCATTATAGCTCTGTTTTACATAGGCTATACATAATGTAGTAGGTTTCTAATGGCCAATAATTGGTTGAAATCTACGTATAACTTTAGAATAATGGATGTGATTCGACACGATAGATTATAATAAGGCAATTTGGTGACCCTATTAGCTGAAATATAAGCACAAAATGTAGGAAAATCAAGACTTTGTAAAGGTTATGTTAAATGCTGATTAGTCAATGATTCATGATAAGTGACATTTGACAATAAATTAAGGTAAAAAAACGCATAAAATCAGAAAGTTGGACAAGTGAAAAACGCAGAAAGCTGGTACCTACTTCTGCAGTTTAAGAGGAACAGAAAGGCGGAAATCGTTAGTGTAAGTTCGAGTTGAAACTTTTTTAACTCCAATGGCAATTGACTTCTTCTTCAAATACGTACTTGCATTTATAGTAGCCGGGCGTAAAAATAGCACATCGAGAAAAAGTTCGACTTTGTAGAGCGTTGTCCCTGTCACTCATACCTGTGTGTCCGTCTCTTTCTAAAGCACGATGTGTCAGACGTATTTCCACGTATACATCATTACATAATTATTGTAAAACAAAGTCCCCCGCCGCGTGTGTCTGTCTGTCGGAACGCGATAAACTCCAAAACTACCGAACTTTTCATATAGTTTTTACCAATGGACGGAGTGATTCATGAGGAAGGTTTAGGTGTATATTAGTTCATTACGGTTTTGTAAAAATTGGCTGAAGATGTCAATGATTATTGAAGATGGCGGAACAAATCATACGGTGTGCACCGCGTAAAGCAATAGAGTGATATGAAAACAATGTATAAATGGGATATTTTCTGATATCCACACAAAGTAGCGGCCAGAAGCTAGTTCATAATAAAACCAGTGAAGCGTCCTCGAATAAGCTGGTGGATGTTGGCATACTAAGCAACTAAGCTTACAATGTAACGCTTGGACTACAGATTGGTGATAACAGAACAATGTAGGTAACTAATACACAGTAGAAGCCTTCTTATAATGAAAAATAACAGCTTTTGACGAAACCTTTGTTCTTGGCTTATAATATAGCGCGCGAAATGAGATTGAAAAAACCATTGCACAGCTTTGTCTAATAGATGAAAGAAATTAATTTTGACTACCAACTTTATATTCAAATCACAACCGTCATTCTTTGACAGATAAATGAAATGGCTACAATACGGTAAATTGATTCCCTGACTGTATTTAGAACGGACGAGGTGCTGACAATTGAACAACTGAACTGAATTGAACAGAAAATCATACAGTGCTGACCCCACGTAACATGGGTCTATTTCAGGCAGAAAAAAGGACAAAAAATACAATATAGGTACTTAGGAGATGAAAGCTGAATACGAATAACTTCTGGTACAAGCAACTCAAGTTCCGAGAAAAGGGTATCGGTCGTTCTTGGAAACATTGAGAACTTCGATGTTTGCGCTTTGAAAATGAATGGAACAGCGGTTTTATTTCCATGAATCTACGTTTCCTAAAAGTTGTTCATATTCATGAGTTATTTACTTACCACCTAAAATATTATAACATATTTCTGTCTCACCTTAGCATAAGCATGTAATCAGCAGCCTTTAATGTTCCCACTGCTGAGACACAGGCCTCCACTCTTCGGGGAGGGAATGTGCTGTAATCTACCTCGCGGGCTCAGTGCGGGTTGGTAGCTGTCTCATGTCTTCGAATTTTTGATTCTAGGACATGCCGGTTTCCGCACGATATTTTCCTTCGCCGTTTTGAGACCTGTCTCACCTTGTACGGTCCTATCTTAAGTAACAATTTCAAGCACACTTATTTAAATTCATTACTATAATTCTGACTATAATTAAAGTCTAGATAGCTTAACTCGAGCTAGAACTGAATCGATTAAGGTTCTCGTTACCGAAATAATGCGGTTAATAAAAGTCGGCTAATCGTCGAATAAAAATCGATTTGCGAGTGGTGCTTGCGATACGAGAAAACTTGGCACGGTTGTGTAACCAGCTCTTATGCATAGTTCATTGGGTAAATATATAGTATTGAAAATAATAGTCTAGGTTCTACTGAGAATTTGTCTATTTATTATTTGTCTATGCGCGCTATGGAGCGAGCTATGCTCGGAGTCTCTTTGAAGGATAGAATCAAGCATGAAATTATTTGGATAAGAACCGGGGTTACCGACATAGCTTGCAGAGTAAGCAAACTGAAGTGGCAGTGGACTGGCCATGTTTGTCGAAGGACCGACGGCCAGTGGAGCAGACGAGTCCTGGAGTGGACACCGCGTATTGGCAAGCGTAGTGTGGAGCGTCCCCCAGCTAGATAGACGGACGACCTTAAGAAGGTAGCTGGGACAGACTGGACGCGGAAGGCGGAGGACAGGGTGCTGTGGCGCAGCCTGGGAGAGGCCTATATCCAGCTGTGGACTGCGAAGGCTGAGTTGATTGAATATTTTTCTTGCGAAAATACTGAAAATATGAACCGTTAATAGACCAATAGTCGAGACACTCGTTACTAAGTAACAGCCGCAACAATCAAGGTACCACGCTTTAGGAGGACGGCTCGTGGATGGGTGACCATCCATATCGCACCGAGGCCCCTCCATTCTCTAAAAGAACGTAATTTCGTAGGTCCCGCCTATCATTTGTAGCTTTTTGACAATCGTTACAATCCCAGAAGTCCCAGAAGTCCCAGGTAGTCAGAATCCTGAGAGTCTGTGAAACAGTCTTACCAAGGCGGGGTTGTGAACGTCAACTGTATCTGGTTAGACTAGAAGCCGACCCCAAAATACTTTTGGAAAGGCTAGGCAGGTCATCGAAAGACCCTGTGGTCTTTAAACGCGAGCCTGCTAAGATGGCTCACAATGCTGTTATTGTGAACCGTCTAGTCAGGCTCACGGTCCTTCAGCATTGTTTGCAGTTTAGGGAGGCGCACCACACAAACGTTAAACAAAAACTGTTTGGCTCGATCGTGTAGCACGAAAGACAGCCGCGAGTTAATCTTTACAGCTGAGGTTTTGGGTTTGTTCGTCGATCAGGCGTTTGAATCAATTAGTGATAGCTAAGTGTAAGAATAGTGCAATAGGGAAAGGCATATGCTTATCAGCAAGTATGTGGCAAATCAATGCTGTGCAATAATCATGCTTGGAAAAACGGAGTGGTAATTGGTGTCGGTATTTGCTTTGAAAGAGACACAAGAGTACAAGATGCTTTCTATCTTCAACGGATTATAAGCCTTTTACAAATCTCTCATAAAGTCGTCAGTTACTTGCCCACCTACCTAATAGTCTGTTACCATCAATCTGCCTAGCCTTTTCCCAACTATGTTGGGGTCGGCTTCCAGTCTAACCGGATGCAGCTCAGTACCAGTATTTTACATGGAACGATTGCCTATCTGACCTCCACAACCCAGGTACTGGGTAATACTATACCCCTCTTCTCGTCTTCTTGGTAAGACTGATTGTCAGACTTTCGGGCTTCTGACGACCCGTAACGACTGTCAAAGATCCACAAATGACAGCCGGACCAACGGCTTAACGTGCTTTCCGAGGCACGGAGGGGTCTTGGTATGTAAAGATGGTCACCCATCCCCAGACCAACCGCGGCAAGCGTAGCTTAACCTGATCGATCGACCCGTGCGGCTGTTATTACTTAGCCACAAGCCCCTCTCTATTATTCTGTTACCTAAGTAGTTATTTATAGGTTGTCTAAATTCATATCTGAACAATCCTAAACGTAGTCATCCTAAAAATTTGGTACAAAATTAGAATACGGAGGTAGTCTCAAAAACATACGAGTGGGTACTTGATGATCAAACAAAGTTTTTGTAAAACGACGAGTATCGATCACAGTTATATACGGTTGGCTTTTCCGAGGCTATTTGCGATTAAACTGATGTGGAGTACGTTATATATACGTGCAAACATATGTATATGGATGTTCGATTGTTAAGGATATCCCTTACCCGATACCTCCATTAACTCGAAGGAACAACACCCGTTCTTACCACCATTCTTAGAATTGTTTGTGCCAACGACTTAGTCAGAGTGCATAAAACTTCTTTTATGTGGTACTGTGTAAAATGTTATAATAAAATACCACTCGATATTCTTCAACTAAATGAGAAGAAATTTAAAACGTACACTATGTAGACCAGCATATTATAAGTTAGATGAGTATATCGTAGATAAAAATGCTTGGCTTAATGCTGGTCCTGCTCCACAGGCACTTGGGCTCACTAGTTGATCACAATTTCAATATTTGGAAGAGATGCTTCCCCTTTTTTTTGTGTTTCTGATATTACGAACTTAAGGTTTATTTTATTCAATCAAGATTTAATTCTACTTGATTTACTTCAATATTAAATACCTCTACCTGATTGGTAGTATTTTTGATGTTTTTCTCATCTCATAAATAAATTGCAAACTATAGTTTTGTATAATTTAGAAGCATTTTGTAAATGTAAGAACTATGGATCCGTTTTTTATGATATTTTGATGTTGACTTGAAAGAGCATGGTAGTTGAGAATATGTCATGCTCACTGGTGGTGGCGCGTGTGTTGGATCATTCGGTTCCCTACAAAATGGTTGAGCTGGGTGGTGCTGATCCACGCGTCATGTTCGTGAACGGGCGCCGTCGGTTGAGACTGGTCATCTCTTAACTGCCAGGGCTTATTTTTAATTTTATATTTTGAATACAATTACACTACAATTCTTAATAAAAAAAAACTGATTATTTTGATTTAAAATAGATAAAATACACCTAACATTATAATGTTTATTGTTCCAAAAACAGTTCTATAGATTATTTTTCCACCAATTGCAATACAATACAGTACTTAACTTTAGTCGAAAAAATCACCTGTACTAGTTAAAAAACTGTATCACAGGAATATACTACAACTTCAAGTTTCCATTGATTTAGTAATGTGAGCGAAACCGCGGGGCACAGCTATTTCTAAATGAAAAACATGCCAGTTCAGTACATTTTAAAATACTATCAAATCATCAAAATAATCAAAATAAATAAATAATAAATATAAATACTTAATAACACCAATTTTGATAGCCCAGTGTGACTTGTTGTTTTTCCGTCGCCATCGCCATGTTGGTAACATTACGAATGAAAATGACAGTTGGGAAAGTTGACATGTGCCGGCTATCCCAGCGTTATTAAGGCACGTCTTGTTTTAGAACAAGACTGTCAGACCTATATGAGTGACAGAGACAACGAGAGAAAACAGAACGTTTTCTCAAACTCCAGAAAGAAAAACCTTCCATTGAGTGCCAATATTTGTTTTCATTGTGTTTAATATCTAAAATTAGGGGTTAAGTAATAACAGCCACATGGAACAATGGATCAGGTTAAGCTACGCTTTCCGCGGTTGGTCTGGGGATGGGTGGTGGCCATCTTTACATACCAAGACCCCTCCGTGCCTCACGTCACAGTCATGACGTGCAGCTGTCGACTATTTCTGTTTTGTGCTCGTGATTATAGATATATTTTGTTTTATTTTTATTTATTATTCGAGTTAATTATTTTTTGGTATGCACGTGTTTCTATGAGAAATAAACATATTTTCCTTTTATTATTATTTGCTGCACACTCTACAAAACTGATGATATACATCTGAAAGACGTCCTTGTAACATAGGGACCAGTTGAAAACCAGCGTCAGGCACTAGCTCTCTGGCATTTATGCTGAACTGAGCACTTATAAGACTTTGGTAAGATCCCAGTTATAATATAATATAATAATACGCCGTCCCGATCTGTAACCCTTTCTACGACAAATACGGCACTAGAATTGTAAGGGTGCAGAAGAAGTTCTTACGGTCTATGAACTATAAGTGCTTCCAATCAAAGGTTCCTTATGTGCAGCTATTGAAACGGTATGGAGTACTAGATTTGGGATCTAGGCGGTTGTTACTTGATGTCATGACACTGCACGGCATATGCAATAGCAGATTTGATTGTATTGATCTAACAAACAAATTGTGTTACAGTGTACCCAGAAGTGTTATTCGAAGGGAACGCGTCCCTAAACTATTCCATATAGACATATGCAGGACTAACGCTGGGGAACGTGCACCTCTTCGTCGCCTTTTTGATTCTTACAACACGCATTTTATTCAACTGGATATATTTTGTCTATATAAGCAATCATTTAAGAGAATTTCTCTAGATAGTTTGGTTAGCGAGTATTTTAAGTTAAATTCAGCTAAGCTAAGTAACACAGCATAATTGTGGCAGCGACTAGTGTTTTATATTTCTTTTTTATTTACTTGTCTATAACACTTCTCTTAACCTTTAGTTAAAACGTAGACAATGGTGTGGGTTACGTGTTTGTTAAATCTTAGTTCAAATATTTATCTGTATTTTGTTGCATGTAACTGTTTTTTGTAATGAATATATAAATAAACTGGACCTATTTGGCGGAACCGTGAGGCATACAATACCGTTTTAAAGATTTTTCTGTTTTTTTTTCATGTGGATATTGTGTATCTAACCTGGGTCAAATAAAGAATAATGCTCATGGATGTATGGAATCCCGTACCATGCTGCCAGTCTTTTATCCGGTTTTTTTAAACTTAAAAAAGTGATGAAAAACAACTCCCTACTCTGCACTACTGCGCATTCTGTACTCACAGCATTGTTTGAAAGTAGTTGCAAGTGCCTGTATACTACATAGCTTGGTCGGTTCGACTGTACATAAACACTCATGTACTCACATATATGTTTGTATTACCAGTTCAGTGCAGCAGTCCATTCTATTCGGAACAAGAGTAGATTTGCAGATACATTACCGCCACGTGTGACTTCGAATGGTATTGTATGTAGGTACGAATGCATGTACTGTTTAGAGATTTTTCGCCTAGGAATGTGAATGTAGGAATGCAGAATAATTTGATTTTGTTATCGATTCTGAATGCAATAGTGGATTGATTTAAAACTAGCTGTGCCTTTTATAACGAAATCGAAAACGCACTATCAGTCACAATCTGAATCATTTTGAAGGATATTGCTAATCCATTGCCTCATATGTTCGAAAAATTATCTGCTCAACAACGTAAATAACGCAATGAATGTTGTTGAACCGTCAAAATGAAAACCATTCATACTGTTACCGTGTTACACAATGCTGGTCAGAGATGACCTTAGATTATCTATTTAAAAATAACTTGTAAATCAGGGATATGTAGGTACAGTCAGCCTCAATAAGATGTATACATATGGACAAGGATTATATTATATGGTCTACAATTTTTTTCCATAATACGAGTATTTTATCAGCGTATGATACGCCTTAAATTAAGTAAGTAGGTGTACAATATGTATTAAAGTTTGTAGCTAGAACTTTGTAATACAATATTATGGAACAAAACTTGTCGACGATAAAATGAACCCTTGTCATCATTTACATCTTATTGAGCCTGCCTGTACATACCTCTTTAATTATAAGCCTACTAACGAGCAGGCGGATAAAATGACGTTGTTAGAAAAATGTGAGAATAGCCCATATGCTTGATTTCCGGTCGAAAGGTTGCAAATTCAAAGTCCATCCGTAGCAGAATTGTCGTGAACGATTGTAAGTATATTCCAGTAAGAGTATCTAGTACGTTTTCAAGTAAAATTCTGACATTTTCCGATATCTAGTTTGACTGGACCGACCCCAACATACTTAGCTGCAAAGGCTACGAAGTTATTTACATACGAGCTCTATCCGCATACCAAACGCAATCCAAGAAAAGAGATTGCAAATCTTGACCTACGAGTATAAATATATACCTACTGTTAAGGGCAGTTATTCATAATATACATAAATATTTTAGTACAAAAAGCAACTTATTTCAAATTTGTCATAAATCACACAAACTTCACCTTGTATAAAATCTACTTTTCCTTTGCGAAGGAAAACGCGTAGCAATTTGCTACGAAACTCGTAGCATCGTAGCCTCGTAGCAAGTACTTTAACCGCGGTTTCGTAGCAACCGTATCTCTCAAGTTGTATTTCAAAATGATGTCCATACAGATAGACGGACCGATAGGCGCAGCGACTCTAAGATAAGCTTTTGTGCTACGGGTTGTGGGTTTAAATCCCGTATAGAACAAATTGTTTTATCTCCAGATTGCGAATGAACTGTAGATACAGTTGTTACGGGGCTGTGTGTTCGTAGATTTCAAAACAGTAAATGAGTTATCAAAAAACAACTTAAAAAGATCGGCCAAGTGCGAGTCGGACTCGCGCTCGAAGGGTTCCGTACCATTATCTATAAAAATCACGTCTGTTGTATGGGAGCCCCCCTTAAATATTTATTATATTTTAATTTAATTATTTATTTTTAAAATGAATATACAACTAAATATTCTGTGAGTATTTCAAGCGTATACCTGTTGCCGTTATTAATATCGAGCAAAAATTAAAAAAAAAATAACGTTTGTTCTATGCCGAGTTCAAGCCCCAATTAAATATTTATTTAATTCTGTTTTTAGTATTTGCTGTTATAGCGACAACAGAAATATGTACTTCATCTGTGAAAATTTCAATTGCATAGCTATCACGAATCATGAGATACAGCCTGGTGACAGACAGACAGACAGTGGAGTCTAAGTAATAAGGTCCCGTTTTTACCGTTCGGGTACCTAACCCTAAAAACAGGAAAACTAAGTATTTTCTATCATGTTATCTCATTTTTGAAGTAATCTAAACAGTTAAATGATTAGGTATGTAAGTATAGCTGATGGCGTGCTGTAGGTAGGGTAGTCAGAAACTACCCCAATGGAGTAGGTGTGAGCTTATACATACATAATTATGTTTAACACATTGAGGCACAGTAAATGCCCCGCAGGCGCCATAAAACTTCTATTGTGTCTAGCTCAGAGTCCTTTGAAAAAAAATATCAGACAACCAGGGCCTATAATGTTAGTTACAAAAAAAAAAAAACTATATTAGTAGGTACAAAAATAAAATAAAAGTAGAAAATAATGTCGCTTCACCCGATACCTGATATCCGATTAAAATAAATAAAACAACATTGGAAAAATCCCAACCCTTCACTTTACAACAAAGTCGAAAAATAACAATAATAATGTAAGAAGAAGTCGCAAAATGAACGAAGTTACGCCGCCATCACTCCTGGGAGCAGGTAATACCCACTCTCTCCAATATATCATACTTGAGTAGCTAACAACGAATTAATGTATCATTGCTAAGAGCCTCTCAAGTTTAATTTGCTTCAGCTCCTTAATTAAGTACATACGTAACATGCGTGAGATACACATTTTGTACATTTTTAATTATGTTAGGTTTCATGTTTTATTACTCGTATTTTTGAAAGTGCGGGTGAATTTAAATTGAAGGATATTTGTAAAAACTTTAAATTGGTTTTGGAATTAAAACATACGTACTGTATATACATATTGCAGAAGACCGCATAGCTTGGAAACGCGTCGTGTTGGTTGCGATCCTCAACATTGAAGGAATGATGAAGAAGAAGAGAACACGTATGTTTAATCATTAACATACAAGTTTATGTCCCTAAGAGGGCAGCGGGGACATTACGTAATACACTGTCACTAAAAAAATATGTATAAAAAGAAAACAGAATTAACATTACCATGTTTTTTATTCGGGAAAAACACGTGAGCTTGTGGTGATAACAGATTAGCTTAAGCAAGAATGGTGGCTAAGCCAACCGGCCGAAGTGTGTAGGGACCCGGATATCTATGGTAGGGACCAATAACTAAACCTTCGACACTTGTAGAGGATTTTTTGCAACCCTTTAATAGAACTATATATTTTAAGCAAGTATGACGTGAACTTGCTTCATTAGAAAGCCTTAAAGCTACTCACATAGTTCGGTGTTTTTAACCTAATTGCCATCAAATTCATACTGTAATTCCAGCTTCCCAAAACGAAATATTCAATTTCTCACAAAATTTATTTTTGCCGGTACGTACCTAAAACCTGGAAATATTACCCATGGACACACATCCCAGAACCCATAAATCCGGTGAGCAGCTTTCATGAAATTAAAATAAATAACCAAACGAAACGATGATATTGTGAAACCTATTTGAAGTACGAGTAATTGTGTTCGCCCCAACTTGTTGGGATTTCATTTAACTAAAAGTTCGCAATAACAGCTCAATAACTACGATATGGTAATCAAAATAATGGAACAAGGAAGGCTTTTTGTATGAAAATAAATAACATTTACAGTTAAGAGAAAGCTTTATACGAATTCGGGTAAATACTGACAGGTATCTGAAATAAACGGGAGTGATTCTCCATAGAAGGTGATGGTTCCAATCGGCTTACATTTTCTTCCTGTCTAAAATGCTTCAGGGATAACCATAACTTTTTGTTGACAGGGATGGACACGAAAACTTTCAATATAGATATTACATGTACTTCTTCCTTTAATTACAACATATTATTTTGTCAATTCTTCATAGCATACCGCTGCCGCTGGGCAAAGATTTTGCGACAAAGATCCCATTCGCGATAACAATAACGTCAGTAACTTTGTTAGATAGTAACCCTAACCCAACATCATAAAATCAAGGGACAATGGTTATGTCTAGTAGTGGGATAAACTAATGTACCCCACCTATAAAAGATGATAATTATCTGGAACTATCACATTTCAATTATAATTACAAAATTAATGACGCGAGATAAAATTAATTAAAACAAATTAACCTACAGGAAAATGTTCTAAGCTGGACTATATTCAGTTAGCACAAAATCACGCTCAAATAGTGCACCAGAAAGTACTAACAAGTAATAATTAACACCAAACTATCTGAACAAAACAATATTAGCTACAATACTGTTAGAATTTGGTACATTCGTTCTTGAACCATAGATTATGTAAACAGAATAATAATTATTTTTGTAATGATAATTTACACAAGAATAATAATTTAAAAAAAATTGTCGGTGAACTTACTTGGCTTGTCCAGATCGCTGATAAACTCCTCAGTCTCCACATATCCTTGGATCCTGTCAGCGAGCACTATAAGTACCAGCCACAACACTCGGCTCACACACACTAACATACTAACACAAGTTGATCCCATCGTCAAGATAACAACACTAAACAAAAACTAATTTAATTTTCAACAACATTTTCTTCTCAAGTCTGTTTTAATTTAAATTCAAATAAAGTACAACGTTTAATCCATGGAAAACTTGATCTTCTTTTTAATTAAAACTCACTTTTCTTTATCCAATAAAATGAATAAATTACGTTCTTTTATTTGGATAGAGTAAATATTGGAGATAAGTAAAACACAACGGCTCGACACGTGTTGTACGTCTGTAAACAAATCGCGCTTTGACAGGCGAGCTCGCGACGCGTGGAGTAACGTGCGTGCGTCTCGACGCCGCGGGCAACACTGATCGAAAACCGATAGGGCAGCGGTAACAATCGCAGAAAAAAATATTTTCATTTTGAAAATGTGTACAATTACATTTTTGTCTAGTTTTCAAATATTAAAATTCCAAAACGAGAACTATGTTGGCTCATTCGGCTCGTCACCGCCAATGGTCTGCGAACATTCCTAACATTTTAGACGGCACGGGACAATCCGTTGCCTCCGCTTATTGTAACAATAACCCTGTATGATATTCCACGTAATGTTTTCTTTATAACTCCTTAGGCCAAAATAACGATATATATTACACCCTATAATTTAACAAGTACCTACGCAACTAGATAAATATAGGTTTTATGGTAATATAATTCAAGAGTAACGTAACGGACAATAAAGTGTTGAAAGTTTGGGGAATATAATAAAACACTTGGGAGGAAGTTTCATTAAAATTGGGTCACAAATATCAGAGGTTAGCTGTCACCAGCAAAACGTCTTTATAAGTTTGTGAGTTGGCGAATATTTTAGTTTAGTACCTGGGTAAAGTCGGCAAGAAAAGTGGGACGGTTAGATAAATAGCACGTTATTAACATACTTGCATACCTAGTGAGTATCGTGTGTTTTGTTTCTACGCCTAATGAGATATTGTTTTGGTGAGTCATTTGTTTTTTCTTCTTTATTAGAAGCTTAGATTTCTATAAATGGACATTCCAAGAATAAACAGTTTTATACAACATAGTTATAATAATACATTCGTCTCCGTTTCAAGTGTGCGGGAACATTTATTGTATTTATTCTATATCTGTACCAATTTAGCTTAGCTTATCAAAAACAGGCTATAATGTTCCCACGGCTGGGACGCAGGCCTCCTCTCGGTGAGAGGCAGTGAGCCGTATTCCACCACGCGGGCCCAGTGCGGGTCGGTAGATGTCACACATGTATTCGAATTTGGGTTCTAGGACATACCGGTTTTCTCAAGGTTTTGCTTTTCCGTTTTGAGAGCAATGGTGATAAAATAATTTACACCAAGTAAGGCTCCAATCATAGTTCAAACCTACGACCTACAACTCGTAACCACTGCTCAACAGTTTAGTTTATTTTCTGACGGAATTTTCGGGATCATGAATTCGGCTGAATTGAAAGTTGAATGTTTGAAACCCTAAACGGTACCTATACACCCTTAAAAGCTTAATTTGTGGTATGTTCTGTTTATGTAACCAATCCGTGGTTTATTGATTAACGAAACTCATCACAGGCTCAGAATATTTTAATCAGGGTGAATATGGACCTTATTCCAGACAGGCTCTATCTAGTAGATCAATAGACATTGCCCACTTTATTTATAAACGTTGCTTAGACTTAAATCATAATTAGCGACTGCTTAATCATACATTTTTGACGCTTAAAAGTCTCTTAACTTTATTCAACGTTTATAAATAAACCCCTGAATAAGAAAACATAACATAACGCCGTGTTTTCCCGAAGGGTTGAGCGGTTTAAGTCCCATGTGAAAGGGGGCGAGTCTAATGCCATCAAACCGAGCCCAAGTCCAGACTCGGGCAGCAGCCCGCTGCTACTGAGAAATCCCAGATGAAAAACCCAATAACACTTTGCCCGACCTGCGGGGCAGCTTAGTAACACACTATCAGTAGCAATGGGATTCATTTTGACATTTCAACAACATTCATTGTGGTTTTTACGTTACTGAGCAGACAAATTTTTCGAACAAATGAAGCAATGGATTAGCAATATCCTTAAAACTGATTCAGATTATGATTGATCGTGTGTTACGCAATAAGGGTGCTGGACATTGATTGTTACGTTGTTTTTTTTTGTACCTGCCACGGGTTGTTGTTTAACAGCTGCGTTGCTAATGACTTTCGCCAGCATTTGATTGAAGGACTTATTCCTTCAACTGTATTTCGTCACTGGAATGTTTGGTTAACACTTTCTCACAATAAATCACTTTTATTTATTATTAAATTAAAAACCTATTAAACAGGTTTGCACAATAAATTAGATCAAATATTGTAACTAAATTAAATTGTAACTAAGTTAAATGTTTACGTATTCAAATGACATTTCGTCGAACGTCAAGATCTGACAGTTGAAGACATAAACTAATATAGTTAAGGGCAACATCTGGTGGTCGCCGATTCACAGTTGTAGTTTAATCGATATTTTGACATAATGATTGCAAACCATCGAAATAATATCGTATGGAGCAATCCCTAATAATTTTCAACTTTCAGTAAAAAGTCATGATAAACTAAATAACCGAATACGGAAGTGTAATTATTTTTTCTATATAGACTTCTTTCTAGAAACTTCGTTATCAAATGAAACCATTTTTAATCTGTGCATTGTCTGAGACATGGTGTGGCCAGGTACATTCTAAATTTGCCGGAATGAATATTCTGGGATAGTTGCCCCAAAAGAGTTTTGATATTGGAAGTCAAAACTAATTTGTTTGTTAATCTAGATCGTGAGGATTATTATTATTTCACATATAAACGTCACCTTGGACAGTTTTAGTGATTTTCAAGAATTAGGGGTCTTAAAGTTGTGATTATCCGCCCCCGTCTTTTAGTCATTTTCCCTGAAGACGGGGAGGTTTTAGAAATGCTCCGTCTAGTTCCGGTTTGATATCTCATGACAGGGTTATTGAAAAAAGGTGATTCTTTTGCCTTTGAACACGCTTGGGTGTTATTACAAACCTCGTTCCATGATTTAAGAGGATTCGAGGAACGGGTCTACCGTTCCTCGAGTCCGCTCGAAGCCTCTGGAGGAGACAACTGTGCGGCTGTCGGAGTCCGATAGCGCAGGCGGGACGGTTTTTTATTTTCATTATTATTCCTTACAATATTTCTACCATTACGATACGGTTTCTATAAGAACCCGTTGGTTACCTTACTCCGGTTTTCAATATTAGAAACCGGTCTTCAACTTAATTTGAATTAAGGATGTCGGGGTGCGACCTCTTACGTTCATCTGGAAGTATATTGAACACCTTCGTCGGCTCCGTGATCCGGGACTCTCAGAGTCCCTGGCGCCCATTTATTAATTAATAAACTACAAATAACTGGGAGGATTTATCTTAAATTTGATATTTATATTATTTAATTTAATCATTTAAAACGGAACAGTATTGGGTTTATTTCCAACTCCCCACGACCTAGCTCTTTCTACTGAAATTTTAGCTGGCTGGCAATTATTAAGACATAGCTATAGACACCTAACTAATTTGTTAATAATAATAATAATAATAATAATAAGCATTTTATTATCACAATACAAGTTTGACACATATTAAAATACACATAGTAGTAACGATAACGACGTAGTAATAAATGATAAGGTATTATTAGTTATTTTTTAAGATTCTCCTTTTATTGCCTTTGATTTTTATTTTATAAATATACGGTATTTGAGGTGGTTTGTTGTTTCCTTTTATACTGATACCAAACCACCTGTATTTTGGGCTTATGTGAGCTTGTTGTAAGAGGTCACAAATTTTAATTTCTTAATCCAGAACGTATTTACTTGGCAGTTATTTGGAGGAGGCGCAACTTATATATTATAGGTTCCTTATAAAATAATAATAATAAATATTTTTTTAATAAAAAAAACACATTTAAAGTTCACAGAAACAATTTTTCATGTAAAAGTAGAACATTCTAGAAAAAATTGTATCGTTGGTGTCTGTACTAATGAAAAATCATTGTATCACAAAATTACTGCCAGAATTGGATAAAAATATTTAACTTTTAAGTTTTGTAAATTTCAATCCTGTTGTAAACTGAAAATGCCTAAATTCGCTGTAATATTCGTCTGTATATCTCTAAATATGACTTAGGGAGGACTTACAAGGGTATCCATTATTTTAGTACGGAGCTCGCGCGCAAATCGTTAGCCCGCCTCCGGGCAAGCGATTGTACGTATCTTGGTTATTTTATTTAGTCATTTAAAAAAACATAGGTTCTGGCTATGAAAATTATTGTCATTTAACGCACTGTATATATAAAGGTCAAATCAAATCATTGATTGGTTTGCTAACATGGGTATTTAGTACATAGATGTTTTATTATAAGTGTCCTCCATGCTCTACCGTCATGGGCATCCAAAACATATTATTATTATTTAATTTACACAAATATATTATAATTTTATATAACAATTATTAGAATAAAATAATACAAAATACAAATTAATGTCAAATCGTTTGAATTACAGTAAAAATGACACAGTAATACAATACTCGTAAATGTCAACAGAATAAGGTTAGGTAAAGTTATATTTAAAAAAAAAAAATGTCATCTATGTTACAATAAAAATAAAATAAAAATGTCAAATGGTAAAATAGCGCATCAATCAGTCAGTGATTCATCAATAAGGAAATCGTCAATTGTGTAATATTTTTTTTCAATTAATATTTCGTTTCGTGCCCTTTTAAATTTGAATACAGTCATCTTACTATCTTATCTTACTAATATTATAAACGTGAAAGTTTGTATGGATGGATGGATGGATGTTTGTTACTCTTTCACGCAAAAACTACTGAACGGATTTAGATTAAATTTGGCACACAGATGGTTTTTAACCAGCATTAACATATAGGATACTTTTTATACCCATATTCCCACGGGATCGAAACGTATGCGGGTGAAACCGCGGGGCGCAGTTAGTAGTTGTAATAATATTAGATACTTTGTTATAAATGATCATTTACGTCAAAAACATCAAAGAAGACAAAAAGTACCTAAGTAGTAAGAATTATTTTCTTTCTGAATGTGAAATACAAAGGAAGGTATTTACAAAGCGACTTATTAATTAAACGGGAATTAATTAATACTGTATCATGGTCTCATTATGTTTCCTACTTCATTATTTATTTAGGTACGTGTTTTTAGTGACGAAAATAAAATGATAACTATAGACATAAGTATGACAACATAATTAGCCTATAATGTTCCCACTGCTCTGGGACACAGGCTTCCTTTCTTTTTAAGAGGGAGTGGGCCGTAATTAACCTCGCGTGCCCAGTGCGGTTTGATAGATGTCACATGTCTTCGAATTTTTGGTTCTAGGACATGCCGGTTTCCTTTCACTTTTTTGAGAGCAGCGGTGATGAAATAAATTACTAAAAGTACTACTCACTGCTTTATGTATACAATAATAAGGTACAAACCCACCTGTATTGTGACCCTGACTTCCGATCTAGGTTACAGTCAGTGTACTCTTTTATATAATATATGTCGCTAATAAGCAATGAAAACTATGAAACAATAACAGCAAGCAGATCGAAAATATTTCTAAATTTAAGGACAAAATAGTGATTCTGTGAATGTAAAATAAAATAACATCATGTTTGTATTCCCTGAAGTGTTAGGTAGAGGTGCGCCTACATTTTGCCAGTTACGTTACGTGTTCCATGTAATGGCGAGCCTTTCGCCTTCAACCGGGCATAAAGACTCCGGGCTGGTTCTGAGAAATTCCAAATGGATAAACCCAATAATAATTCGCCTCTACCTTTAACTCTACCTAAAAAAAAATATACAGCAAACTGTGCTTTTTTTTGTTTCATTGTATGTGTGTTTTCAAGCATTTGGATTTTGAATGACTACTAGATATTACCACTACTACTACCACTACGCTATGGGTATGTTAAAGCGATCGATATATCATTATGTTAAGAACTGTTTTTCCACCTGTAGCAAATGTTAAATGAATTTGATTATAGTAGTATATAGGTAATGTAGTAGCATAATGTATAATTATCATCTGCCTAAAGCAACACTATACAAAGGCCTCTCCAAATTGAAAAATACCAGCAGTAGAATATGTTTCCATTAATTTGGTTCATAAACAAAATCATCTCTACCCACTGAGTCGTAAAAATTCGTATTAATAAAAATAAATTAAATTTGCCAATTTATTTTACATCTGTTTTATTGAAATAACAGAAAATTTCGCCAACTCCGATGTTAAGTTCGGAAACATTTTTACTGGTCCTCAAATTATTCTCTTTTCCCTACCCACTTTTGGTTATTATTGCTTGCACAAATACTTTTTATTATTGTTATAAAGTATCTTCTCAATGCCTCAGAAGACTGTCGGCAAGACTGCTGAGCATAAAGTCCTAAGTTTGATCTCTGGGTCGAACAAGGTGTAAAGTGTTTTTTCATCAGCCAATTCTCGTAATTTAAAACGTTCAAAATCTAGTCACAGTCTCATCTCGGCGACAAAGAAATGTCAAAAACTGGCAAAAATGTAAAAAAAAGAAAGAAAGAAAAATGCGTTTATTTTCACTACAGCAAAATAAAACACCTTAAAACTATAAAAGCAAATATTGTAATCCCAAAAGGGCCTCAGCTCAGCATAATGTCAGATGACAACACAAGGTGTACCACCTGACGCTGATTTTCAGCTGCAACCCACGAGTAGGAAACTAGAGCTATTTTTGACAGATTGAGACTGACATCAGAAGGTGAACGTTCGTAAAATTACGAGAATTGCCCCTCTGGTGTGTGACCGTAAAATTTGCAACAGGCTTCCCCTTCTTTGTACCTCTTCAGGGCAAGATTAATATTTACTTTTTCAGACTTCAGTATTTCTTTTGCCTTTTATTGTAAAGTGACAATTGATATCGCACTTATTCCAAATTGACGAGCAACCCGCACTTTGTACGTGCATTACGGTGGCCATTGTTAGGCGCATATTCAGCTGTCAAATTAACGGGCTTAATAAATAGTGGTGATACTGCCGCTGCCGACAGCCCGGTACAGCGCTGCAGCGCATTTCATTTGTTTCTCACTCCTCGCCTCCTCGCCCCACTGTCACATAACGAGGTGAGTTTGCTTTTCTAAAAGTAACTGTCATCAGCACAAATTCCGGCCAAAATACTCCAATCCTAGGATGATGGACGACGAAGTCAGGAGTGCGAGAGAATTAGTTTGCTCTACACAAACACCCTAACACGAACATAATAAAATTATGGATATGTGTAGGTTTAAATAGCAATGTATCCCTCAGTACCCATCCCCATGCATGCTTATTATTTTACCTATAACTCACTAAGGGCCGATTTTTCAACCGACAGATAATTTTTTATTACTAGACTTACAGATTTTGTATGGGAGAACTATCTATAATTCAAAATTATTCCTCGCATAAAATTATCTGGCGTTGGAAAAATCAGCCCTAAGATAAACAAAGAACAAAAATATGCAAATCCCATACAATGTTCTCGTAAATTATAAAATAACCTAATCACTAAAATGTCAGGTAGAAATAATGTTATTTTAAATGTCCTGGGAGTAAGCATGCGGCGACTGATTATCCCACTCGCATCATTTTGCGAGTAATCAACATTTTAAAACTCATGTGACAGCTGTCGACTGTGCACAATATAACATAATTTACGGAACATGTTAAAAACACGTAGGTACTTTTTCATAAAAAAAAACAGACAAATAATGCGAGCATCAAGGGATACGGAATACTGAATACATGATTTGAAATTGTTTGGAGCCATTATAAAACATTTAAAGCCCCATTTACACGGTGCAAGTCTGTGGCATGTGCCAAAAGAGATAAGTAACCAGTGTCGTTGGATATAGTTGTGGTTTAGTAAGAAATTGATGGTTCTTTTCGAATTAAATAAAATTTGATAAATGAACTGTTTGTTTTCTATTACAAAAATAAATTTAATTTGTTAACTTTCATCGGTTTTTTTTAAACATCGACTATATCCGACGACCTTGGTTACTTATCTCCTTTGGTGACTGTACAGTAAAAAGGGGTTAAAAACTGAAAGCAGGTCATAGGGCAACACTGCTCAAAGTCTACAAGCCGCCATTGTTTTGTTTTTGTTCACTTTCATGTGGATCACAAATTAAACGAAAACTAGATTAATATTAATGAGACTTGGAGTGGAAATGACTTGAATTAAAGACGAGCTAAGGAAAATGGAAGCGTCTAACATTGGTAAAAAAGCAGCTTTATTGGAAAAGACAATAAATTATGATCGTTTTATAATTTATAGGTCACCTTGTGTTTGTTAACTTGAACTCATTTTTTGGTGAAGATTGGAGGCGTATGACAGGAATAATCTGATCAGAGTTCAAAATCAACTCGAGTATTATCTTCCTGAGTGAATAACTTCAGAGATGTTAATTCTAGCATTGATCTAATATGATAATAATATATAAACACACACACACCTTTACTATAATTTACGCTATATGCACAAGTGCCTGTAGGCAATAAAAACGGGCTTAGTTCTCTTGGGAGCATTACCAGTATACGAATTTCAGCCATAAAAGTCTTTCAGGTTTAAACAGAATAGCGCGTAATCTCGACAAAATATCGATTTCCAATCTTTTTCGAAGAGTTTTCAGCTTTTAACACCTTTGGCAAATACATGGGTCCTCGTATTTTTGCAGTCAACAGCTGCGCGACGGGGCATATTAATTAATTAGGCGTAAAATAAGTCGCTTGTCTACAAAAAATGTATGGATAGTGACAGCTAGCTATCAAATTCTTGGACGTTAGAGCGCAGTGACATCTGACGTGAGCAAGTGGCAGTTTTTTATCCCCATTGAAGCATGTCCATATTTGGTTTAGCGGTTGTCATCGCGCTTAGGAAGTATGTACTAGTCCTTGAATATTATAACTAACTTGTATTGTTGCTTTAACTAATGGTATGCTACTGGCAATAATTAATCGCACCGCGTAAATCAGGCTTTAGGGTTCGTTAAATATAGGGCTCAAGACAAAACAACACAAATTGTAGTTTTGTTCTAGGTAGTTTTGGAACAGTAAATTGATAAAAGCGACGATCTCCAGAGGTAGTGTTAAGCGATTAGTGACCGTGACTAGTAGGCGCCGGTCGTCGGTCGCCGACGTAGTTAACACGCCCAGTGGCCTAGTTTGCAACGACTACCAGTGATACGAAAAAACTTTTTTTTTTTATATCAAACTGTTAAATATATCGCATGGTCAGTTTTACCTAAGGAACCGTATATGATCTGAACAAAATCCGTGCCGTGTGTGGGATGTTTCTTTGGTCAGAAAGATTGGTTACGTTGGTCGGAACGATTGCTAATAATCGCTCGCTTTTTTGCTACACTGGTCCTATATGGTGCAGCCGCAAACACAGACTTTCCTGCTAATTTGTTACTGCGCACTTTACACTTTATATTTGTTTACTATAAAATATTTTTTTTTTACTTAATATGTTGTGTTGTGTATTAGTTTGTGCTAAATAAATGTATTTTCTTTATTTTCATTCTAAGGGCTATCGTCCACGACGCCACCCAAAAGTAACATCGATGAATAGCCAGAATATTACAGCACAAGTAGGTACATTATGGTGGCCCCTACACAACAGGACTCACGTTACAGGACGTTACCAACTCATTTGTGGTCGGCTGTGAAGACTGGCCTTTAACTAAACAGTAAGTCAATGAATCGTCTCGTACACACACACACTGTCTGTTCAATTTTATGGTAAACTAGCTTCTTTTCGCGGCTTCGCCCACGTGTATGTCGGAAATTATCCCACGGGAACGTGTTACCGGGACAAAGAGTAGCCTATAATGTTACTCCATAACATCAGCTATCTACCAGTCTAGTAAAGCCCCGTCAAAATCGGTCCAGCCGTTACGAAGATTATCCGGAAGAAACAGACAGACAGATAAAAAATTAAAAACGCTTTTTTGTTATAAGTACACTCTAAAAAAAAATTGATTGCTCCTAACAAGATTGTGATTATTGCAATCAAGCATCTTGATTCCATACGAGCCTAACAAGACGTTAGATAAATCAAATAAGGTGATTTTTATTGTTCTTACTATCTGCTTCTTAACTAGAACAACTAGAACCTTAGTCAAAGTTAACATGAAAATTATCAATATGACGAATTCAACTTAATAGATTCATCTATAATCTTGGTCAATATAAATATGAAAATGACTACTATAACTAATTCATCTTCGTAGATTCGACTAAGAACTTGGTCATTACAACTAATTCATCTTCGTAGATTCGACTAAGAACTTGGTTATTACAACTAATTCATCTTCGTAGATTCGACTAAGAACTTGGTCATTACAACTAATTCATCTTCGTAGATTCGACTAAGAACTTGGTCATTACAACTAATTCATCTTCGTAGATTCGACTAAGAACTTGGTCATTACAACTAATTCATCTTCGTAGATTCGACTAAGAACTTGGTCATTATAACTAAGTTATCTTCATAAACTCAACTAAGCCCTTGGTTATTCTAATTATTTGAATTACTATTATAGACTATTTTACCTTAATAAATTCAACTATGACCTTGTTCAATTTAAATCTCTTAATATTCATAACAATCAATTTGTTTATTTGAATAAGCTACTAAACTTGTTAGGTACTATTAAGAAACATTATTAAGCCAACAAAATTACCCCTAATCGAATGTACTGAGACACTTTGTCTCATTAACTAACACCAATATATTAATTGGGTCAGCACTTCAAATGCGTATATAAGACCACTCTCAGTATTAATTACAATGTATAAATAAAACCCTTGCCCCCCGGTTTCTAAAATGCCGGTCAAATTGTAATATACCTATGCGTTATAGGTACTTCTATCACCTCTTGTGATAGTTTCTTTTTTTTTGATGGTTTTTTATCAAAATTTTACCGGCATTTCAGAAATCGGGGTTAAGGGTTGTATTTATAAATCGCACTTAATACTGAGAGTGCTCTTAAATACGCATTTGAAGAGCTGATCCAATTAATGAACATAGCACCTCAAGATCATACCCAGAATGCTGTCTGATCTGAATTGAGAGCAATTTATTAGGTACAGATCAAAACATTATCGTTTTTTCTCTAGTCCCAAAAAAAGAATGTGTGCGAATATGTGCAAAAAGCGAATGAAACTTACTCTATTTAGATAAGTATTTAAACTGTCTCTATAGGTAACTATTTGGTGTAACAATATTTTTCTGTAGCTGACATGTTAGGTACCTAACATGTCAGCTACAGAAAAATATTGTACCTACATAAATTTGGTAAAAATGAAACAAAAATATAATTACAAATAGTTATATATTATATTCATGGAATGCTTAAATAGTAGGTACAGCGCAGGGTTAAGTACTTTTTTCCATTACTTAAAATATTAATATTACAGGGAATCGGAGATACTAAAGAATTATAGAACTTGACAACATTCTGTATGGTGTCTGGTTCTATAACCTCATAACAACAGAAATGATCGTCAAACTCCAATGTTTCTAATGTGATTCCCATCAAAATTAGATTTTCTGAATCATACAAATAAATGTGTTTTATTTAAAAAAATACAGGCAGATAATCAGGACTTGTACTATAAACTAAGACAGTGTCAGGTACATAGCGGGTTGAAGTAACAGTAGCCCAAGGAACTTTGACTAATGACTTATTTTGACATATTTCCAAAGTGGCGCAAAGGAATTGTTTTTCATCTAGATTTTTTGAAAATGAATCTAGAACAGGACCTGTGCTTATGTTACTTTAACTCTAAGTAAGACTTAATGTTACTTTAACTCTAAGTAAGACTTAATGTAAGTAAGTAAAAATAATATTTGCTTTAATTGAGTTTCCTGAAAAATGTTCCCGCACAATATGTCTCCTCAACGAATTAAATAATTGGAATTGCCGATTACAGTTATCCTGTCCACATGTGTATACACTAAGTTCCTTTGGGTTGTGTATTAACTGAAAATGTAATTTGAGATGTTTAAGTCCGGATAATTGTTTGTGACATATAAAACATGTTAACATTTTGTTCTAATAACTATCTACCATAACTATGAAACTTTTTTAACAACAATATTTAACAGAGAAAACAATTTTTTCATAGCTTATTTCTTAATCAATTATGAATAAGCAATAGTCACATTATTATTTGTTTCTGACAAAATAAAAAATGTAAATAATATTATTAACAGTGGTCTAGAATTATCACAACTAAAACAAACTTAACTATGATAATCTTAATGTAACAATTTGGTTATTATGTACCTAGATAGGTATAATACTAAATACCTACTTATTAGTAAGAGTACTCATAATAGAGAGAATTTTAAAATGACAAATAAACAATGTCTTAAAAAACAGTTATTAATTATCAGTCATTAACATTTGGCATAAGAAATTGGTTTTTTTATTAAAGCGTTCATCGGCGCGTATTATTCCAGAAGAAATTTAGACATCTAAATTTGAAATTTTAAACACCACGCCGATAAATGGGTTAAAAAGAAATATACAATAAGTATTATATATGGCAATCCGCGAGAAGAGACTCGGCAGCAGTTGATCCTTTATCAAATGCAGATGACATTTTATAAAACGCTTTTTGTATGAAGTACCACACAGGGTATGTGTCGATACCATACTCTGCATTAAGGGTCCATATTATTTTGTAACACGTATCAACTGCGTGCATAACAGACAATCTCTCATAGATGACCGATCTATTCGCAACAATAAGGAAAGTATTTATTTTGTCTAGCGACTCACCCACTACAATAATATAAGGTTGGGATGGCGCTCCTTTTTGGAGAAGGGTTGATAGGCGGAGTTCTATTGCTTGACGGATTTCTGCACTAGATTTCACGTGCTTTATAAAGCCTTCCCGGGCTTCAACTTTACTTGGTTTCCAGCTTTGACCTGCATCCGAACTGCGTTTCTTCTTTTGTTTAACTGCCGCAGTGTTTAATAAAAACCGTATAGATAGATAGAATCCGGCTAAATTTGATGTATCTTCATTCGATGCTGAAAAAAAAAATAGAAGAAGTAGGTAAGCAACAAATTTTATTAATAATAGAGCAGAGTCCCATCGGTAAACACCCAAATGTAAAGGTACAGATATTTCTTTCATACTTACAATTAGCAAGGGTGACCAGTTCGTGGAAAAATGGTTCTGTTGATTTTTTCTTCTTTATCAGTTCCTGTAGCTTGATTTTCAATAATGGAAAATTAATAAACAAATTGTCTTTGTAAATACCATGTGCAGCATCAAAGTCTATATGCATCTGGAAAATAAAAATGCATACCTTTATTAAATACAATGAACAATAACAGAAAAAGTGAGTTACAACACTATTTTTTTAATTTTCTGTTGGTTAGGTACCTATATTATGTAATACTGTGCCTATATCATGCCAATGCTTATATACAATATTACAGATTATCTTGAAATTAGACAAAGCAGTACGCCGAAGACAAAATGACCGCCGACCAAAATGTCAGATTTTCTACTAACTTTAAATGAGTTTTGTTGATTTGCACGGTTGTATGCTTTGTATCTGTTCCGTATTTCTAATCATGTGGTAGACCGCCAGATCATCTAATTTAGTTACTGACTCAAATATGGTTTTTCTATGTATGGGTTATATTTAATTTCACAGGATTACATAGTAACTACTTAAATACCTACAGGTTATTAGCAGTAAGCTGTGAGTTACCTTTACTCAATAAATTAAATTAACATTGTATATTTACCAAAGAATAGCCTTGTGGTTTTTTTAATGCCGGGTATTTTTCATAGTAAGATTCAATGGTTTCATTGTTGTGGTTGTCATAGAAAAGGCGCGTTCTGGCCTTTAAAGTGTTTTTCCATTTGTCCTCAACCATATTCCATGGCTCAGAAGAATTTTCGAGCCATTGTATGTCATCTTCTATATTCTCATTTTCCTCTTCAAGCAAAATACTAGGTAAAGGTCTTGGTGACCGATTAGATTCTAACGAGTATGTGGGACTCTTCTCTACTCCGCTTCCGTAAAGCTCCTAAGCTTTGTAAGCGCCTTCGCTTATTTAATACCTGGTGAACGAGTTTACCTTTAGCTTGCAGTACAATGCCGTTAGCAGTTGTACAAGCTGGAATATAATATGTGGTGGTTCTTTCACCAGGAAAGAGTTCTTTGATATGATTGACCCACTTATAATAAATCGCACCTCTGATAGGCATATCTTTGTATTCATTCAGGATGGCTTTTCCAATAACTGATGCCAATAAGTTTCGTGCACTATCCCCAATAAGACAGTGACCTTTAAATGCAAGAAGTGATGCAGAGTCCAGGGATTCTTTTAATAGACTTTCCAATATCTGAAAATTTTATTTGATTTAATTTTCATGAAAGATTTGACACACAGAAGGTAGATCTTTCTTTATATAAATAAATCTACTTTAGGCTTCAATCACTATAAAAATTTTAGTAGTTAATTAATAAAAATTGTATATTTGATTGAAGACTTTTAAGACTTTATCAGATAATTTTACAAATAAGTGCTACTAATAAAAAAAAACTAAACAACCCAATTGCGGTAAAAAACTTAGTTAAGAAAACTGAAAAGCTAAAAACAAGCCCATTTTAAATTAAATAAATGTTGGAAGCAGGCGGGACCCATTAGAGTTTGAAAATATAATAAAAATGGTATGGGTCCCGCCTGCTTCCACATACAGGTCAAAAACATAACCCTCCTTTTGGGCTTCGCCGCAGTCAAGTAAATAGGTACCTACGTACAGTGAAAATAAGTAGAAAATATAACTAAAACTTATGTTTAAATATTAAATAGCATACTTTGCACTCAGATCTGGTCCCCTCACTATTTATTAAACTTTTGTTTGGAGGCAGGTTTTCTTTGTCTGTAGATGGTGGAACAACAATTATGTTCTTAGGGTCTATGGAGTCCACATCAAATAAAGACAAATCCATCAAAGTCTGCAAATTAATATTTTGGTTTAAAAATTATAGGTAGCCTGTTTACATTAGGTAACAAAATATAATTCAGAAGATAGATAAGTAGGTAATTACATTTACAGATGAAAACTCTGCTTTCCATGTCCGCCAGCATCTCATAAAAAGAGACCTGGGACCTATTAAAGGAATTATCTCTTTTATGTCATCATCTGACAGTGATGATAAGGCCTGTATTGTTATTTGTTGTTCTGAAAATAACAATGAATGGAGAGGGACTACAAGTTAGTGTATGTCTGTTATAAGGACTGGTATAAGTTGGTTTCTATAGAGATAAGTGTGGTAATGCGACATGGAGATAGGTAATTTGAACTATGAGGTAGAACATACGTAGACTACTCTTATTATCCAAGTATTATTCATTATTGTGATGCTTTTATAGGTATATACCTAATAAAATGCCAACAATAAAAACAACAGTAAATGGGTCGTCACTGTCAGTATAATAATTTAATCGTCAATTTTTCGGTAAGTACCTACCTTACTATTTGAGAGTGAAACTTCATAGTTCAACAAATTAAAATTATTTTAAAATGAGTGCTGAGCGGATCAGAAAAACTTAAGGAACAAGCAAACAACATATTAATTATGTGTAAATCCCGCCAAACTGGCCTCTCTGAGGTTCGTAGGTACTGCGCATGGTGCGGGGGTTCCCGAACCTGTTCTGCTCATGACAGGCGACCACTAAAGAAGTAATTCAGTTTGACGGGAGAACCCCGATAGAAAGCGAGAATAGCACCAGACAATTATTGAATGTCTCGCTGTCTCGGCTCCTTTGTTTCGCGCTAAAAGCCGACTCAAAACGAACAAGGCGCACACCTTACCGTTCGAACGCCGGTGGTTAGTTTGGTGACGCGAAAAATATATAATCAAAGGCGCACTCATCCACTTTTTTCGTAATTCTCGCTCGATAATTAGAGAGCAAACTCGAAACAGAAAAATAATGTGGTAGGGTGCATACCTATTTCCTTACACAACATGAGTGGCCTCCGGGCTTAGTACATTTTCAATCAGCACCATAAAATAAACTAGCGAGTGAGATACTTACGTGTGAATACTGGTATTAGAGTCTCTAACTCCCATGTCTTGAGGAGTTCCATAACGTCTTCCATTTCAATTAAGTACCTAGTCAAAGGACGAGATCTCTGCACTTGTAGTTTCTGACACTGAAGTTACTCTTTTACTCACGGAGTAATCAACCGTGGACTCGTCCAAAACGGAGGATAAAAAAGGATTGGATGGATGTCCCGTATTATTATTATACTCTTTGGGATGGATAAACTGGTTTTGACTCGCTCGCAGAGACGATTAACCGGCGCGTGCGTGTCGTGCTGCACGACACGCACGCGCCGGTTAGTCGTCTCTGCGAGCGAGTGGGGGCGGGCTCAGCCGCGCGCGCCGCCAGCCTGTGGGTGAGTGCGGGGCGGGGTAGCCGGTAGAAAGGAATATGGAGGGGTGGATCTCTTGAAGTCTTGATTATATCGATCAATCGAATGATTAATTCAACTAATATGAAAGTCGATTCAACGTTTTAGTTTTAGTAGAATGTAACATTAAATTTTAGTTGTTTTAATTATCGGATCTTAGTTAAATCAACTAAGACATGTTTGTTAATTTTATTAACAAAACTTATCGAAACTATCATTTGATTTGATTGCTTTTATTAGTTTATTCTGAATTGATTCAACTGACGTATTTATTTATGTTAACTAAATAAAAATGATTAGGCCATACAAAGAAGTGAATAGTGATGCAATCAACATATACACTTGTTAGAATTAATAAACATACCTACATAGTTCGTTCAATCACATATGAACTTGTTGTTGTAATTAATCAGCTATCGTTGAGTTGCTTATTATCATGGTTGTTTTATTCAATTTAACGTCAACTAAGAGAAAATCTCTCTTAGTTGGCTTCAATTTTTTAGAGTGTAGCGTATATACTTTCATAATAATATGCATATAGATGTATGTATAGGTAACCCCGATTATACGGAGAGATAAAATTGAACAGAAATAACGTATGACAAGTATTTATTCTCCACTTCTGATTACTTTTACGAGCCATCAAACCACCATCAGTCAATAATGAAATTTTATTTAAGAACGTCTAAACATGCCTCATTCGTCTACCGAGGCGGGATCCCTACAGGATCAATTGAATTCAGCACAAAGAAAAACACAATCGTGTACTGAAAAATCACGAAGGGATCCGCGGGCCAGAATAATAGCGTTAAATAAATAATATGGGAGCGTCTCAACTTAATTTGGCAGAACTGTTATGTATTATATGGTGGGGTGGCCTTGAAGACAGCGGAGGCGGGAGCGAGTAGTGCTCTCACTTTCAACTTTAACAGCGATTTGTTGTAACTTTTTTTTTTTATTTATTTATTCAGGGACAGTAAACAGATACAATATGTGTTGGTACATAGGAAAGATAATACATAATATTAACAATATTATAATACATCACATTAATAATAAACAATTATATAAATATCATAGTAATACTTAAACAAACAAAGTATTAATTACATCATGCAAAATAGAAATTTCAATTAATTTTATTGCTTGGCAACTGAGAAATAATTAACACTAATAATAAATAAATAATGAAATCTACATTAGCTTACATTCCTAATAACTTGGTTAATAATCATTTTCATAACATTAGATTTAAATTTGGATTTTGAGCATACAAAAATATCAATATTAACAAAATTACAATTATAACATTCAACCATTCGACGGATAGGGCAGCGCAAACCAGAATTAGTTCGACAGGTATTGACAGAAAATAGGGTACCTGCTCGGGTACTACGCATGTTAACGGAGCGTGGGACTACATAACATAGTTTGCTCGTGAGATCGATGCAATCAAAATCACCATGAACAATACCATACAGTACAGAAGGTTCTAGATATTTACGTCTAGATTCTAGGTTGACCTGCCCATATTTATCCAGCAATTGTGAGTACGACAAATACGTTTTCTGGCATCTATAATGCATGGCTCGTAGAAACTTACGCTGGACTTTTTCGATCTCGTCTATGTATTGCTGGTAAAACGGGTTCCAGATAGGGACGGCATATTCTAATTGTGATCGTACAATGGTCATAGATAGGTAAATATATGTGGAAACTCGCCTGAACTCAGTGGACGATCTCATTACAAAACCATACATCCTAAATGCTTTATTTACTACTTTTTCTACATGTTGGTTTAGGGACAACTTATCATCAAACAACACACCAAGATCTTTCACAGTAGATACATTACTGAGTGCTGTGTCGTGCAAGGAGTATTTAAACTTAATAACTGTTTTATTTTTTGTAAAATTGATGCAATTGCACTTGGAGAGACTAAGATGTAGTTTATTTTTTAGACAGTAGTCAGCTATTCTGTCCTGATCTCGTTGGAACAACAACTTGTTACTTATTATTTCTTTTTCTATACCCACCGAGTATACCGACAGACATGTAGACGGATTTGTGTACAACTTCAGATTGCTTAACGTTTGCAGTTTTCTATACAACATAATTAATTTCAGTTTCTCGTGGTTGAGCTATGTCACTTAGTGTTAGAGCATAGTAGCAAAAGCGCAATGCTTTCCGTAATAATCCCAAAACGCAAGAAAGATTCGAATAAATTTGAAAAACACGTAAAATACTTTCCTATATTTTACAAAAGTAGACACTACAAGATGTCGTAATAAGATAGTTAGCTTCTCCGTTTTATCGAGCGTTCTCCTGAATCCCACCGAGACTTTCCGCAGCACAGATCACATCTCCCTGAATCCATGGGAAAAACTTATAAAGCAGCTCCAAAAATGGTATTATTTGAAATCGCATTGTTTGAGCGAGAGGCATGCAAGTAATATCAAGTAAGCGAACAAAACAGCGCCTCCATCAATCAGCTTTACAGTATCAAAATTAGGTTGAATTCAGGGAACAAACTGGTATGGTTGGAAAAACACAGGGTGGCAACTATGTCATTGACATCCAAGTTTTTACTGAATTGTGCAAAGAGAAAGTTTTAGTTGTACATAACTTGACTGGCCTTGTTGACTGGCCTTTATGGACATATTATAGGTACAAACAAACCCAGACATTGATTAATGAAAATCCCATGTAGCTGCACAGCTTTTTGGTGTTTTTATCAAAAACATATCAAAGCTTTTATTAGTTCATTGCAAAGAATACCTTTTACAATAATTGTATTCGCAGCTATGCTTACACGTACAGACTAAAAATTCTACGAAGCCATTTCAGTGAGATAACTCTGGTTTAGAGGCCACCGATTGGAAGAAAGGGAACTCGAAAGCCTTTACTATGAAACGATCCTTGGTACACATTCCATCAGTGACTTCCGTTACCATCGCTGGTTTTGTTAGCATTGTGAATATAATTCTACAACACAAGTAGTAATGTACAGGGAATGAAACACGATTATCTATTGTTTGTATATTTTTATTGGTTTTTAGTGGGTGTTGGTAAGAGTACCAGCAACATATGAAAGGTTTGAATTATGGGTACGGCAGAGTTGATGGCTGGCGACTGAAAGAGCAACAATGCTGTAACAAGATTAAAATTCCACACAAGATGGATCGAATTTGATAAGATCCTCTTTGTAAACAACGTTTCCCTTTTACCATGTTTATTAAGTATTGGTTTAGCGGAGCCTTGGCGTGGCATCAGACGTGTATTTTGGTTATTTTGATAACTTAATATTCACGTGTCTAAAACACGCGTGAAAATTTGGCCGCAAAAGAGAGAGAGCAAAAAAATTAACACTCATTCGTAAAGACGAATGAATGTTTATTTTTTGCTCTTATGACGGACTAACCTTTGCCCTCGGCTTGTCCCACGGAGACGTGCTGCCGCGCTAGCGATATCAGCAGTAAGTGCAATTTTTGACAAAATGAGTTGAATATTGATCCTGAATCAGCGCAATGAGCTCTACCAGATGTGCTGACAGCTGTTTTAATAGCTTATCGGGAACCGGTAAATTTAGTTAAGGATAAAGGCAGTAAGTCCAATAAATTTGAAATCTTCCTTAACATAACAACAGTAAGTATAGTTACCCCGGGTTTGCAAGTAAAGCTCTATCATTTAGGTTTTACTGTTACTTAAGGTATGTGCAGTAACTGTGTATACTGTCGATATAATAGGTAAGCATGTTTTATTATTTTGCCTTAATCACTTAGGATATCAGCAGTAACTTAATATACTGTGGATATAATAAGTCGAGTTTGTTTTTTATTTGGGCTTAAATGCTTAGAATATCGGCAGTAACTAAACATACTGTGGATATATAACAAGTAAGGTATGTTTTTTATTCTGCCTTAAATACTTATAACATCTGCAGTAACTCATCATACTGTGGTTATACTAAGCAAGGTCTACTTTATTAATACATAAACATGCCCCCTTTCGACTGTATTTACCAAGTGACATAAGCATTACTTTAATGCATCAAAACTTATGGAATGCTTTTCCAGAAAAAGTAGTTTCCTTTGAGGTATATAGGAAAATCGTTCGGGAAGAAATGGATATATCTTTTGCACATTTGGGAAATGAGGAATGTGAAGTACGAGCCAAATTCGAATTACATAAAACACATGAATTACAAAACAATGATTGTGAGCTCTGCAACAGTTTTGCAATCCATAACCGTAAGGCGTACATAAATGATGTTAAAGAAGCTGAAAAGGAAACAGGTTCCATCTACTACTCCGTAGATTTACAAAAAGTAATAATGATACCGCGAATCATCATCATCATCTACCTAGCCTTTTCCCAACTATGTTGGGGTCGGCTTCCAGTCTAACCGGATGCAGCTGAATACCAGGATTTTACATGAAGCGACTGCCTATCTGACCTCCACAACCCAGTTACTGGGTAATACCGCGAATGGAGCAATTTCAGTGCGCAATATTTTGTCCACGTGTCATTGCCTTCAACGAAAGCTTTGTACCTTTAGGAAGGTCTAAAAAGATAACATGCCTTTTGCAGCCGTCTGTAACGAGAGTATAACGGAAGTAGAAGAACGGAGTATAAATGGAAGAAAACCAGGAAGATATTATCTCGACACTAAATGCATTTCTTTTACCTAAACGTGATGCTGATCATATCATACTATGGATGGATAAAGTTTAGCACAAAATTAAAACTGGACTATTTTGAGTTATCTGTATATTATTAACGTCAATCAAATAAATGAAAGAAAGAAAATACAAAACGAAAACAATCACCTTGAAGTATTTTGTACCGTCATACTTTTATGTCTGCAGACAGCTTTCATCATCAGGTGAATCAGCCGATCGATTCTGTAAAAATCTCACCGTGAAAAGTTAAGTGAAGTAAGCTTAGAGTGAGCTGTCTCAATACCACGCGCACTTCACCTAACTTCTCACGATGAGATGGTTACAGAATCGGACTGCAGGCTTTACAAAGCAAAAATAAGGTCTATGATTTTAACGACTTCGTAGGTGCAGTGCAGTAAGCGAACTCAAGAAAAACCTTTGAAAAAATAATGGAAGTCGATGATTTTTATAATTATATTATCGACCTATCTTCGCAACATAAAATGAAGAAAGTACAACCTGTCTACCATAAAGATATTATGGTTTTAGTCGCAAATCGAGGAGAGTTCACGCTGCAATACAAAACTAACCATGCTGACGAACAACCAAAACCTAGTACGAGTTGCTTATAATAAAAGCAGCAACTTACTACTTACTGCTATTATTCTAAGCAATCGATATTTCAGTTGCTTCAACTGGCACTAGATATAAAAGGATTTTCGTCATTTAAAACGATTCTAATATATGTACAATTTTATTGAGTGAAGAATATAAAAGCGCTTTATTTGGGCTACACGTTTCAATCATCACAATTAATACAACTTAAAAAAAGAAGTCTGGAAAAACAAAAATTGTAACAAAAACTTTGCGCGCCAATTACTCAAAACTATGCAAAACATACTTACTGCTCTTATCGCTAGTGCGGCAGCGTGGGTAATGTACTGCCAGGAGAAAAGGTACCAATGCTGTCCTAACCCAGGACCAGTCTGTGTGCGAAACTTCATCGAAAAAGGCGTGATTAAGTAACAGAGAGACAAATTTACTTTCGCATTAATATGGATTATTGTGACTTTTGACCGTCTGTGGTTAAACGTATGCTTAAAAACATTTACGTTAATGTCTTTAACTGTTCTAAAATTACGACGTTTGTTTTTTTTTATTTTACGCCTTTAGACATTAATTTTCTCAAAAGATTTACAATCACTTACAGAGAAAATATAATATTATAATTAAAAAACCTACCTACTATGACAAAATTACATAAAGTAGTAGTAAAAGGGTAGTTGCAAAGAAGTTCACACACACAAACTAAGTCCGCGTCGTCGTATGCATATCGCCATTGCGGGTAGGTGTGCATGAGTTGAGGCATACAATACATATTTATTAAGGTCCATGACACAGTGATTGTTTCAGTACTAAGATGGTTGTTATTATTGTGTTAAATTACTTTAGTCATGTTATGATACAAAACCACATGGAATTTATTTATTATTATTACTTGAGTTTATTTATGTAGGTAGTTTCAAATACGTATTCTTTATAAATTTTGGCATTTCAGCATCATTTTTTACATACCCTTTGACATAATGTTTTATTATTTGACATTATATACAGACTATTCTAATTTCAACTCTATTACGAGTAGTAGTTGTAATGGCAACCATATCACTTGGTTTTAATTCATTTTCATATTTTATGTTTTATTTATTCTTCTGATAGATTATTTTATATTTTGTAAATGTGAGGAGTTTGTAGGCCTTGTAGACTTTAGATCTGTAGACCATTTTTTATTTTATCAAGTACTTGTTGACGGCCTACGCTGTCCTCCCATACCTACTGTAATTTGAAAACATTGTAAAAGCCAATTATTTTTAAAAGAGTAATCGTGGAGTTTCTTGCCGACTCTTCTTCATAGGAAACGACCAATTGGAACCGTGCACCTAGCTTCTGGCGTTTCATAAGTGCCCATGTTGGTTTATGTGAAATGAAATCTTTTTTATGTGCATTCTTTACAACTTTTTACGCTTTTCATATACGAACTTCCCACGTTTGACCACTATTACTCCCATGCCCGTTTCCACTAAGCTACACTAGGTGACACCTAAAATAACTGCCGAAATTAAAATCACGCTATTGGATTTTAAACGCTCGGCTTAGCGCCGAAAGTCAACAATCAAAAATCGCGCAGCGGGCACCTTTCTCAGCTGAGGATACGTGATGATGCGGACGGTGATGGGGGACGTTTATTTGAACAAAGAGACTCGCATTACTTGAGACTACATAGTTCAAAGTTGCTTCTTACGACACCACTCCTTGGAGTAAGTATTCTTTTTTCTGACTGAAGCTGCAAATAGTCTTACAATTGAGTTATTTTCACACACATTGTCACTATTCACTTTCTCAACTTCTTTGGAAACTTATTTATTTTGTGAGTAGCTTTACGTGTACGAGTTGTTATTTCTGTCCACCCAAAAAGTACTTGACTAACGATAACTGTTTTTGGGACCTTCGACTACCTTTGAAGATAGTTTGACCTAATTTATCTAGCTAGTTAGTTAGTTAGTTATAGTTCTTTGAATGCGTATTAATCGTAACTAAGCTATAGGTGATACCTATCCGTTTTCATAATAAATTCTTACTGACTACTTTGACTGTCTAAATATAAGAAAGTATGTACCCCCAACAGAATGCTGCATGTACATTGTACAGCACCAATTCAGAGAGAGACTGGAAATCGACCATACTTGAAAATGCAGGAATTGTCTCTCCGAAATTCTAAAAACTGCGGTAGTCAAAGGATCGTCATCTGCCCTTTCCCAACTATGTTGGGGTGGGTTTCCAATCTAACCGGATGCAGCTGAATACTAGTATTTTACATGAAGTGACTGCCATCTGTACTCCACAAGCCAGTTCTTGGGTAATAATATACCCCTTGGTAAGGCTGGTTGTCAGACTTTCAGGCTTCTGATGACCCGTAATGACGGCCAAAGATCATTATCATATATAATTATTTATTTGCAATAGGTATTGGTACAGTTTTGGTCTTAAAGTCAGTAAGAAACACGAATAACAGCTAATAACAGCTGGTACCAAAACGGCTTAACGTGCTTTCCGAAGCCTGAACTGGTCTTGATATGTAAAGATGGTCACCCATTCACGGAACAACCGCGCACGCGTAGCTTTACCTGATAGATTGACCAGTGCGACTGTTATTACTTAGTCACAAGCTCCTTTACGGTGCCTCTGCGGTAGTCAAAGAAATCAAATCAAAAGTAATTTACTCAAATTAGGCTGAAAATCAGCACTTTTCGAACGTCTAATTACAAAAGACAGTACCCCAAAACGCCCGCCCTTAACCACTTCCTAGTGCTTTCGCTGGGAAGAAGAAGTGGCGCAACAAACACCCCAGCAGAAAGATGGGTGAAAACAAGTGGCAATCTCTCTAAATGTAAATGTGTTTGTATTGATGTCCAGCCACATCTGGCTAGAGATTAAAAGCCGATACAAACGTTGTTAGGGGGGGTTCTAGACAGGTGATTGATGATAAAATATCATGTTTTATGAACAAATCTTAAATACGTATCAACAAAAGTAGCATAATTATATTAAAATCTGTAATGAAATTAAATGAAAAAGGCAAAACGTTACAAAGCGCCGTCTTCTGAGACGAAAATAAAAGGATTAAAATATTTTGCGTCTTCAAAAATCTAGCCAAGTTTACAGCTATTCTTGAAATCTAGAATATAGCGAAACAGCGCATTAGGCAGAAAATTAAAATAGCGTATTCAGCGGAGAGCCAGACGTCTTGGGTACGACTTGGGCATTATTTTCACTGTTATTGGTATATGCTGCGTCTATAACTTACCTGAATTTGTAATGATAAGACAAGTTTTACTGAAAAAGATTAAATAAGACATAAAGCTTTGGCTTATCCATACTAATATTATAAATTCGAAAGTTACTCTATCTGTATGTTACTTTTTCACGCCTAAACCAAAGAATAAATTCCGATAAAATTTGGCAAGGAGACAGATTATCATGGGGAAGGACACAGGGTAATTTTTGTCCCGGTAGCACATTCCCTTGGGATCATTTTCGACATTCGTGCAGGCAGAAGCTGGTAAGTTATAAGTCTGGAAAGTTACAATCTACCTAAATCTTTGTTGAAAGTCAAAACGCAACAGATAAACAAGAAATAAATGCCACGTGGTGAGCAAGAATCAAACCTGCCGATCGATTCTGTTCGATTAAATAAAATGTTTTCGTATATGTAGATCGACGACGTATTCTCTGTTTTTGCTTTAATAAAGATTTTTCGCAATTTTTGCTTATGCTGGATTTTTCACCTTTGCTAATCCTGCCATTAAAATTTTATAAATAGAGATAAAAATAACTTTGAAGGTCTTTATTGCGTAAAATTAATAATTAGTAGTCTGTATTTCTGCTGTTAACGCGTATATCACAATCGCAGCGATTCGGTATACTCAATTTGAATTCATCCAAATCACGTGTGTGTCAGTCAGTGTATTTGTAACGACTCCGGCAGTGTGTGGACGTGCATTATCATGCATAAGCAGAAATGAAGCACCAAATTGGGGCCGCAAAGGAATAACAACATCTGATTCAATCGTTTCAGCGTAAATATGAGCATTGAGATTGCCCATTGATCAAAATAAATAATTTATATGGGCGGGCCCATATAAATTATTGTTCCATCACTGTATGCATGAACTTCTTGGCATAGTTTTAAGCGTTCTTCACGTCCACGTATTGACATCCAATATCGTATACGTCTAGTATCTGACCTCATAATTATGAATACAATGACAATACGACAGTCTTGCCAGGTCACCGACCTGTGCATCAAAATCGGTGTGTACGAATTTAAATTATAATATTGTAGTGAACACGTTAATTTAAAATGAGCTCTCACAATTTTGTTCCGTAGTTTTTGCACCAGTCTACAAGCGAATTATTCAGTAGGAATACTGCAAAAACATTGATATTCATTTCAATCATCTGCCTTTTCCCTGCAGAGGGACCTGCCCTTACCAGTATTTCACATGGAGCGGCTGCTTATCTAACCTCTACAACGAACCTAAACATTCAACATTATTATTATATCATATTAATGTACCTACCTACCTACTTTCGGGTCATCATTACTAACAATTCCAGTGCTAAAACAGGTTTGATAGACAAATTTATGTGCGTCCATACCGGAAGATCCAGTACGCTCCGACCGGGCGGGGTAGGAGCGCGATCCAGCGGTCGGCGTGCACGTGCCGCGCGTGATCCGAGCACACGCGGCGGCGCGCGCGTTCCTTGGAGTGGCTGATCCGAGCGCTGCGGCTGTTGGTTTTTTGACAATGCTCAAAGGCTCCTCAGTCGTTTGGCGCACTCGGTAAGGATTGTTGCATGTGGATCGGGTGATATGGATAATGCGATGATGTTCAACTGAACTTAATTTAGCTAAAACGTGGATCGGCACGTTGCCCGCGGCAAGATTGCGGGTTTCCTAAAACTGATCTTAAGAATATTCGATCCACGATCGGTGCTCCATGGTCGTGGATCGTTGATCCAAATTTGGATCGTCCGGTGTGGAGCGTCCCAGTCATTGACTAGAAATAAAAAATGATACAGGTCATGATAAATTTCAATAAATCTAAAAAACGCTAACGATGCAATCAAATTATTATTTTCTCAAAAGGTCCCCGATTGAATTTTATAAAAAGTAAACGCAACAATCAACCTCAAACTAATATTCCTTCTAGCCCACCATAATTTAATCAATCATAGACTAAAACCCACTATACAAAACCACACCCACAGGCTAAACAAAAAATCAACTCCTCCGTACATGAAAAATTCATAACCGTTCAACTCCATTTATGCGGAGATAACTAAATATGATCAAAAAAGCGTGGAGCAGACACGAAAACAAATTAGGGTTCACTCCATCACTCGTTTTAACATGGTTAGTAACAACACAATATATCAGCCATGCAGCCCTTAAGGCTCTTCGGGGCGAACATTGTGGTTAGGGAAGGGAAAACGGAAACAAGGCGCTAATAAGGATGTGTTTCGTAAAATGTTCAACTCTATTGAATATACAAGGTCAAATTAAATTAGCTAGCGAAACTCCGCAGACGTGATGGGTATCGACATATGCTAGGTTAAAAAAATAAAAGATGGCCGGCTCACAATCTTTGGGCAATTTTCTGAACCATTAAATATATCTCCCCTCTTAAGGCTATCTTTTAAATTGCTCAATAAGATAAACCGGCGATAATATCCTGTATTTCTTTTTGCATTTACTGTCCTTTATTTGGGAATCGAAAAAGACGGCAACGACCACGCCACTTCTTCTCTCCAGCCCAAAACACTGTGAAGTGGTGAAGGGTGGGTGCTTTGGGGTTATCTATAGACCTTCAAGAGAATTGATCGAGGACTCTATTAATGAAACATTCATAATTTTTGACTCTTTGCTCTATTATTTAGTAAATCCTAGTACTATAATCCTTGAACGTTGTGTTCTTTGCCTCCGGCCAATAATAGTGCCTTAAGAGAGATTATTCAAAACTCTATTAAATGATGGTTCTTGAGTTTCGAATTTCAACTCTATTATCTAGTAATTCTCGAATGTTGTATTCTTTATCTCAGACCAATAATTCGGTCAAACTGACATGAACACGTGTCTTGCAGATATGCTTGTTGTGCAAAGGGTGAACTTACAGGGGTTTGGGTGACCACATCTATCTCTCAGACATGGTCCCT
This sequence comes from Apamea crenata, assembly GCA_949629185.1. Classification (NCBI taxonomy): domain Eukaryota; kingdom Metazoa; phylum Arthropoda; class Insecta; order Lepidoptera; family Noctuidae; genus Apamea; species Apamea crenata. The sequence continues at coordinate 17,442,409 of OX451371.1, forward strand.
ATCAGTCCTTGGACTGGATATTTCCAGTCCAAGACTGATAGGGACCATGTCTCCTTAAGAGCATGATGCCGAACTAGTCGCTCCATAGTCAGACAAGGACAGTCGCTTGGTTGCCGCAGGAAAAGCCGCTTCGTCAAGTTTATCAGTTCGAAAGAATTACTGCTAGGGACCATGTCTCCAAAAGAGCCGACGCAATGCCGCTGAAAAGCCGCTTGCGTCACTATATTGTTGAAAGCGTTGCTCTGAGTACTCCGAGTGTAGCTGTGAGGTATCGTGTGAGTAATGAACTAATGACTGATCAAATACCTATTACGCTAGCGTATGGGTTACTCACAATTTAATAATAATAATATACTTTGCATCCCTCTATTATTACTAGCTTTCTAAAACCACATTCAATATATATTCATAACTATGACTTTCTTAGTTTTATTTAACTTTCAATCCTTCCCTTGGTCTATTGATGAGACAAGGCATTGGAGTTCTTCATATTTGGAATTTATTTAATCTGGTATATCGGGGGAGAGAGGTTTCCAGTCTGGAGTCGAACTCTATAGGGTAACTGCACGGGGAGGGGTGCAGCCTTTCCCCGATAGGGCAACCGATTCTTAACTGTAATATTAGCATAATTAGGAAAAATGAAAATTTTATCAGCCTAGGGTAATTAAGGAACAGTCACACTGTCAACAGGATGACCAGTTGACAGTGTGACTGTTCCTAAATGATGATGACATCATCACATCATTTCAGCCAGGCCTCCCCAAGCACCGCCGTTTCGACCAAACAGCTTACTCAGATCAGCCAAGTAAACATTAAGACAAAAACTGAAACCATATACTCGAAAAATTTCATATGGGGTGCCACAAGGGCCTGTCCTAGGTCCAATACTTTTTATCTGTTACATAAACGATTTTCCCAAAGTAACCAGTCATCATATGTGTTATTTGCAGACGATAGCACTATTGTTTTCAACCAGGGTAATTTTAAAGAAATTGAATTAGATATAAACACAAACCTGGTGTCACTAGAGAATGGTTAAATGCTAACAACCTTAAGATTAATTTAACAAAAACGAAAATAATGGACTTTAAACTTCCACAAAAAAAACAAACACAATACCAAATTAGCTACAAACGAGACGCCGTTCTAGAAACAAACACTACAAAGTTTTTAAGATTGCACATTGACGATGATATGTCATGGAAAAATCAAATTGATAGTGTTTGTTTGAAACTTTACCGATTCTCTTATGCCCTAAAAATGCTAGGTAAAATTGCAAACAAAACAGCCCTCTTAACGGCATACCACGGTTATCACACTACTACACACACGGTCCACATTGAGGTATGGACTTATATTCTGGGGTAATGCTACAAATAAGGATATATTTCGTTTCCGTACTTTTGGCACAAAAAAGATGCATCCGAGCCATCTGCAAATTAAGAATAACAGATACATGTAAGCCACTCTTTAGGGATTTAAATATTCTGACGGTACCTTCACTGAATATCTATGAGGTTCTGATGTTTGCAAAAACCAATATACACTTGTTTAGTCATGTAGAAAGTCAACGTCGCTCAGTTAAGTTGAAAACAATAATCACCAGAACTGCTTTTGCTTATAAAAGTGTCTATGCAATGGCACCAAAATTGTATAACAAACTACCTTGTCATATTAGAAATTGTAAGAATAATAATTAATTCAAAAGCGAGCTCTATAGGCTACTAAATGACAAGGTATATTATTCAATCAAGGAGTATAATTATGGATGACAAGTTTTGAATAATTTTTATTTTTTATAATTTATATACATCTGTGTTTTTTAAATTTACATTGTGTATTTTTCATGACATTTTACTTATATTATTATGACCATTTTTTAACTTGACATGCCTAATAATATGTTTTTTGTTAATTTGTTTAAAACTACTGCATTCATTATTTCTGTGTTTTAATTTTTATAAATAAGTTTACTATAACTTTAACTCGGATTTTGTATGAAATCTGCAGAACATGGTTTGTGCACTTGAAATTTTATATTGAAAAACACCTGTTATCACCTATGTTCGCAAAATAAATAACGGTAACATCAGGTTAAATCAGGTGAGATGGTCCAAAGGCTGGGCAGCATTGCCACGTTGTAAGGCAATGACGATTCTTAGGCCAAAAATTGGCCAGTCGTAATACATTTATACTAACTACTAGCAGCGCCCCGCGGTTTCACCCGCATAGTTGTCGATTCCGTTGGACCTAAGTTGTTATTTTTTTCGTGTTTGTGTTCTTTTTTATGCGACATGTTTGCCGCTTAAATTCATTTTCTTTCTTTCTAATATCGGGATAAAAAGTGTCCTATGTGTTATTCTGGGGCCTCCCTTGTCATAAAAAAAATTGACAAATTATCACTTTCCCAAACAATTTTCCGCCTAATTCCATTTGCCAAACTACTACTATTAATTAGTAAATAAACTCTTCACAAATAATTGTAAAGCAACCTAATGTTTGGCAAGTGAACGTTTAAACAATAACTTGCCTACCAGCTAGTAATTTTACCAATTTTAATTTAGTCAAATATTTCAGTTGGTATACCATATTTCACGCAAAATAAAATAAGCCAAATATTTAGTATCGTTAGTTTTCAATTTACCATTTCTATTCAGTCAATTGCTTAGTCAATGACAATAGATTTGCATCTTTATGTCAGTTGCACAAAATATAAAAATTAAATTACAATGTGTTTTGTTGGTTTGGTTTTACATCATAAAATATGTTTCTGGCACTCGCCGGCCGTTGCTGCGGCACCGCTCGCTTCGCTCGCTCGGCTCGGGGGTTTGTGTGGTCACAGTTCTAACCTAACCCAACCTAGCTGTTTCGATTTAAAAAGATAGATGCGTGTTACGTTGCAAATTTCACTAAACTCTAAAAAAATTATAAACTATATACATGTCAATTAATATTAAATAATATTAAAATGGATTCTAACCTGACCTACAGTTCTGGTAGTAGTTCGTTTTCGTTCGTTGTTCGTAAACATAGATATAAGCATAAATTTGACTTGATTCGGAAAAATTAAAGCACATATTAGATCTACACTTACATAGACACTTAATTTGACGGCACGGTTGGCGCAGTGGTTAAGCGATTGACTGCTGCGCTGCGTGTCGCGGATTCGATTCCCGCACGGAATAAATATTTGTTTTGCCTACAGGTAGTTATTCCGGGTCTGGCTGTTTGTGTATGTGAGTTTAAATGTTTGTGAACTCACCCACGACACAGGAGTAATTCCTAGTGTGGGGCAAAGTTTATTATAAAAAAAAGAAAACAAAAAAGGAAAAGAAAGAAATATGCAATTTACATCAAATAAAAGTGCATTTTTAAATTATATAATTCCCAAAAAATTTGACTATATGTTGATTGTGTAAAGATTGTTTGCTGCAATAAATCATTTGATTACAGACCAAATGCCTTAGTGACATTGTCCTTGGTAATATTCTGCCGAGTAAAATTTTGACCAAATGAAAATGTGCGTACTAAAATCATTCCAAATATTGCATTGGTATAAAAAAAGTTGCTAAAATTTGTTTGGATAGTGAAATTTTGTCAAAATAATTTTGGCAAAACGGCAGGCTTCCGTTATTCTGATGTATAACCTATCTTACTGTAAAGTTTCATCCAAATCCGTTCAGTATTGCGTGAAAGAATAAAAAACATCAATCCATCTATCCATCCATGTCATCCATGGTCACAAACTTTCGCGTATATAATTTTATTAGTAGGATTAGAAAGATAGGATTAATAATCACTATTAAAGTCTGGTCTATGTTCAGATAATTACTTTGCAAGTAATATCTAAAAGCAAGTGCAGCATTTCTTTGTGTTATCGACAAACGAGAGTTGGATACCCGCAGCTCTATAGCTGCCTGCCTGCTTTTGTTCTAGCTTTGAAAACTGATCACTATTCTATAATAGTGATCAGTTCTCAAAGCTAGAACAAAAGATCATGGAAATGCAATTTGGTTGAATCGTTAATACGAACTGAGTCTACTTTTAATTTCTTAGGGAATCGTAAAAAAATATTATTTATGTCAGAAAATAAACTTCTTTTTACCAATAGCAAAGACTTCTTTATACCCTCGGAATGTAGTCGTACTAACGGCTGGATGGACTTGTCTAGATTTCTTTAATTTAAAATTTTTAGTGGATTATTTTTTTGGAATCATTTCCTCAAGCCACACCATATATAACCATAGGCTAGGTTTTGTTTTTATTCCATTATCATTTACCATTTATAAAACGGAATGGCGGCATTAGAAATCAATAAATAATATCTTGAACAAAAAATTTCGTACCTTGCCCATGGTGTGGCTTGAGGAAATGATTAAAAAAAATAATCCACTAAAAATTTTAAATTAAAGAAGTCTAAAAAACTTTTATTAGATACATTTTAGGGCAAACAAGCTAACTTCGACTCACATTGTGTTTAGTCACCGCAGCCTGTACCTGACGTACCAGAAGCATCGCAAATACGTTTCCTGCTATGCCATGCTAAATATGGTTAAGAATTGTATTGTCCTAAAATTAATTACCATAAAGTATATTCATGCCGCCTGTGATACAGGGGGTCTACTCCCAAGTAGCATCGGCCGAATGTTCGGCCGAACGGCGAATGTTGTCCCGACTCAACTGAGCCGATCCGAACTTTTTTCGTATTTTTCAATAATATTCGGTTCGGCCATGTGTCAGTCCGATCCGAACATTCGCACTTTTGCACTTCGGAGTAGACCCCCAGGTTTATCCTAGTACAGGCATCGAACATTATTATACCTTTATAAATTATTTCTAAGACTTTATGTAAATATTTTGCTAATTTTAATATACTGAATAAAATAGTTATCCTTAAATATTTATTATTATTATTTATTTTTATCTTTTAACATATCTTGGGACCATGGGGTCTTGATCCTTTGAAAGGCGTACGAGGAGCCGAAGCCAACTCGCAGAGGCCCCTTAGGAAATTTTAATGAAAGGTGGCACGGGTGGCACCAACCGACGAGTATCCTTGTATGCACTATGCAAGTGCACCCAAGGATAACCCCCGGTTGGTATAGGACTATTGCAGGATATGGAAAAATAAAGAATTTGACTGGGTTTTTGGTGGCTAGAGTGAACTGGTTACCAAGAACTATGGCCAAATAATATTAATATTATCATTTGGCATTTTTAGAATCAAACGTACGTATCGTGGGATCTTCCGAAATGTGGGTGTACTATACACCCCTGCTCAACTCTTTGAATTAATACAGGCGTGATGTTATAAAGAAATCTCATTTCCGCAACTTTTTCGTGCAACTGTCCTTTCGCGCAATTGGATTCGCGCAAGTGTCTTTCGCGCAAGTGGATTCACGCAAGTGCCCTTCGCGCAAGTATATTTCGCCCAAATGTCCATTCGTGGAAAAATCACAAACACGGTCTCTGACGTCATGAGCGTTGTGTGAAAGTATAGATTCCATATACGCAACGTCAAAAGTTGATCACGTGACTCAAACATCCACTTTGAACGTTAACATCTCGGAAACACTTTACGGGGTTTGTTCTTATCATGTTAGCGTAAAAATTAAGGGGAAAACATCTTCATTTAATCAGCTATCTAACGAGGTATAAATACCAAAAAACTGTAAATAGGCTGCCCATGAAGCAGTCGATAATGCAGACAAAGGTAGAATTTGCAAATTGTAACAAAATTTTAAAAAAATGTGATAATTGAATGAATTGGCGTATGTTATCTTTTAACCCAGAAATACAAACTTATTTTTGCGACCTGACGCGGCTGTAATATGCGCTTTCCTGAATGTGTTTTCTGTGTTATTCTGGGGCCTCCCTTGTCATAAAAAAAATTGACAAATTATCACTTTCCCAAACAATTTTCCGCCTAATTCCATTTGCCAAACTACTACTATTAATTAGTAAATAAACTCTTCACAAATAATTGTAAAGCAACCTAATGTTTGGCAAGTGAACGTTTAAACAATAACTTGCCTACCAGCTAGTAATTTTACCAATTTTAATTTAGTCAAATATTTCAGTTGGTATACCATATTTCACGCAAAATAAAATAAGCCAAATATTTAGTATCGTTAGTTTTCAATTTACCATTTCTATTCAGTCAATTGCTTAGTCAATGACAATAGATTTGCATCTTTATGTCAGTTGCACAAAATATAAAAATTAAATTACAATGTGTTTTGTTGGTTTGGTTTTACATCATAAAATATGTTTCTGGCACTCGCCGGCCGTTGCTGCGGCACCGCTCGCTTCGCTCGCTCGGCTCGGGGGTTTGTGTGGTCACAGTTCTAACCTAACCCAACCTAGCTGTTTCGATTTAAAAAGATAGATGCGTGTTACGTTGCAAATTTCACTAAACTCTAAAAAAATTATAAACTATATACATGTCAATTAATATTAAATAATATTAAAATGGATTCTAACCTGACCTACAGTTCTGGTAGTAGTTCGTTTTCGTTCGTTGTTCGTAAACATAGATATAAGCATAAATTTGACTTGATTCGGAAAAATTAAAGCACATATTAGATCTACACTTACATAGACACTTAATTTGACGGCACGGTTGGCGCAGTGGTTAAGCGATTGACTGCTGCGCTGCGTGTCGCGGATTCGATTCCCGCACGGAATAAATATTTGTTTTGCCTACAGGTAGTTATTCCGGGTCTGGCTGTTTGTGTATGTGAGTTTAAATGTTTGTGAACTCACCCACGACACAGGAGTAATTCCTAGTGTGGGGCAAAGTTTATTATAAAAAAAAGAAAACAAAAAAGGAAAAGAAAGAAATATGCAATTTACATCAAATAAAAGTGCATTTTTAAATTATATAATTCCCAAAAAATTTGACTATATGTTGATTGTGTAAAGATTGTTTGCTGCAATAAATCATTTGATTACAGACCAAATGCCTTAGTGACATTGTCCTTGGTAATATTCTGCCGAGTAAAATTTTGACCAAATGAAAATGTGCGTACCAAAATCATTCCAAATATTGCATTGGTATAAAAAAAGTTGCTAAAATTTGTTTGGATAGTGAAATTTTGTCAAAATAATTTTGGCAAAACGGCAGGCTTCCGTTATTCTGATGTATAACCTATCTTACTGTAAAGTTTCATCCAAATCCGTTCAGTATTGCGTGAAAGAATAAAAAACATCAATCCATCTATCCATCCATGTCATCCATGGTCACAAACTTTCGCGTATATAATTTTATTAGTAGGATTAGAAAGATAGGATTAATAATCACTATTAAAGTCTGGTCTATGTTCAGATAATTACTTTGCAAGTAATATCTAAAAGCAAGTGCAGCATTTCTTTGTGTTATCGACAAACGAGAGTTGGATACCCGCAGCTCTATAGCTGCCTGCCTGCTTTTGTTCTAGCTTTGAAAACTGATCACTATTCTATAATAGTGATCAGTTCTCAAAGCTAGAACAAAAGATCATGGAAATGCAATTTGGTTGAATCGTTAATACGAACTGAGTCTACTTTTAATTTCTTAGGGAATCGTAAAAAAATATTATTTATGTCAGAAAATAAACTTCTTTTTACCAATAGCAAAGACTTCTTTATACCCTCGGAATGTAGTCGTACTAACGGCTGGATGGACTTGTCTAGATTTCTTTAATTTAAAATTTTTAGTGGATTATTTTTTTGGAATCATTTCCTCAAGCCACACCATATATAACCATAGGCTAGGTTTTGTTTTTATTCCATTATCATTTACCATTTATAAAACGGAATGGCGGCATTAGAAATCAATAAATAATATCTTGAACAAAAAATTTCGTACCTTGCCCATGGTGTGGCTTGAGGAAATGATTAAAAAAAATAATCCACTAAAAATTTTAAATTAAAGAAGTCTAAAAAACTTTTATTAGATACATTTTAGGGCAAACAAGCTAACTTCGACTCACATTGTGTTTAGTCACCGCAGCCTGTACCTGACGTACCAGAAGCATCGCAAATACGTTTCCTGCTATGCCATGCTAAATATGGTTAAGAATTGTATTGTCCTAAAATTAATTACCATAAAGTATATTCATGCCGCCTGTGATACAGGGGGTCTACTCCCAAGTAGCATCGGCCGAATGTTCGGCCGAACGGCGAATGTTGTCCCGACTCAACTGAGCCGATCCGAACTTTTTTCGTATTTTTCAATAATATTCGGTTCGGCCATGTGTCAGTCCGATCCGAACATTCGCACTTTTGCACTTCGGAGTAGACCCCCAGGTTTATCCTAGTACAGGCATCGAACATTATTATACCTTTATAAATTATTTCTAAGACTTTATGTAAATATTTTGCTAATTTTAATATACTGAATAAAATAGTTATCCTTAAATATTTATTATTATTATTTATTTTTATCTTTTAACATATCTTGGGACCATGGGGTCTTGATCCTTTGAAAGGCGTACGAGGAGCCGAAGCCAACTCGCAGAGGCCCCTTAGGAAATTTTAATGAAAGGTGGCACGGGTGGCACCAACCGACGAGTATCCTTGTATGCACTATGCAAGTGCACCCAAGGATAACCCCCGGTTGGTATAGGACTATTGCAGGATATGGAAAAATAAAGAATTTGACTGGGTTTTGGGTGGCTAGAGTGAACTGGTTACCAAGAACTATGGCCAAATAATATTAATATTATCATTTGGCATTTTTAGAATCAAACGTACGTATCGTGGGATCTTCCGAAATGTGGGTGTACTATACACCCCTGCTCAACTCTTTGAATTAATACAGGCGTGATGTTATAAAGAAATCTCATTTCCGCAACTTTTTCGTGCAACTGTCCTTTCGCGCAATTGGATTCGCGCAAGTGTCTTTCGCGCAAGTGGATTCACGCAAGTGCCCTTCGCGCAAGTATATTTCGCCCAAATGTCCATTCGTGGAAAAATCACAAACACGGTCTCTGACGTCATGAGCGTTGTGTGAAAGTATAGATTCCATATACGCAACGTCAAAAGTTGATCACGTGACTCAAACATCCACTTTGAACGTTAACATCTCGGAAACACTTTACGGGGTTTGTTCTTATCATGTTAGCGTAAAAATTAAGGGGAAAACATCTTCATTTAATCAGCTATCTAACGAGGTATAAATACCAAAAAACTGTAAATAGGCTGCCCATGAAGCAGTCGATAATGCAGACAAAGGTAGAATTTGCAAATTGTAACAAAATTTTAAAAAAATGTGATAATTGAATGAATTGGCGTATGTTATCTTTTAACCCAGAAATACAAACTTATTTTTGCGACCTGACGCGGCTGTAATATGCGCTTTCCTGAAAAGTGTAACACACAATGTACCTACTTTACAGAACACTACCAAATCCTTGGTGAACCAAACCATGACCAGACAAACATGTGCTCTGAGGTCCCCTATACCTACCTCATGAGAGGGTCAGGAAACCCCTGATCTTACTGGACCTTTTGCGGCTTTGTCTCGTAGTAAATAAGCTCATAGATTGGTTTGGCATGATTAACTGCAATAATGAAAATGATTATATTTCTCTGATTTAATGCGTACAGCACGATACCGAACCATGGTTGATTGCAGTTCACTTTAGAAATGGATACGTTTCGGCAAGTAGCGAAGGTTACGTTTATATTATGTTAGTATTATTTTTTTCTCTTATTTTTGAAGTTATACTTTAGGCGCGTTATGAAAAAATGATGAGAGTGAAATTTTAAGATGCGCGCACATCACCGTCACACAAAATTCACATGTTGAAGCTGTCCGCAAAACCACTCATTATTTTTTTAAAGCTATACGTCACTTTTTTCAGCATAAACCGGCCTGTACCTATTTTGAGCATTTTTTATAGCAACCTGTTTTGTTATTATCGGTTAAAAAAAAGGCAATGGACATTTCACTATAAAAAATTGGATGCCATAAAATTCTGTTTTTTTATTATGCTTTTAATTTCTTTAAAAGGCCCGTGAATTGTTACCAACATTATTCAGCCTAAACAACGAACTTTATTGTAACCTTTTTTGTAATTAATTATTTGCATGCAATTCAAAATTGTTTTTTTAAAAGTATAACTTCTGACGCGCGTACATAAGTATACACGCGATATTATGCGATATTATTTTTACATTGCTAATGGGCCAGCAATATGTAGCGCACATTTGAGCGGGCCAGTTTGCACAAGTCTTCCTTTTTTTCATAACTTTTGACATTCAACAGTCCGATTTTGGTTATTCTTTCTTGTAGGATAGGGTTGGTTATACTTCGAAATTGTTCCCATTTACAATAGACAAAAAAATCCATCCCAGAGGGTACAAAATAGGGGTTAAATGATTCTCCTCCTACCGAATTTGCGCCTGTGAACCGCTTCTGTAGAAACTAATGTAGTTCTGATGACGCGACAACATAAAAGAGTCATCACATGGCGATCTGAAGATGTAAAATCGGTTTGTTTTGAGTACTAAAAACTATCCAAAAACACTATTCATATTATTGCTTGTAAAATAAAGTAAAGAAAACTAATTAACGTTGCTGTTACTGCGTCCCTGCGTCTCTGCTGCCCAGCAGTGGGTGCTGGGCAAAGGCGTCCCCCCGTGTCTTCCAGCCTTGCAGCCCCGTGTCTTTCAATCCAGGGCTAATGTGGACCACTGGTCGTTTGTTTTCTCCAGCTCGTCCCGCTCGTCTAGTTCTACGGGGTCTGCCGCGACACCTTCTGGCTGTGTCAGGGCTCCACGTATTGGTTTTTTTAGCCCATAGCTAATGAGCTATGGGCTAAAAAAACCACTACGTGGTATTTACGCATTTAAATATTTGTCATGACTCATTTTTACTTTCCTCAGTTTCTGCTAAGTTTTTACTGCCGAACTTGTTAATAAACATGCATTTGTAATTTTTATATTTTCCAAAACTAAAATAAACAATTGCCGCTTTAAATCAATCACCAATCAATCAATCGCTAATTCTAATGTCTACTTGCCTAGCCGCTAGCGTAAGCGATCCAAGTCATTTGCCTAGGTGTTTGATTGAATAGCTGAATATCATTCAGGCCGCTAGTTGAACGGCGCCATTTAGTTAAAAGGCTAGGCAGTTAATTGAAAGCCTAACTAAGCTAGTTGGCTGTGCCAGGATCGCCCAGAGGACACGGTGGAGCATACGGTGGAGGTCTGCCCTGCTTGGGCGGAGCCCCGCCGTGTTCTCGTAGAGGCGATCGGCAACGGCGGCGACCTCTCGCTTCCGGCCCTGGTTCAAGCCATGGTCCGGGGCGAGAGGGAGTGGGAGGCAGTCACCTCCTTCTGCGAAGCAGTCCTGCTAGCGAAGGAGGTGGCGGGAAGGCTGAGGGAGAATACCTCACGCCTCAGCCGCCGCGGGAGACGCTCCGGGCGTCGGGAGCCGCGTGACGACTCCCGGCCACCGTAGGCGCGGGACTGCGGGCGGTGAGTAATGGGTAGCTCACCGCCCGATCAGGACCAGGCCCATGCCGGACGGCGCGTTGAGTTCCACGCGCGCCTCAAAGAGAAGTCAGCAGAGGACGGGGCCCGATAGGGCCGAAGCCTGCCAGGGCGGCGGGATCGTCCGAAAGGGTTACCGCTGCCCTGGAACAGAAAGGGCTAAGGAAGGAACACGGGTGGGTTTTAGTCAGTAAGAGTTTGACACTCCCTTCCGCTCCACCCAGAGTGGGAGGGGTCATTTGATGATTTCGCATTCCCAAAAAAAAAAAAAAAGCTAGTTGGCTGCAACAGACATATTGCAATTTAAGCGTTGTTTGAAGTAAACTTGTAAAGTTATAATAACGTTTTGGCCACTGCATATTATGACCAAATATATTCACATAAAGGTGGTTTGCCAAAGTCACATAGGTACTACGTAAACTACACGAAATAACACTATGTTGTTTATTATAAAATATTTAGTTTAAACTCAGACTGCGTTTACTTCTCTGACCTTTACAAAGCAAGTTGTGAAATAAGATAACATATTATTTTTTTTAAATACTGCCGGTTTAGTGTTTCCTCAATGTATATTTTATAGTAACAAATAAATTATGTTACGAAATGCGTAATAGTAATTATTTACCGCTTAAAATTTTTCTGCCACAGAAGTTACCATTTTTTAACGTTCCTCAAAGCCAGGTGCACATTTCGGCCGCAACGAGCCGCAGCGCAACGCATCTTCATACTTAAAAGTGCGGTGCGGCCTGTAGTGTGGTTCATAAAAAATGTACGAAAGTTGTGTCGGAGGATTTTTGCAATGTGTATCATTGCCGCGCGGCCCGCACAAATGTGCGCGAACATTTTAACAATCGAATCCGATAGCGATCGAACGGTTGTGAGTTGCTGTGCTGGTTCGTTCCGGATGCACGGCACCCAAGTCATCACAACTATCATAACATTAATATGTTTCATATGTTTCAGTACTTTGCTGCATAATATGCACCGCGCAGGGTAACCAAAGGGAAACTACTACTGAGTATGTAAATCATCTATACATATACATACAAATAAATAAAATTGAAGTCTGTTTGTAATATCAAAATGCTGCTGTATGATGTTGCTTTTTTACGAAATGCATATGAAAGTATACTTATGCCACATCTTAACAACTTGCTTCGGTCCGCGACTTCGTCCGCGTAAAATGTCTTGTTCCTCTGACCCACCCCGTCGCATCGCATCGCCTGCTGCGCTGATACTTCGCGCTCCCCTTCGGATCATGCGCGCGTGAATTGAAAATATTAAATTAAAATAAGCCATGGCAGCAAAGAGATGACCAGTCCCTACTGACGGCGCCCGTTCACGGGCATGACGCATGGATTAGCACCATTCAGCTCAACCATTTTGAAGAGAGCTAAATGATCCAACACATGCGCCACCATCAGCGAGACATTTGAGTGAGCATGACATACTCTCAGCCGCCAGGGCACATTCAAGTCAATGAAAGACGTACCCAGTAAAAGTTAGCTTTATAGTATGTACATAGAGTACTCACACGTCATGTGCTATACAATTATACAATATGTAAACTTGGTTTATTCATTCCAAATGTGAGAATTGTTCACCCCTTTTGCTTTTAATTTGTTTTAATACGGGTGGGTCACTATCACTAATACCTCCTGCTTCTGCCATGGTAGCCAAGCTTGTAATGAAATTAGTATATTGTAGTAAATTACGCATTTTGAACTAATAGGTAGTTACATACTTAATTTTTTCTTTCAATTTGTAAGACAGAGTTAGAATTAATGTGAAAGCATATTAATTACGTCTGTCTATCAGTTTCGCAAAGTCTTGTCTTGACACCGGATTTCGTTTACTGCTCTATAACAAGCACTTTTTGTACCTGCACTTCTTTTGTTAGAATTTTCTACTTGTGATTCTTAAAAATATTGTCATTTAGATAGGTTCATTAAATTGTATTGTATGCAGTACTTAGTAGGTAATATGGTAGTTTTAAATGTAAAAAATAAAATATATAAATTCGGCACACCAGAACTTTTTACTTTGACTGTACTTTAAGGAATGCTCAGGTACGTAATATCTACAAACATAACCAATGTATATGTAGCGTTACAAAACGGGCGCGACCCGTTTGTTCCGACTAATCTTTACTATAATTATAATTTACTATATAAATATAAAAAAAACCCCAAAGTCGACGTCACTAGTATTACTAGTTCACATTGTACCGTTCTCACCAATGTACCGTTCTCACGAGTCACCACTACTCACTCTTTATTCTTCTAGGAGGCAAAGGAAAAAAACGACCCCCACCACTCAGAGCTACGAAGATTATCTCAAGGAGAAGAGAGCGAAAAAATTGTATTTTGAATACTATCCTAATTATGGCTACGAACCGTACTGGGCCGACGGCGATTGGGTGTTGAGTACGACCAAACAAACAACTTCAAAGGGTTCTACCACAACAGAAAAGATCTTAGTATGTGGCGAGCCGTGTAGCTATCTTTTACGAACGTACGTGAACTACTTATGGCTTTTTATTTTTAGAGTTCCGAACCAAAACGATAGAAAAGGAACTCTTTGAGTGCGACTTCGTCAGTCTATCCTAGCTCCTATCCTAACAACAACTAAAATTATCGCCCTGTTTGGAATAGATACATATAAGAAATGCTTGTCCATTTACATAATTATGTAGGCCATTTATTCAATCGCATCCATAATAACTCCCATTTTGCGCTCCTAAAAATATTATTGCACACTCTATTATATGTAAATATAATATATTATTACATATTAGATATCTTAGCAACACACTACTGTGTGTTTAGTGTGTGAAAATTTTGGTGGGAAAAATGAAACCAATAAGTGGCTCGTATAGAATAAACCCAGAAGGACGAAACTACCATCGTTCACTTCGTAGAGCCAGGCCCTCACGCGCAGTAGTGACAGATGTGAGCCAGCCGGTTGTGTTTTCCCAGCAAAAACGTAAGTAAGTCTTTTTTAGGACAAAAAACCTGCAATTTTGGTGTTGATGTCTCTAAACATTTTAGAACTAAGTCGGTGTTGTTATATATTTTTATAATAAAAAGCTTTGGTATGTTTTCAAAACGATAGAAATATAATTATTATATTTGGCGGACACGGTATGTGTGTCTGTCGTTAACATCAGGCATATTTTAATTACTGTGGGCGTACTATGGGTAGTGTTGGATAAAGCACAATAGAAAAACGGTTTGCAGTTCAAATCAGATTATAATTTACGAACAAGTTAGTCACACTCAAATAACAAAAGTATTATTTTATGTGGAGATTTCAATATTAATATGTTACTCCATTAAGTATTAGACTTCTCAATCTTTTGAGGTCTTATAATTTAATTAACTTGTTTTTTGAACCTACTAGGATCACGGCTTCTTCGTCAACTTGTCTTGATAATATATTTAGTGATTGTGTATGCCAAAAATAAATTAGTGTTAACTGACTTAGCGTCCGACCACTGTGGTTTATTAGCTAGCTTCCCCATGCCGTTACATAAAAAGCCACTTATACTTGAATGCAGGCCTTATACAGCTAGTCGTTGCAAAATGTTTAAAAATAATATAGCTCATAGAATTACACCATCGATAGTAGAATACGAGAATCCTAATGAAATTTATGGTGCCCTTTTTGATGTTGTGCAAAAAGAGTACCAATCCACTTTCAAGACCAAAACTATTAACATTAATGGATCCTCTGTTGGCTTTAACCAATGGGCTACTCCAGGTATTTATAAAAGTAGAGCGAGACTATACGAGTTATATGGTTTGAAAAAATACAGGTTTGATACTCCTTTCCTAGAGTATGTCAAAAATTATTCAAAAAGATTAGTGTATTTGCTAAATCAAAATTTTTAGGCGATACAATCAAAAATTCTACCAATAAAGTAAAAACCACTTGGAAAATTATTAATAATGAAACGGGTAAATCGGTTAAACAAGAAAAACTACTTGAGATTATGGTCGACAACAAATTAGTTAATAAAGCAGCTGACGTAGCTGAGGCATATAGTTTTTTGCCAACATACAGATAACTACGACTCGCTCCTTAAATTCGTCCTCGTCTAAAGCTGAAAACCTTTTGCACATTAGTGTACCTAAATGTAGTCCTTTATTTAGTTTCGAACATGTAACCCCGCGTGATGTAGTTAATGTTTTGAATACACTTAAGTCTAAAAACACCGGTGATTAGTGGGGCATCTCCACTAAACTTATAAGTAATATAATAGACATCGTAGCCCCCGATCTAGCTGTTACTTTTAATAAATGTGTTGATTTAGGAACTTTTCCTGATGAGATGTTTTCATGAAGAGTAGTAAAGTCATACCATTATTTAAATCAGGTAATAAGAATGACGTTGGCAATTTCAGGCCTATTTCTATCTTACCTGCATTTAGCAAAATATTTGAAAAGTTAATACTCAAGCAGTTGCTAAGACATTTTAATTTAAATAGCCTCCTCCATAATGAGCAATATGGCTTTACAAAAGGTCGTTCAACTACAGATGCGGGTGTTGCACTGTTGAGACACATATTTGACGCATGGGAGGGATCACAAAATGCTATTGGAGTTTTCTGTGATCTCTCCAAAGCCTTTGATTGCGTGCACCATGACACGCTAATAATAATAATAATAAATCTTTATTTCTCAATAAATGCATCAACATTATGTTGGTCTAAAAATGGCTTAAGTTAGTGTTCCATAGTGAAAACCCTGACTTCTAAACTAGGTTTATGTACCTGTATCTTAGAAGCCAGTGTCCCTTCAAAGTGATGTGCATATATAAAACAAGACACAAATTATACACAATAATCCATTAGGGCAAATCCAAGAGAAATAAAAGAAAAACAAAATACAAGAAGAAAATAAATAATAAAATAACAATAAATGAAAGTGTAGTGTATGTCTACTAGTGTGTTAGTCTTGAGTTATGTGTGTGAGGGTGTGTGTATCTTTGTGAAAGAGTGTGTGTAAGTATGAGTGAGTATGCGAGCGTATGCGAGAGTACAATAACTTTTTTTTTTAACTATTTATTTATATTTCTTAAATTTCCCAAAAGAAGATCCTCCGTATTTCGATAAGTTAGTTTTAGAAGATATTCCTGTAACTTAGATTTGAACTGATATTTAGTATTGGGATACATTTTTAGTATTTTGTTAAGCTGGTTATAAAGTTTTGTGCTGGTGACATAATAGTGTCTCTTGGCAAACGAAGTTCTATGCGACTCATGTGGAAAAACCGTGTGTTTAATTCTGCCTGTTGGCTCTGAGGACGGACGAGTAGAGTGCTTACGGAGCATTGACTGCATGACATATAGCTGCCTGACAGTTAACACTTTAGATTCCAAATAAAGCTGTTCTGTAGAATATCTTAGCGGCCGAGAGAGCAGAACCTTCAGAACAGCTCTTTGTGCTCGTTCTAGCCGGATAAAATGGTTCTCAGTAGCTCCACCCCAGATTGGAATACAATAAGCTAAGATCGATTGGCATAAAGCAAAATAAACCACTCTCAATGTATCCCTATCAGCAGACTTGCGACATTTTTTAAAAACGTAAATTAGCTTACGAGTTCTACCAGACAGTGTGTCTAGGTGTTTATGCCAGTTGAGATGTTGGTCGATATGTACACCCAGGTATTTGACACTAGTGGACTTAGAAATTGCAAGGCAGTCACAAATGGTGGAAGGCGTACATATATGGGCTTTAAGAGTAAGGGAAGGTGAAGGGCATAAATTTGACCGGATAGCAAATGGCATATAAACTGTTTTACTGACGTTGAGAGTCAGTTTCGCTTTTGCGTAAATTACGTCATTACGGTGTCCAAAACGAAGCTCTCAACGTAATCATTTCTTATTGGCGGCGGGATCGTCCGAAAGGGTTACCGCTGCCCTGAAACAGAAAGGGCTAAGGAAGGAACACGGATGGGTTTTAGTCAGTAAGAGTCTGACACTCCCTTCCGCTCCACCCAGAGCGGGAGGGGTCATTTGATGATTTCCCATCCAAAAAAAAAAAAAATCTTATTTACTTAGTAGGGTCCAATGTGTAGATGTTAATGGTGTTAAATCTTCCGGGCTACCAGTTCTTTAGGTGTTCCGCAAGGCTCAATACTGGGTCCATTCTTGTTCTTAGTTTATATCAATGATTTACCATTCCATTTGAAGGGCATCTGTGACGGTGTACTGTTTGCAGATGATACCTCTTTTATTTTTAAAGTAGACAGGAATAGACAAGATTTTGACGACGTCCCGAACCCTTTCGGACTATCCCGCTACCCTGGCAGGCTTCGGCCCTATCGGGCCCTCCAATGATCTGACAGCTGTATTGTGATTTATTTTTTTACAACATTAATATGTGCTCAATATTCAATGAGATATTCTCCTATAAATTTGAATAATCGCACACGCTCATTGCTGGTTGTTTTACTATTTCCTACTCCCCTTCCCCCCGGACCTCCGTTCAGATCGGACGTTTATTCTGCTACCGTTTACCAATTTTTTAACTTATTTTAATTAATCTTTACCCAAAATAATAACTTTAAAAAAATAGGAGTGCATAAACAGCAAGAGGTTTTAACTTCGAGACCACACCAAGTACGCAACACAAGAGCGAGTACCTGCCGCCGGCGCACGCGGCGACGCCCACAGCTATAGAGAGGGACAGGTACGCAACGTATTGTCAACGCCTACGCACTGTTGCTATCCTGCTTTGTCCCAGTCGCTGGTGCTTATTGTCTGTTTCGGTCGCTGGGCGGTAGCAATATCGCACACATCTACAGTACGCACAACTACATACTATCTGCATGAATGAGAGACGTGACGTTTTTTTGACAACGCCCGCTATTTGCTGCTACCCTGGTACCTACGAGGGATTTTGCTTGCTCGTGCGACTTGCGAGGACGGAGCGACAAGACTGTACGTACGCTGGCTGCGTCTTCGTACTTACTGTTATCCTGGTACCTGTCTACGACTACGGCTGCTTGCTTTCTGTCTGCCTGGCTGAGACTACCGTATGAGACATCACTTACGTGTAACATCTGTGGATTACTGCCGCCTTGGTGTATCGATTGACTGATTGATTGTTTTTTCACAATATTAACTTCCAACATAAAATAAAATGCTGCGAACTCCAAATTAGGTGATGAATTTGGAGTTCGCAGCATTTTATTTGTTGTGTCGTAACGTGTTGCGTCCGAGCCGAACATGCAAGTCATGGCCGAAAGTATCGATAGTAGTAATATCACCTGCAGGTACAAACGTAAACATGGAGAGGTTGAGGAGAATGATCTCATGGAGGATATGAAGGAGCTCTTCAGAAACTTTACGGTACAGCAGGATGCAAAACTCCACTCACTGCAAGATTCCCTAAACGGCATTATTAAACAAAATAATGATTTCCGCGAGTCATTTGCCATGATATCGGAGCAATACGATGCAATGAAATTAAAGCTCGAAAAGGTACAGGAGGAGCGAAAGGAGGAGCTGTCTTACATACGACAATTGGAAGAAAAAATTGAAAGTTTAGAAAAGAGTAACAAGAGCACCAGTATTGAGATTAGAAATATACCTGCAAAAAAAGGGGAAACGAAAGTGGACCTGCTGCAGGTTGTTTGTGGAGTTAGCAAAGGTTTAAATTGCCACATTCTGAATTCCGATATCCGTGACATTTACCGTACGAATACCAAATCCTCAGTTGTCAAACCCATTATTGTTGATTTTGTTAGTGTCCTGCAGAAGGACAGTTTATTAAGTGCATATAAAAAACTCAACAAGGAGGACAGGGGAAACAGGTTAAGCACTAATCACTTAGGTCTCCAGTGCCCGCAAATTCCCATTTATATTGCTGAAAACCTGACATTTAAAACAAAGCGGTTGTTCTATCTTGCTCGGGAATTTGCCAAAGTTAATGAATTTTCCTTCTGCTGGACAGCTCATGGTAAAATTTACCTTCGGAAAAAAGAAGGTATGCAGTCGATACAAATTAAAGTTGAAAGTGACCTGGGGAAAATAAATTGCGACCAATGACTGGCAATAAAATGTAGAAATTCCGCTTTGTTGTCTCCGAATTTTCTACATGCATGCATTTTAAATTGTTTTTTGTTTTTCAATTATCTTTATTTTTTGTCTAAAATACTTTTAACAGCCACTTATTCTAAAATACTACATACCACATACTACATATACACAACTCACAAAGAAGACGTCGTGAAAAATTCGAGTTTGAAAATTAATCTTTCTCTGTCATTCCGGCCACTTATGTTCCCAATTAATTATAAACGTCAAATTCACTGTAGATAACATAACCGAGATATCTAACGATTTGGAATCCATTAGTGTTTCTAAGTCTTTCATCTGTTCTCCCTACGATTGCACGAAGTACGTTAATAAGTCCGGTAAAAAACTTAATGTATTTCATATGAACATACGTAGCTTAAACTCAAATTTTAGCGAGCTCACTATTCTCTTGGACTCAATTAATATACCTTGTGACGTAATTGTTCTGACAGAGTGCTGGCTTAGTAAGGTTGTTAATGCACCACCATTGGATGGCTTTATAAACTACCAATCGTCCTTCAGTAATCAGAACGATGGTGTAATTGTTTATGTTAAATCACACTTAAAACACAAAATTAATCAACCTTTGTTATTTGATGCTAATTGTCTGGTATGCACTAGCGGTGAAGTCGCTATTGTGGCAATATATCGTTCGCCGGCAAAAAAGAACCTTGACAACTTCCTTATAAGTCTCAATGATGTGTTGGCATCACTAAATGGTTATAAAACTTTAGTTGTCACTGGAGATTTAAACATAGACATCGTGCCAGAGAACTTAAATAATCGATCAGAAGAATACCTTAATATTGTTTCATCACATGGTATGTTACCTGCTCACGTCTCCCCTACAAGGGGGCAGGCGTGTCTTGATCATGTCATGTTAAAGACGCAAAATAGTGCAACTACACTAGTATTGGATACTTTGATCACGGATCATAACCCAACTATACTGAGTGTCGGCACGACAAAAAACTCACCCAAACCAAACTATTACATTAGGCGTACCGATCAACAAGCTGTGTTAGATGACTTGAGGAAAACAGACCTGTCTTATTTATTTAATATTAACGATGCTAATGAAGCCGCTGAGTCTCTAATTCATAAAATTTCATCCTCAGTTGAATTACATACTAAAGAGGTTCTAATCCCGCACAAAAAAAGGATTATAAAACCCTGGGTTACCCCTGGACTTCTGAAATGTATAAAAAACAAAGACACAATGCACCTTAAAGCTCAAAAAGATCCCGATAATATAATACTTAGTACTACCTACAAACGCTATCGTAATTTTCTCAACAACTTATTGAAAAAACTAAGAATAATTTATGATCGAAGCTTACTTCAGGAGGCCAAGGGTAACTCCAAGGCAACTTGGGACGCCATCAAAACTATTACGGACACTAAGCAACAAAATACCTTACCAAACGACTTACTGAGTTTGAGTGAAAACCCTAAATACTCAGTCGATATAGTCAATAAGTACTTCGCAAGCATAGGGAAAACATTAGCAGACCGAATCCCAAACTCTGCGTCTCCCACGTCACAAAACGTGAATATCCCGTGTTACTCAATGGGTATTTTTGAGGTGTCTGAACAGGAGCTAGAAACTGCTATAATAGGCCTAAAAAGCAATTGTGCGGTCGGTTGGGATGGCATATCTGCATCCTTTCTAAAATCGGCCCGCCACTTCTTAATACCAGGTATAAAACACATATTTAACCTTGCAATAACTACTGGGACATTTCCTAAAATTTTTAAGAAGGCCATTGTCCACCCAATTTTTAAAAGTGGCGATAGAGACTGTGTTGGAAATTATAGACCAATTTCAGTACTTACTACCATTTCTAAGGTTTTTGAAAAACTCTTAAATAAACAATTAACGAATTATCTAACTAAACATAACATCATTTCTCAAAACCAATACGGGTTTATTAAGGGTAAGTCAACTGAAGACGCTGTAATAGATTTAACAACAACTGTCATTCAGTCTTTAGATAATAAACTAAAAACTATAGCAGTATTTTTGGACCTGTCGAAAGCTTTCGACACGGTTTCAATTCCCATCCTTCTAAACAAGCTGGAAGCAGTAGGCGTTAGGGGCACGGTCCTAGAAATTTTTCGTAGTTACCTCACAGAACGTAGTCAGTATGTCAGGGTTGGAAATTACACCAGCAATGAAGAATTTCTCACATATGGAGTACCACAAGGTAGTGTGCTTGGTCCCACCTTATTTTTGGTATACATCAATGACCTGTGTCAACTGGCAATTAAGAACTGCAGATTTATTACATATGCTGATGACACGGCGTTGATTGTGCATGCCAAAGACTGGCAGTTAGCATATAAGGAAACTGAAAAGGCCCTGTCGATCGTAATATCCTGGCTAAACGACAACTTGTTAACCCTAAATGCACTTAAAACCAAATTTATAACCTTTTCTGGTAGTTCCGCGTCTCAACCATCGGACTCACTAAAAATTATTGCTCACACCTGTCGTCATTCTAGTCCCAATTGTAACTGCCTACCTCTCATACGCACAACCGACATGAGGTATCTGGGAGTGCAAATCGACTCCCGTTTTTGCTGGGAGAAGCATATAGGAAATATAGTTACCCGTACAAGAAAACTTCTGTACATTTTCAAAAAATTAAGATCTTCTGCTGACCTAGAGACATTAAAATCAGTTTATTTTTCCCTAGCGCAATCGATACTAATGTACTGTATACCGGCGTGGGGAGGCACGTTTGCTGCTGGTATGCTGCGAGTGGAGAGAGCGCAAAGGGCGGTCCTAAAAGTGCTTTTAAAGAAGCCTATTAGGTATCCAACTGTAACTTTGTACCAACAATGCTCTGTACTCACAGTAAGGCAGCTCTATGTGCTTCAGACCGTTCTGCGTAAGCATGCTACAATCCCATATAATCCGAACAACAAGCGCAGGAAGGACATAGTGTGCGAAATTCAGCCGCATAGAACTGCTCTCGCCAGTAGAAATTTCTATATAAATAGTTCTCGTCTCTATAACCGTATTAACAAAATAGCATACGTACATAACTTAACAAAAAACAAGTGCAAAAAAGAGTTACAAATCCTCTTACTAAAGTTAAATTACCGGGAGACTGAAGATCTTCTCAAACCAATCCGATAGATGTAACTCAAAATCAGACGCATACATACACTCACTTACACACCCCCCACATAAACTCACACATACACTCGCACTTACACACATACACGCAGAATAACTTATCTGTGCTGTGCACTCTCGTGCACGCACGTACAAATATTAATTTAAGTAAATAAGTAGCTTTATTTTAGTTTATATTATTAATTTTTTAATTACCTACAGATTACTTTTATCGTTAACTTTATTACCATGTAATTTTTTACGAGTTCACTATGTAGCACGTTCGAATTTTTAACTTATTATGTAACCTATCTTGGAAGGCGCTGGTGTCTGTGATACAATGATTTTCTTTCATTAGTACAGGCACCAACGATATACTATTTTTACTGAAATGTTCATTTTTTAGCTGGAATTTGTTCTGTGAACCTTAAAAAATGTGTTTTTTTCTGAAATAAAAATTATTATCTCCTTTATTTGAATTTAAACACATATAAGTTATATTTTTAAATATTAGAATATAAAAAGTATAAAAACAATTAAAAATATAAAAAATAGTAGCCCACCGGTATCGGGAACAGGGTCCAAGCTACCGGTGGTCAGGGCTCCAGAGAGAGGAACCTCCTGACGATGCGAGCCGTGTCCAGAAGTACCGCTTTCTGAATCAAGCCCTTGATCCAGCTGCCCAACGAGAGCCTCCTCAGGTGTTGGTCGAGGCTCTTGGCTATTAAGCCATTGGCTGTCACGACTATCGGCACAATGATCGCTGAGTCCACATCCCACATGACGACAACCTCGCGAGCCAAGTCAAGATACTTGATTTGTTTATCTTTCTCGGCTTTCACGAGGTTGTCATCATGCGGGATAGTTATGTCAACAATCATTGCGCGCCGCTCTGATCGATCCATCACCACTATATCAGGCTTATTGGCAACAATAGTCCTGTCAGTGATGATGGATCGATCCCAGTACAATGT
Source organism: Apamea crenata (assembly GCA_949629185.1). Lineage (NCBI taxonomy): Eukaryota > Metazoa > Arthropoda > Insecta > Lepidoptera > Noctuidae > Apamea > Apamea crenata. The sequence goes on from OX451371.1 coordinate 17,466,073, forward strand.
GATATTACCATTTTCGAGAACTGGGTCGGGCACATACCTGTAGTACGGCACCTCCGATTCCACAAGATTGTATTTCAGAGCAAGTTGCTGATGGATTATCCTAGCTACAAGGTTGTGTCTATGCAAGTACTCTCCGTTAGCTAGACGAGAACACCCGGAGATAATATGCCTGATTGATTCCCCCGGCCGGTGGCATGCCCGACAGATGTCAACCGTGCCGTCTTTAACAATAAATCTCCGGTAATTGTTCGTCATCATAACTTCGTCCATAATTGCACAGATAAAACCTTCGGTTTCTCCAAAGAGGTCACCGTAACGCAGCCAGGCTACGGACGCTAGTAGATCTACATCGGGCCCATGTAGGGCCCGGAAGAAGCGTCCGTGAAGCTCCTTACTCTGCCATACCTCCATGCGTTCATTAGTGTCAAGCACAACTGGCTTGCGCCAGTTCTCTTTACCCAAGGAGAGCGGTGTGAGGCCCTTATCCACCGCAACTACATCTCGATGCATCCCCACGTCGGTTTCTAGGAAATATTCCCTGAGACTGCATATCTCGCGATTGTGGAGGTTCTTAGCGTTTAGAAAGCCTCGACCTCCACACTTTCGCGGGATATACAGCCTCATTACCGATGACCGTGGGTGATGCATTCGATTTGCAGTTAGCAGCGTACGGACCCTCCTATCCAGGGCGTCGAGTTCGGTCTGAGTCCATTTGAGTATGCCGAAAGAGTACATCAAAACCAGCATGACCCAACCATTGAAGGCGCGCACCTTGTTGCCGCCTGATAACAGACTATTAAATACTTTTTTCAGGCGGCCAAAGAAGCGCTCCTTCAACGATTGCTTCATGTCAGTAGCATTGATGCCCAACGCTTCCGACATACCCAAATACTTATAGGTTTCGGTTGCGGAGAGGGCTCTAAGGCTTGTGGAATCCGAGAGTTGGGTTCCCACGGATTCCACAATCTCCCCTCGCTTTACATGCATGACCGCACATTTGTCCACACCAAATTCCATCATGATGGCGCTACTGAAAGTTACAGTAATTTTCAGTAGCTCCATCAGTTGCAAATTGTTGGGGGCAAAGAGTTTTAGGTCATCCATGTAGAGGAGGTGAGATATAACCTGACCACCTCTCCTCAGCCGATAGCCTAGACCTGAATCTTCCAGCAGCGTGCTTAGAGGATTCAAGGCTAAGCAGAACCAAAGCGGACTCAAACTGTCGCCCTGGAATATGCCTCGCTCGATCCTTATCGGCTCGCTATTCCTCTGGATATTTCGACATCCTGGATAGCGAAGGACCGTCCTCCATTGCCCCATACACGTCATCAGGAAGGTGCGCAGAGTTGTATCTACTTTATACAACTCCAGCACCCTCATGAGCCATGTATGTGGCACCGAGTCATAGGCCTTCTTATAATCTATCCAACATGTCGACAGATCCTTTCGGGAACGACGAACCTGTTGGCTAATGGCCATATCAATGAGAAGTAGCTCCTTAGTACCGCGGGACCCGTTCTTACATCCATTTTGAGAGACGGACATGATGGAGTAGGTGTCTATATGTTTATTAATTTTAGCTCTCAAGATGGATGTAAGAACTTTATAGACCGTCGGTAGACAAGTGATCGGTCTATAATTTTTGGGATCCGCGGTACTACCTGATTTATGGAGCAGGTGGGTTATTCCTGTCGTTAGGAATTGGGGCAGCGACCCAGACTCTAAGGCTGACTGGAACTGGGATGCCAAGGGGGCGTGCGACCTTTGGAACCACTTTATCCAAAAGTTGTGTAGTCCGTCCGGCCCTGGAGATTTCCAGTTAGGCAACGGACGAACTGCACGAGCAATATCTTGGGGGCTGATGATAAGTGCCCCCATTTCTGGTATTAGTTCGCACGCTCGCTCGATCTTCCCAGTCCAATCACCCTCAGTGTGACTGACAGGCACCGACCAGATGTTTCGCCAGAAAGAACACATGGCGTCATCATCTGGTAGGTGTGTGTCAGTCACATCTTGATCCGGTCGCTCCCAATCCCTGTAAACCCACCTTTCATCGCTCTGGAATGTGCGATTCTGAGTGTACCGCTCCACTCTCCGCCTGTACCGACGAATACGGTTTGCCCATGCACAGATCTTCTGCTTCAGGAAGTCGATACGCTCTGTGACGCGGGACAAATAATCTCGAGAATTAATATCAGTCCCCGAGAACGCCCGCCTCACAAAGCGCATCACTCTGGGGCGAGTATTGCCCTCTCTGAAGCAGATTAGCTTGCCGATGAGTGCTCTAGCCTCCCCGATACGACGTTCAATCCTGCACTGCCAAGCTGGTACAGCTGGTTTTGGTCGTGTGGCTCTGTCACTGGTTGGGAATTTGACATGAGCTACACGACATGCCGCAACAGCGGCACAGTACAAGATTGAATGGGTATCGTTCAGGTCTTTGCTGTCGTTAAAACAATTCGACAGCTGCGAGTCTAGAGCACACACCAGCGCCTTGTTTTTCTTATGCATGGGCAAACGAGGTAAACGTGGTCTGAGTTCAGGCGGAATAGATCGGTACTCACGGAAAGCATCCTCCAAAGCGCTCCTCAATCTTACATTGCACTGGGAACTCACGGATATAGCCTCATCATCATCCTCTTCATCAACGCGGTTGGGTCGCGATGAAAAACTGGGTAAATTTTGCAGTTGCACCGCGACCAGTGACGAAGCAGGTGTAACGTGGCTATTCCGTGATTCGAGGCGAAGTCGATCAAGTACAACGTCATCCAGCATATGGTTACGCTGGATGACCCGCACCTGATCCGACAGTCGTTGCGCCGACACGTTGACAGCTGGCTCAAGCACCTGAAACAGAGAGAGCATCCGTCCACGGTACGCAGTCAAGTTACTTCCCCCGTCTGTAGCCCCAAAGTATGCGCGCATGACATTTTCATTGACAGTTTGTGTCCATCTCATGCGCTGCACACTTCCACCGGTAGCGGGGACCCTATCAGAGGCCGGTGGGCCTCGGAGTCCTAAGCTGGCCGGTGGTCGGCCTCTTCCGCGTCGACGTACTGGTGGTGGTGTCGTCGGCGGCGAAAAGTATTCGTCGCTCGAGCTCGACGCAACTGCAGCGGCCGGTGTCACTGGACTCACGTCTGGAGCAGGTTCCGGCAACTTATTATTATTATTATGTCGTTTATTTATTTAGTTTTCTTATTTTTATACATTTTTAAATATTAGTATATAAAAAAAAACATTTAAAAATATAAAAAAATAGTGATCCACCGGTGTCGGGAGCAGGGTCCAAGCTACCGGTGGTTAGGGCTCCAGAGACAGAAACCTCCTCACAATGCGAGCCGTATCGAGGAGTACTGCCTTCTGAATCAGGCCCTTGATCCAACCGCCTAACGAGAGCCTCGATAGATGTTGATCGAGGCTTTCGGCCATCAGGCCATTGGCCGATACGACAATCGGCACAATGATAGTTGAGCTCACATTCCACATGTCAACAACCTCGTGTGCTAAGTCAAGATATTTGATTTGCTTATCTTTCTCAGCTTTCACGAGGTTCCCGTCATGTGGAATGGTAACATCGACAATCATTGCGCGGCGCACTAATCGATCTATCACCACTATATCAGGTTTGTTGGCGACAACAGTCCTGTCAGTGATGATAGATCGATCCCAGTACAACGTGACCTGGCCATTTTCGAGAACTGGGTCGGGCACATACTTGTAATATGGTACTTCAGAGTCGACAAGTTTATATTTCAAAGCAAGTTGCTGGTGAATAATCCTGGCGACTTGGTTATGCCTGTGCAAGTACTCGCTGTTAGCCAGACGAGAACAACCAGAGATAATATGTCTGATGGACTCACCCGGACGGTGGCATGCCCGACACACGTCAACCGTCCCGTCCTTCATAATATATCTCCGGTAGTTATTCGTCAAGATAACTTCGTCCATAATTGCACAGACAAAACCTTCAGTTTCCCCGAAGAGGTCACCAAAACGTAGCCAGGATACGGACGCTAAGAAATCTACACCGGGCTCATGAAGAGCCCGATAGAAGCGCCCGTGAAGCTCCTTGCTTTGCCATATCTTCTTGCGGTCATCGGTAGTAAGTACTACAGGTTTGCGCCAGTTCTCTTTCGCCATGGAGAGCGGGGTGAGCCCCTTGTCCACTGCGACCACATCACGGTGCATACCCACTTCGACTTTTAAAAAATATTCCCTGAGACTGCACACCTCGCGGTTGTGGAGGGTCTTCGCATTTAAAAAGCCTCGACCCCCACATTTCCGCGGGATATACAGTCTCATCATCGATGATCGTGGGTGATGCATCCGGTTTGCGGTCAGCAGTGTACGGACCCTTCTATCCAGGGCGTCGAGTTCAGTCTGAGTCCATTTGAGTATGCCGAAAGAGTACATCAAAACCGGCATGACCCAACCATTGAAGGCGCGCACCTTATTTCCGCCCGAAAGAAGACTAATTAATACCTTCTTCAGGCGACAAAAGAAGCGCTCCTTCAACGATTGCTTCATGTCAGCATCGTTGATGCCTAACGCTTCCGACATACCCAAATACTTATAGCTTTCGGATGAGGAGAGGGATCTAAGGTGTATGGAATCCGGAAGTGGAATTCCCTCGGATTCCATAATCTCCCCCCCCTTTACATGCATGACTGCACATTTGTCCACACCAAATTCCATCCTGATGGCACTACTGAAAGTTTCAGTTACCTTCAGTAGCTTCATCAGATGCAATTTGTTGGGGGCAAAGAGTTTCAAATCATCCATGTAGAGGAGGTGAGATATGACCTGACCACCTCTCTTCAACCGGTAGCCTAGACCTGAGTCCTCCAGCAGTGTGCTTAGAGGATTCAGGGCCAAGCAGAACCAAAGTGGACTCAAACTGTCGCCCTGAAATATTCCCCGCTTAATCCATACAGGCTCATCATTCCCCTGGATCTGTCGACACCCTGGATAGCGAAGGACCGTCTTCCATTGTCCCATACACGACTCAAGGAAGGTGCGTAGAGTTGCATCTATCTTGTACAACTCCAGCACCCTCATGAGCCATGTATGTGGCACCGAGTCGTAGGCCTTCTTATAATCTATCCAACATGTCGACATATCCTTGCGGGATCGGCGAACCTGTTGGCTAATGGCCATGTCTATGAGGAGTAGCTCCTTAGTACCGCGGGACCCATTCCTACATCCATTTTGAGAGGCAGACATAATCGAGTGACTGTCAATGTGCGTGTTAATTTTCACTCTCAAAATGGATGTAAGAAGTTTATAAACCGTCGACAAACACGTGATCGGTCTATAATTCTTGGGTTCCGCGGGACTACCTGACTTATGGAGCAGGTGGGTAACGCCTGTTGTTAGAAACTGTGGTAGCGACCCAGACTCTAAGGAAGACTGGAACTGAGATGCCAGGCAAGTGTGTGAACTAATTAGCCATTTTAACCAAAAGTTATGCAGTCCGTCCGGTCCCGGTGATTTCCAATTCGGTAACGAACGGACTGCTCTGGCTACGTCTAATGGCGTAATTAGGACCGGTCCCATTTCTGGTATAGCTCCACACACTCGCTCGACATCCCGCATCCAACCACCCTCAGCGTGACAGACGGGCAACGACCAGATACTGCGCCAGAATGCACTCGTGGTGGCATCATCCGGGCGGCACACGTCCGTCACGTTTTGTTCAGGTCGCTCCCAAGCTCTATATACCCACCTCTCATCGCTCTGGAACATACGATTCTGCGTGTACCGATCAACCCGCCGCTTATACCGCCGAATACGACTCGCCCATGCACAAACTTTCTGCTTCAGGCTGTCGATGCGCTCTGTGACATTGGACATGTATTCCCGAGGGCTGATTCCAGTCCCCGAAAATGCCTGTCTCACAAAGCGCATCACTCGTGGTCGTGTATTGCCCTCCCTGAAGCAGTATAGTTTGCCGATGAGTACCCTGGCCCCATCGATACGACGCTCGATCCTGCACTGCCAGGCTGGTACGGCTGGTTTTGGTCGAGTAGCTGCGTCACAATTTGGGAACTTGCTAAACGACATGCCGCCACAGCCGCGCAATACAGGATCGAGTGTGTATCAACGAGATCCTCGCTGCTCTCGAAGAAATTCTTGAGCTGCGAGTCCAAGGCACACACCAACGCCCTATTTTTTTTGTGCATAGGTAGCCGTGGTATTCGGGGTCTAAGTTCGGTTGGAGTTGACCTATACTCGCGAAACGCATCCTCCAGTGCGCTCCTCAGTCGGACGTTGCACTGGCTACTTACTGCGTCAACCCTATCATCATCTTCTTCAACATGATTGGACCGCGGCGGGATGGCATCAATAGACGACGCATGTGCCGCGGTTTGTGCCAGAGTCGAGACGATTTGGTTGCTCAGTACCTCTGAGCGCAGCCTATCAAGTGCGATGTCGTCCAACCTGTGATTGCGTTGGATGACCCGCACCTGATCCGACAGTCGTTGGGCCGAGACGTTGACGGTTGGTTCCAGTTCCTGGAACAGAGACAGCAACCTATCACGGTACGCAGTGAGGTTAGTTCCCCCCTCTGTAGACCCGTAGTATGCGCGCATGACGTTCTCGTTCATAGACTGAGTCCATCTCATGCGCTGCACACAACCACCGGCAGCGGGGACCCGGCTCGGGGCCGGATGGCCCCTAAGTCCCAAGCTCCTCGGTGGCCGGCCTCTCCCCTGCCGACGTACAGGTGTTGGCGACGTCGGCGGGGAAAAATATTCGTCGCTCGAGCTCGACGCAACTGCTACGGCCAGTGTCACAGCACTCTCGATGGGGCTGGATTCCGGCAGCGGCGGGGCGGAGCTGAGCGACGACTCCGGAGGTGGTAGGCGTGCGCGGCGAGCTGCTAATCTCGTCAACATCTTCTTCAATCCGTTTTTGTCGTCATTTTTCACGTTTTTATCTATGAGGTGACATCTGTCATGTCACCTCCGATTCGGCAGTTTTTGATCAAGTCTATGTTTCATTGTATTTATTTAAAATTATAGTATGTTTTAATAACTTTGGTTTTCCTGATATGGTTTGATGTATATACGAATTTAAAAACTGTTTCAAAAAAATATCTATTATAAAATTGTGAAGAGACAACAAAAGAGACGTTGACGTTGAGGTTGGTCTTATTATTATTATTATTGTTGTAGGATAAGTCATGTGTGTGCCCGAATGTCGACTGACTTGGCTGAGAGATATTACGGCTGCGGGAAGACATGGTGGAACTATAAGGCGTCATTTCGCTGCTCGGGGCATGGTGGTATTAACTTCAGTGGAGTATTCCACACCTTCGACACCTACTGCGATTTCCTCGATGCTAAGTGCCAGAGGAAGTTTTACGATGAGTACCGTAAGATTATTTTTAATTTTGTTTCATCTACATATTATACGTCGTGATGGCCCAGTTGTTAAGGAGCCTACAACTCATGCACGAGGTTGTGGGTGCGAAACCGTAGTCTTCCATCATTATACTATGTAGGTACATGTCTATAAAGTACTTCAGTGGTAATAACACCACTATAAACTGGCTAGTTATTCTATTGAAACTCCGTACTATGCCAGGCCAGCTCCAGGTCAGATCGTTACCACCGCCGGCCAGCCTGCTGTACGAATATTAAGGTTGTACCAAGTTGTACTACTTATTAAATTTAGGACTTAGGAAGATAAACCTTCTTCACGATGTTAAATTTAGAGAGTACATAATATAAAGGTTTCAATTTGAAAAGGGCACATCTGTTACTTGCCCGGTTTCGAACCCGCAACATGTCGCTTGAGAAGACGGTGCCCTAACCATTCGGTTTACCATAACAGAATTTATTTATCTCAAAATCAACAAACTATCTATCTACCGACTGCGGCGGAGCCTAAAAGGAAAGATATTATCGGTGCATGTCTTTATATTCCCTCTAAGAGGCTAAACGAGCGAACGGAAGTTACCCAATGAGGTATCGTTGGTGCGCATTGACGTCTCCCGTGACACTGTGTGTGTTGGGAAGTTGTCCACAAAAACATGAAGAATGTTTGCTGCCATTAACAGCATTTGTAATTTGTTTGTTTTAGTTTCTTTCATAAGTGAAAATAAAGAGTTTGAATAGACTTAAAAAAAATACAGGGTGGCAGGGACAGCGACGCTCAACCTGTCTCCATGGAGTCAGTACACGAGTCTGAACGGCCCTGCGGCGAAACATACGCATCATAATCAGCCTATAACGTTCCCACTGCTGGGACACAGGCCTCCTCTCTTCGAGAGGGAGTGGGCTATAATCTACCACGCGGACCCAGTGCGGGTTAGTAGATGACACAAATGTCTTCGAATTTTTGGTTCTAGGATATGCCGGTTTCCTCACGATGTTTTCCTTCACCGTTTTGAGAGCAGTGGTGATGAAATAATTTACACAAAGTAAAGCACCTGTCTGGGTTCGAACCTACGACCTACAACTCATAAGTCGCGGCCGTTACCACTGGGCCACTGCTCTACTGAAACACACGCATATAAAGGGCTTATTAGTCGATTTGCACGAATTTACCGCCAGAAACGGGCGAATTCGCACTTTTGAATAATATCATTTTTTCTTTGAGGTGAATCGCACGAATTGCAATATTTTGTTTGTGTTTTATTCTGTAAAAGAAACAGTAGTCTATATTTCCACCGAATAACACAATCGCCGCGATTCGGCATACTCAATATGAGGTTCATCCAAATCACGTTTCGAAAGATTTTCTGGTATGTGTATGTACGGCATCCATATTTGGTAGAGCTCTTCTTTGAAGCATATCCCATGCGTGCTCAATAGGATTCAAGTTTGGCGATTGAGCAGGCCATGGTAGGACGTTGATATTAGCTGCGGCATTTGTGTTTGCAACGACTCTGGCATTGTGTGGACGTTGCGTTATAATGGATAAACAGAAATGAACCACCAAATTGGGTCCGCGGAGGAATGACAAATATCATGATTTCATCACCATTGTATGTATGGACTTTCTGGCATGATTTTAAACGTTCTTGGCATCCAGGAGTCCTCAAATACCGTGTACGTCTAGTATCTGGACTCAAACTGAAGCGAGATTCGACAGAAAAACATACAAAAAGCCACTCTTCTTTTGCCCAATTTCTGTGTTCATGAACCGATTGTACACGGGCTCAACGATTGCAGGGCTCAATAGATACACGTAGCCGCCTTCGGGAACGGAGATTGACTTCATGCATGCGAGTTCTTATGGTTTGATCGTTTATAAACATCCCTAAAGAGCTATGAAGCCCCGCGATCAACATCGCCGCGGTCATTGGGACGATATCATCGACCAGTACCTACTTAATTTTACTGATTTGGCTTCAAACCCATTGCAGGATTATATAGGAATATGACAGAAGCTTTTCATCTTTTGACCGAAATTCAAAACTATTCCTTTTTTGAAATGGCGAACTAGCAAGTATTCATAGGATTAAAAAACATATTATATTATTAAAAAACCTGATTAACACCTGATTACCCTGATTTGATTTTGTAACTAGCAAAAACATGCTTGTTCCCTGGACACTTTGAACTTTAACTTCTTGGTGTGTATTTCGTCGGTTATAAAAAAAAACGCTGTTCAGTACATTTTGAACACGTAGGTATTGCACTTTTCCATGAAATTGCATTTTTTTTTTGGATAACCAACAAAACATTTGTACCCTAGGGGGGCTCTAGAGTTATGTGACTTCATGGTTACAGTTTGCGCGTCGATGTCCCTACTACCCTGTAGGTACACGTGTATACACAAATACGTTGCACAGTTTTAATAATTTTTATGATGCAGGCGTACATTAGCACTAACAGCATTATTATTTATTTACAGGGTGGATTTTGGTCAACGTAGGGAAGTGCAAATCATTGGACGACTACTATGGGACGCAGTGGTATGCAACTCATCCATACAAACGAATGGTTATCTATCTTAGCAGCCTTAACCCTACTTCTACGACCACCAGAAGAAGATTCGGGTAAAGTTCTTAGGGTATTTTCCCTTATATTTAGAGGGCTTGTTCATGTTTAGGGAACTTTTTTGTGTATGAAATTATTTAGGGGGTTTTTAGGTATAAAATTATTTTAGGAAAACTTTCGGATTCGAAATTATCGAAAGCGTGTATCGGAACGTAACTTGAACGCAGTCCACAATGATGTGCCGGTGCCGTCACCGGGCACATCATTATGGACTGCGTTGCGACAGCCGACAGCGCTGCCGTGAGTGCTGTCAGTGAACAGTGTAAATAATAAGAATCACAAGAGATTACATGCTAGATAGAGATATAAAAAACTATTATGAGTTTGAGAAACAAAAGTTGTTTCTCAAACCCATAATTTTATTAACACCTAATTAAACTAAATTAATAAATTGCAAATATTGATTTGCCGGCCTTAATGTTTTTTCGGCTATAAATGGATATTTCAGCAGAAATTAGCCGAAAATCTAAAACTAACTTAATTCTATAATGAAATCGAGAACTGTTTCAAGGTATCGTCTCCCGACTTCGCTGAAAATTTTGCTTTTCAGTTTCCTATTTTTGGGCATAATGGCAGTTTAATTGCCCAGTAAATCTATTTAATACTAACCTTGTGTCCATTCAACACTAAAATCATTTAAATCTTGTTTTTAATGTTTTAGTTAAATTTTTAATTCACTTTTTGACAAGTTAGGTGTGTTTTTCTATTTTTTTTTATTATTTATTTAATACCTTTTAGTAATAAAACAAAAATATAATTTTGTAAACACATAAGTGCCACGAAAGATAACTTTTATATTTTTTTATAAGTTTTTCTATGGGATATTGAATAGTAATTGCTATATTTATTAATTTCTTTTGTTATGTTATTAGTGAACGAATGCATATTGAATACTACTGTTATATATTTTTGTTATGTACTAAGCAAGCTCTAGACGATGATAGTATACGTATAGCAATTTTTTTTATGAAAAAAAAAATATTCCATTATTTTTCATGGACCATTGATAGCTCCCCCATTATATTTTTAAAATTTTCACCAGCCTACATAGGCTAACATTAACATTATTATTACATCATTCCGGGTAACATTCCCCGGAATAACGCAACGCTTCTAACGATACTACATACATTAATATCGGTTTAGCCGTTTAGAAGTTATGGTGGAATAAAGAAACTGACAAATATTCATGAACCCTGAAAACACAACACTCCTTTTTTTGGGCAGTCGTGTAAAAAAGACATTCGGTTGGACTCTATCTGGCAAGTAAATTCCTAATTCTTATTAATTTTGCTCACCGACAACGCCGGCGTCACCAAATGTACAAAGTTTCATGTGATTTACGGGGTTGTTCCCGTTCGTCCACACCTCGTCGTCTACACTGCGGACGACTGGGAAAGATGCGTTCTGTTCGTTCACAGTGTAGACGAACAGAACGCAACATTCCCAGTCGTCCGCACCTCGTTTCATGTCTAGTTTAAGAGTCAGTGTAAAGAAATTTTAAATTAAATAAATGATTTAACGGTTTAATTAATTTAAAAACAACATAACTATTATTTTTTTTTTTATTTAAAATCATCAAATGTTAAAATAATTAACAACAATTCTAGTTTTTATCACAGATCAACATAATTTACAATAATTAAAAGGCAATATTTTAACTAATATTGTTTTGGTATTATATAAATACCCAATGTGTAAAATTAAAATGTGAAACATTCTTATGCTATACATTTAGTATAAAATACGCAAAAAAGCTTTAGAATTACTAGGTATGTGCTTTTAAAGTATTTGCCTTACTCAAGTAATAAAGCTAAGTACATAATAATTTAAAAGTATGTTTATTATATAAGGAAATACTATCATCATATTTTCTTTATTAACTCTTAGACTAGACGTGATATGACGGGGTGTGGACGACTGGGAATAATGCGTTCTGTTCGTCCACAGTGTAGACGAACAGAACGCAATATTCCCAGACGTCCGCAGTGTGGACGACGGGGTGTGGACGAGCGGGAATGACCCGATTTACGTGTAAACGGTTTACCTACTATTATATTAAATCAGTTAAAAGTACTTTTCTTGAAACCATAAAATGATTAAAATATTAACATATGACATGCATTTTTATTTCACTCTAAAGAATGAAAAACCTATCGATAACCAAAAATATTTTTTTACGTTTTCGGTTTTCGGCCGAAAATGCAAATCAGGATTCATTTACGTTTCGATAACGGCCGAAAAATACCATTTCCGTCAGACGCAAGAGTTTAAAAAAGTGAAATATAAAAGGGCTGGTAAAAAAATAAAAAATTCAATGAGGACCTTTAATCAACCCATTTTTAATTTTGGTTTTCTAAAATTATATCTTAACTTTTAAAGTTGGTCAGCGAAAAATTCTCATTGTAATCTTTTTGTTACGCGGTACTCCGCCTTATTTATCTTTCTGATTTTTAATTGAAGTTCTAATACTTAATGGTACACCACAGACTACCAACAGTATTTGTCTCTCCTTAATTTTAATCCATCCAAAGATTGTCTGTAAAAGATCGCTCTTAGCGATAAGACCGCCCATTGTGTCACCCTTTGTAAAATATTTATGTCTGTAATTAAAATGGTGTACATAATAAAGAGTATTCCATTCTATTCTATTCTTTAACTGTGTAGCAAACCTATACAGATTAAGTATTCTTTTAAACTGTTTTTACCTCTTTATATTGAATCTGCTTTCTTAAACAGATCTGCTAATAGTTGCCAAATGCTCCAGGGTGATGGACGGTTTATTCCTGGAACTAATATTTATGTGTTTATGTACTTTCTGTATGTGTACTTGACACATAACTAACACTGCAAAAAGCTGCCATATAAACACTTGCCGCATAAAAGGTAATATTTTTTTAACAACCAATATCAAAAGTCATCTATTCAAATTAGGCTGAGAATCAGCACTTTTCGAACGTCAAAATTACAGAAGACAGTCCAAACGCCCAAAACACCCGCCCTTCACCACTTCCTAGTGCTTTCACTGGGAAGAAGAAGTGGCGCAACAAACTCCCCAGCAGCACAGCTGTCTGTTCAGTAAGAAAATACTTGATTATATAGAATACTAGGCAACTAAACCTAAATAATAATTTCACTGCAGTACAGTGCAATTCACCTTCTCAGTAGACTAGTGTCCCCTTGTTTCACACTTCACACCCGTGACAGAAGATTCTGAAAATACCAGATAAGTATCTACTAACTTGAGAAAAATTAATTTAAAAAACATAATACCTAATAGCGTCCCGCAATCATCGTCTATCTTCTTCTTGTTTTCTTCTATAAAGAGATAAAATTTGTTTGTTTGTTTATATGTATGTAGGGGAATATACATATGTATAATCTCCGGAGCTAATGATCCAATTCTAAAAACAAATTCTCTGGTACCAAGCTTCATTATTCCTGAGTGCTATAGGCCATAAACTATTTTATATCTTGCATTTTAGCTGAGATATCACAACTTTTGTCTAGCAAGTCGGAAAGAAATACCTCTTAAAACAGAATTAATTGTATGCGCTACCTAAACAGTTGTGTATAGTTAAGAACAATGTATGGCCATCCGCCATATAGTCTGCCTTAAATAACTCTACAACAAAGTCCGCGACGCCATACATTCTTTTATATTTATCTTTTAATATCTCTTTTATGTTTTAAAAGAGTATTATTTCGACATACTTACGTTTGGATGAAAATATATTTTTTAAATATTAATCCTTATAAAAATAAATTATTTTACAATCACAAGGACATCATAGAGATAAGCTTTGCCCTTTACAGTATGTCAAGTGGTCATATATAGTTTCCGAGATAATATAAAATTACTAAATCGCAAAGTGCCGCTAAAACATTCACGAATACAACACGAATACAACTAGTCAAACCTGATAGATTAGGTGTTTTGTTACCTACATTCTTTGCAAATAAATTATTCTTTTTGCATTTGATAGCCTAATTCTTGATAAGACTCTTCAGAGCCGAGCAGAAAGGAAAAAAGACAGAAAGAACGCTAAGAAAATTTAAAAAATATGATTGACGTGTAAAAGTTTAGCTACAGAAATAAAATCATTTATTATTGCACATACAGTCACGAGCATAAATATATTACTTTGTACAACTCGGCGATAATATCAGAGGGGCAATTCTCGTTATTTTAAGACCGTTCACAGTCTGATCTCAGTTTGTCAAAAATACTTCTAATTTCCCTACATTTTGACAAGTTTTTGACATTTTTGTTTGTCACTGAGATGAGACTGCGACTAGATTTTGAACGTTTTAAATTACGAGAATATTGGCCTTCTGATTTCACGATTCATCGATTTATCTGTCGTCGAGATGATGGCAAAAAATATTTGTGGTGTGTGTTTGAAATATTTGTGGAAGACACGATTCTACAGCAACAATATAGAATAATTATTCTATTCTATTGGTTTGTGTTTTTGTAAAAATGTCACATGGTATGTAAAGTATTGTAATTTAAATATTTATATTTGTTTTGTTTTGCAGTGCCCGTACAGGTTGCATGTTTGAAACGTTTAATCTTATTCCAACCTCTGTACAACATGTTAGCAATAAACTGATTTGGATTGATTTAAAAGTATAGTGTATATGAGAAGAAGGGGGAAAAATATAAACAAAAATATGCTCAATCGCGAGAAATAAACGTTCTTCTGAAAGGTACTCTTTGTGAAAGTCAAGGATACTTCAAGATTAACATCTGTGATGAATTTAATTATAAGATAACCTTTAATTTGTGTTTTCTTGGTAAATTAAATGTTTAGGGGAAAAGGTTTTTAAGTCAAAGAACATTGCTCTAATCATCCTATGAATCAACACGTATGAAATCTGTGCGATAATTCCAAATTTGTTTTTTGCTTTAGATATCAATTATTATAATCGCATGAACACTTTAAAATCTCGTAAACAATAAGTCATAAGTCATAAGTTATTTATTCATTTGTTAACACAGGTACAATAAATGGTTGTTACAGAAATTTACAAGAGCGCTATGTTATACCCGAAGGCGTACAAATATTTATAGACGTCAATGACATTAAAATTATTGATAACATAACTACAATAATGGAGTACATATAATATTAATTGATTTGACAAAAATAAAAACAAAGAAAAATACATAAATGTCAAAAGGAAAAATATAAAAAATAATGTCAATAAAAAATGTCAAAAGGAAAAATATTAAAATAATGTCAATAAACAATAATAATAATTAAAATAATACAAAAATGTCACGTGCAATGTTAAGTTAATAGAATTGAACTTAAATAACATACTAGGTCAATGAGTACTAACTAAGGTCAAAAAGAGTCATTACATTTTATCTGTCAAAAATTCCGAAATGCTGTAATATGCTTTATTCAGCAGCAAAGATTTAAACTTTTTTTTAAATAAGCGTATGTTCAATTCCTTAATTGAACTAGGTATGTGGTTGTATATGATTGGTGCCATACAAAAAACACTTTTTTGCATCAATGCTGTGTGGGACCTTTTTACGCACAAGTTATTGTTCTGTGGTCGGGTTCTTGTGTTATAAAATGATATTCTGGTAAACAGGTTTGGATTTGTCTTAACAAATACAGCTACCTCAAAAATATATAAACATGGAAATGTCAACAATTTGTACTTGATAAAAAATGGCTTGCAAGAATCTAAATTTTGAAGTCTGAACATTGACCTAATGCACCTTTTTTGTGCTTTAAACACTATTTCCTTATTGGTTGAGTTACCCCAGAAAATGACACCATACCTCAATACTGAACCCACCAAACCATGATATGCTGTGATTAAAGCATCGACGTTAATCACTGGGGTCAGTTTTTATAGGCTGATTTGCTAATTCATTTATTTAGCTCCTCCGTGTGTGCTTTCCAGTCTAATTTTTTGTCAATCGTTAAACCTAGGAATTTGGATGTATCTACCTGTGTTATCATTTTATTGTTATAGCATACTGTCATGTTAGGATTTGCACGTTGGCTAAACATCATTAATTTCGTCTTATCAATATTTATTTTAAGATTATTGTTATCTAACCATTTCACTATGGAGGTTATTGTCTGAGTGACAACGTCATTATGGTTTCGATCATCAGTACTCTTAATGGTCACAGTGCTGTCATCAGCAAACAGTGACATAGGGTGACTTGTTACTTTTGGCAGATCATTTATGTATAGTATAAACAGCGGGGGGCCTAAGACGCTGCCCTGGGGTACACCATAAGCAACTGTGCGATGACTGGACTTATAGGTACGTTGGCATTTAGTTTTGAGATCTATATCTGTTACTTCAACGTACTGCTTCCTGTTCCGCAAAAAAGAATTTATTAAACTGAGGATATTCCCTCTAATACCGTACGCATCCAGTTTATTGAGCAAGATATTGTGATCGACATAGTCAAAGGCTTGCGTCATGTCACAATAAATTGAACAAACAGGTATTCTTGTGTCAACATTCGTAATAACATTGTTCAAAAAGTCGTATATTGCCATATTAATAGTTTTATTCTTTCGGAAGCCTTTCTGTTCATCGCTTAATATGTTTCTTTTATCTAGATATTTATTGATTTGAATATAAATATATTTTTCAAATATCTTCGATAGGTATTACAATTTAAAGGGGTGTTATCTCTCGCTCGCTCTCTTAAGGCAAACTAATTCTTAAGGTCTGAAAAGGTTTTTTTCTTTTTATTGTGCTTGGAAATCGATGCCTATCACGTCTGCGGAACTTCGCTAGCTAATTTGATTTGACTGTGTATGTACAGTCAACAGCAAAAGTAGATGATCAAAATCAGAAATTTAATACTAATTAACGGAGTTCGCGTCAGAACTGTGTGGCGTCGAAGTGATTCAAAAGTATGACACTGAGTCTGACATACTTTTGAATCACTTCGACGCCACACAGTTCTGACGCGAACTCCGTTAATTAGTATTGAATTTCTGATTTTGATCATCTACTTTTGCTGTTGACTGTACATACGCATTTTTCTAATACAAAAATATGTAATGCTTTATTAACCCGTTGAATCTCGTAATTACAGACACAATTGGCGACACGATTGGCGCAGTGGTTAAGCGATTGACTGCTGCGCTGCGTGTCGCGGGTTCGATTCCCGCACGGAACAAATATTTGTATGACCTACAATTAGTTGTTCCGGGTCTGGCTGTTTGTGTATGTGAGTTTATATGTCTTTAAACGCACCCACAATACAGGACAAATTCTTAATGTGGGGCAACGTTGTTTAAAAAAAAAAAAATATTAAAAAGCCATGTCTCGCGTAGATCTACGTTCCGACAGATGAAGGGTTAACTACGAGAGCAACGGGGGCATATTTATATATCCTGGGCTAAACAACTGGACTAAAACATACCTGGCGAAATTTGTGAATAGTGTATTTTTAATGTGTATAGGTACACTTATGCCTAACCTTGTTTCGGGGAAACAAGGTGTGATGTTATGTTAAACATATTCATCCTTATTACTATATTCTTACTTCTGTAAAAAGTTTTTTTCTATATCCACTGATTGGCATCGCGCCTCCAGAAACAGGCGGAAGTTCGTTATAAATATAACAAGCCTCTAATTGTTGACCAAAGAAAGAAAGAAAATACGTTAAACATGGCGCAGAGAAAGAACTTAAACACAAAAAAGACCAAGTTGGGGAAAAATATGCATCACATCCACGCAAAACGACCATTGGAGCAATGAAACAAATGAAAAAAATAAGCAATGTTAACAAAATAAAAATATAGATACTGCTCTAATATCACGAAAGTTTAAGCTGATAAATAATTCAAAATGAACTAAAACTATTGAAAAGAAGGTCGCCTATCAATTCATCAAGCCTAACAACATTAAATACTTACGAAGATACTATTTTCACAGACTAGCAATAACGACCGGTAGATTTGATTGCTCAGCCATTAAAAAAGAAGAACTAATATTAAACTTTAATGTACCAACTGATGTAAACTACTTTAACGGTTATATCCCGCGCTTACAGACTTCAATTAATGATAATTATGAACAGTTAATTTGCTTTTATAAGGGCGGCTACTAGCTACTACATCGATCAAAAACCTTAACGTATCATTGTTTAATTTCATAGTGTCCAGAAGTAACATTACTATTCTTAATTATGGATAAAATAATAAATTACAAATCAGTAGGTACGTTTTGTTTTACAAGTATTCTGACAGCTGCCAAAATACATCTCGAGGACAGTGAGCCGGGTGTTTCGTCGTTTCGCACCACGAGCGTCGACATCTGTGAATGTGGTGGTAAACATGTCAAAGCTTTACAACGGAACATTCTGGAACAGTTTTGCACCGGTAAATGAAATGTTGAGTGGAAATCAGTTAACATGGTATGGGCATGTGATGCGGAGGAATGAGGAAAGTGCCGAATGAATGTCTATGGCTACAGGTTTATCAAATTGACTACCGACTTAAATTGTCAGTATATTCAAAACACAACTGGCTCGTTGGTCTAGTGGTTGCAAGCGCTACTGCTGAACATGAGGTCCTGGGTTTGGTTCCTGGGTCGAGCAAAGTGATATTGGGTTTTTGCAACTGGAATTTCTGAGTAGCAGGCCGTAGTCTGGATTTGTGACCGGTCGTTGGCAACAGATTCCATGGGAGTTAAACGTAACTGGCGACACGTGCGTGTACTATTATAGTTTCACCTCTGCCTAACCCTTCGGAAAATATAGCATTATTGTTATGTTATTTACAAATCACGACTTACTGTCATTATTTGACAGTTGTATGTACTATGTATGTATATATACGGTAAATTGACGTAGTGTGTGTTTTGATAAACAATTATTTCATTTAAATACTTATAAATTAGATTTAAAATATTTTTATAAACAAAAACATAAAAAAATATTAAAAAATAGTAGCCCACCAGTATCGGGAACAGTCCCAGCTACTGGCGGTCAGGGCTCCAGAGAGAAGACCATGCAAGCCCTGTCCAGAAGTACCGCTTTCTGAATCAAGCCCTTGATCCAGCTGCCCAACGAGAGCCTCCTCAGGTGTTGCTCGAGGCTTTTGCCTATTTACCCATTGGCTGTCACGACTATCGGCACAATGATTGCTGACTCCACATGCATATTGACTTGGCTCGCGAGGAAGTCGACATGTGGTCGACTTCCTCGCGAGCCAAGTCAATATACTTCATTTGTATATCTTTCTCGGCTTTCTCAAGGTTCTCATCATGCGGGACGGTTATGTCAACAATAATTGCGCGCCGGTCTGATCGATCCACCACCACTATATCAGGCTTATTGGCTACAATAGTCCTGTCAGTGATGATGGATCGATCCAGTAAAATATGATATGGCCATTTTCGAGAACTGGGTCGGGCACATACCTGTAGAACGGCACCTCAGATTCACAAGGCTGTATTTCGGAGCAAGTTTCTGATGGATTATTCTGGCTACAAGGCTGTGTCTATGGAAGTTCTCTCTGTACTCTCTGTTAGCTAGACGAGAACACCCGGAGATAATATGCCTGATTGATTATTCTGATTAGTATTATTGTTATTACTTCACCCGAAGCGACTCTAAGTCGCATATATGAGACAACATTATTGGGCTGTAATAAGAGAATTGCCCGGGGCTATATTTTTCGGCGTGAGAGGTCAGCAGTAAAATGAATCGATAAAGTACCGCGGATAGAATCGGATGCTATAACGAAGAATAAGGATTCAATTTGGGAAAGGTTTAGGCAATTTTTCGGCGTTTTATGAATTGTTATTAGATGGTTTATTTAAGTGTTACAGTTTAGTCCTAAATATCACGGCACTATTTTATTTTGTAGAATTGACATCGATAGTTGTGATTATTAACGGTTTTAATCATTTGCTGCTCATGTCTTGTGATTGCCCGTTATTGATGTAGTTTATCATCATCATCGTCGTCATCTGTTCAAACAAAAGATGTCCATCGCTGGACAGAAGCGTCCCCCGAGCATCGCCACTTCGGCCAGTTCTGTGTTTCTCGCATCTTCATCAGGTCATCGGTTCACCTTGTGGAAGGCTTCCCAATGTTACATTTTTCAGTACGCGGTAGCCACTTGCTTTCGGGCCAATCGGCTATCTGTTCTACGAGCAATGTGCCCTGCCCACTGTCACTCAAGTTTTGCAATTCGGGCTATGTCCGTCACCTTGATTTTCCTGCGGATCTCTTTATAATAGCGTTTTAGCGTTTTTTTCTCTTTTTTATTTTTGATACGATCACGTATACATGGCTAGATTTTTTAAATTGAGTCCTATCGAAGTTCAGTCCATGAAAGTGTAGATACGATTTATTTTTTACGGAAACTAGTTGGGTGTGACAGTCATTACGTGGTTTATTGCAGTTTTGGTCGACTTTTCCACTTTTTCACGAGATTGCCACCTTTAAAACATGGAATAGTTTCCATTAATCAGCGTAAAGGAACTAAAGTAATTATTCTGCATAGAAAACTTTGTACGGAAAAATGGTTTAAAAGCGACTATAGACACGATTAATTTGTTGTTTGTCCCAGCATTATGCACAGGTCGCAGTTGTCCATGGATAGTGTAAATTCGCCGCCATATGCGAATTAGCATATCGAAGTATCTAGTAATAATCATTTTCGGTATTGTACCTGTGCGAGTTAGAGGGGCTTGTGGCTAAGTAATAACAGCCGCACGGGTCAATCGATCAGGTTAATTTTTTTATTTTTATTTATCCATTTATTTCAGGCATCAAGGCCCATATAAAACACATACAATACAATATTAATATAACTTAAAAATACTATAAATACATACAAGGAAGCGTTAAGCTATGCTTGCCGCGGTTGGTCCGTGGATGGACCCAGCTCCATGTAAAATACTGGTACTCAGCTGCATCCGGTTAGAAAGGAAGCCGATCCCAACGTAATTGGGAAAAGGCTAAGCAGATGATGACATGTGCGAGTTGAACGATTGACTGACTTTTTTTAGGAGTATGCTAATTGTACGGTAAACTCTGCTTGCGAGATGCAGGATTTGCGTGACGTCAGTATGACGCGTTGTTCGCATGTGGCGTTGTAGATACCGCTACATCACTCCCCTCCGGAGACCGGAGGTCGATAGTAGGCTGAGTCTTGTATCTTGCGATCCTCGCCAGGCCAGCTGAGGTTCCAGTGAGTCGGAACCGGTTGCCACATAGTTCACGGCTAGTAGGAACTGTCTGCGGAGATGTCCCCAGTGAGTCGGGGTGGCGCTGCGTTATACTCCAGTGCGTCGGATGTTGTTGTACAGCGCCGGGTTGAGGCTGGCTGCTGCGTCGACCAGGAGAGGGTGCTCTGCTTGTACACTGGCCGAAAGTGCAGTGAGCTGTGCCGAGGTTGCTGATGAGGCTGAGGGTGTTGACCAGGTATGCGCGGGCGCTGCATGCTGGTGGTCAGGATACCCGTTGAAGCCGTGGATGCTGGCTGGCTGGGTGTCTCGCCGCTAAAGCTTGCGGGAGTGATGATGATGACGTCACACTGAAGTATTTGCACGAAGGCTGCGCTGACGTTCATACTCGGGGTCACCAGTTTGGAGGTATGAGAAACAGGGTGTAAAGTTCACTCATCCTCCATAGAAAAGGGAGGATCCTCCGATCAGACGGGTGTTGTGTCTGGCGGGCAATTGCCCAACGATTGATATTGGGAAATTGTATCTATGCTAATTGCACAGTAAACTCTGCTTGCGAGATGCAGGATTTGCGTGACCCCAGTATGACGCGTTGTTCGCATGTGGCGTTGTAGATACCGCTACAGGAGTAAACGTATTTATGTCTGCTTTCTAATGGCGCCGTTACAATCGCAAAAGCCAGTTGCGATCCAGTTTGTTGTTCACTATACCCTGCTTTTTTTACATAATATTCAGGATTTGCGATTCCTTTTACATAACAATTCAACAACGAAACTGACCGTGATCAGTATATAAAAATCGCATTCAAGAGCTGTCATCATAGCCGTGGAATATTGACACTGACAGCTCTTGATCACAGTTTAGATTTGTTGATCACATTCACTTTCATTGGTGAAATTCGCCCTAAGTGATTTACTTTCCTAACTTCACGCTTATTTCATGAAAGAACCAACTATTTCACAAAAAATAAACTTTTAAATACTTTTTATGTAAACCATTTCAGGCTTTATTAACATCTCCGCGTACAGTTTAAGTGTTTACCTGCCTACCTATAGCGAAGCCAGCAACTTTATGCCCTCCGTAAGGGGGTGTCTTGTGTTTCCACGAACAACTTTAATATTACGAACGTCCGTCAAAAGTAGACACTCCGTCAACAGTATCTGTTACAACGATACGACTGTCGAAAACACCAGACCATATTTAACATACATTGCAGGTTTTGTATTAGAAATGTCGCAGGAAGTTCGTTGAAAAGTGGTAATGGATTAAAGACAGCTGGATTAACGTGTTTGATTTCATAGTAAGAATGAAGACCCAAGCTAACTTTTAATCATTGTTGAAATATCTTTTCCCGAATTCGTTGAGTGTACAACTTCACTGGCTGGCCGCTCCAGTTTGTTATAAAAGTTAAAGACATTTGAATTTGTAACCGTAGCCGTTGTACAAGTTGTAATGGTAATCATTGAATTATAACAAAGGGATGTAGTTTTTATGCTAATTTATAAACGAGGTAAGAATCCGAACATTTTAAGAAATTGTGACTATTTATTTCTTTGGTAGAATATAGAACGCAATTCACTGAATAGATTATTTGATTCTTGTTTTATTTTAACCCTTTAATTACTTAGAGTTCATAAAATAATAAATAATAATATATTTATTAGACCAAAACATTATACAAGTTACACAATTTGTTTAGCTACTTAATTATGCTTAAGAGTAAATCAGTTTACAATTGTGTCTAATTATTAGCATCTGCTGCCGAACTAGGTTTATAGCCTGTGTTTCAGCATGCAGAGTATGATCTTAGTTACAAAATAAAACAGATTATTAAAATATGAACATAATTATATAAAAACTAGCTTCTGCCCGCGGCTTCGCCCGCGTGGATGTCGGAAGTTATCCCACGGGAACGTGCTACGAGTACCAGGATAAAAAGTATGTGCTTCCCCAGGATGCGATCTATTTCTTTGCCAAATCAGAAGTTCAGTGGTTTAGGCGTGAAAATGTAACATACAGTTTCAAGTTCAAATCCTCCCCTAAGAACCGAATTACCCCTTTTGCCCTGCCAGGGGTCAATTTTCAACAGCTTTAGAATAGAATAGAATAGAATAGAATACTCTTTATTGTACACCATAAAAGTTACAGAACATACATAGAATAAATAAAATTTTACAAAGGGTGACACAATGGGCGGTCTTATCGCTAAGAGCGATCTTTTAAAGACAACCTTTGGATGGATTAAAAAATTAAGGAGATGCAAATATAGTAGGTAGTATGTGGTGTACCATTTACACTATACTATTAATACATACATAAAGTATATTTTACTCATCTAAATAAATATATACATATAATAATAAACATGAACAAGAGCAAAGAAATAAAAAAAATACAATAAAAAATAAATAGAATAATAATAAATAATAATGATGATGGTTAAGGAGAGAGGAAGTGCTTTTTTATCATAATTTTGAAAGCGGACAACGATTCAGCACGCCTTACCGACACGGGCAAGTCATTCCATAGCCGTACTGCTTGAACGGTAAAAGATTTATCAAAGAAACTGGTGGAATGCATCGGCATCTCTAGTCTCAGGTTTTCCGATGACCTCAGATATCTATTATGTGTGTCATGAAGGAACTTGAAACGTTCTTTAAGATAAGAGGGGGTTTTAGGATTAAACAAAATACTGTAGAGCTGAAATAAGATATGAGAATTCCGGCGAAGACGTATGGGAAGCCACTTGAGCTTTGTACGAAATTCAGAAATGTGATCATATTTGCGCAGGCCAAAAATGAATCTTATGCAAAAGTTTTGAAGTCGCTCAAGTTTATCTAGTTGTGCCTCAGTAAGATCTGGATAACTGACATCAGCGTAGTCAAGGATGGGAAGTAAAAGAGATTGTGCAAGCGCAGTTTTAGTGGCAGTTGGAAGAAAGTTCCGCAACCGTCTCAGTGACTTACCAGATGCAAACATCTTTCGACTTACCTCCTGTAGCTGAGGACCCCAGGAAAGATGTTTGTCGATCCAAACCCCAAGATTCTTAACCTTTTCGCTGAATGGAATAGCAGTTCCGTTAAATAGAACCTGGGGAAGCTGCGACCAGTTTATCTTGGCGATCATCCTTGAGCTGCCAACAACAATGAGCTGAGTCTTCGATGGGTTAACCTGCAACCCATGCGCCTCGCTAGCAGCTTTACATACTTGTTATTAATTATTTTCTGTCGAAAGTATTAATACTGAGTTTGGAGTAATCGGACCGCGCATTCAATTTCTTCCACACAAACTTCAACTTTCAACTTCAACCCCTATATCCCCCTTTGAGGGGTGGTTTGAAAAACTTATAATGATAAACTTTATTACTTACTTAGGCAAGTATTGTTGCCAAGTTTCAAGTTTATTAACTAAATTAATAAGATTTTTCATATTAACTGTATCCCCGCTTTTCACCCTCACAGGGGTGGAATTTAAAAAAAAATCATAAAAATTCATAACTTGACTCAAAGATTATTTAATAAAAAAAAAAAAAAAAATAAAGATTATTTACCAATTTTAAAATGAATCAAGCCACTTATTACTTATTATTATCAAGGTACTTATCCTCCCCTGTAAAATTAACTTATACCCCTTTTCATCCCGTTAGGGGTAGATTTTCGAAAAACCCTGATACACATTATTCCTTCCTTTCAATTTTAGGTATAAATACTGAGTTTCGATTAAATCGGACCGCGCGCTAAAATTCTTCCATACAAACTTTGAAACCCCCCAATCCCCTTTTAGGGGGTAGTTTATAAAAACAAAAAATGCCCAACTTCATAATTTACTTAGATAAGTATTCGTGCCAAGTTTCAAGTTTATTAACTCAAGCAATAAGATTTTTCATACAAACAAAATCCCCCCATTTCACCCTCTTAGGGGTGGAATTTCGAAAAATCCCTTCTTAGTGGATACCTACTCTTGACGAAGAATACACCCTCCAAATTTCATGTCTCTAGGAACAGCGGTTTAGGCTGTGCGTTGATGTCTCAGTCAGTCAGTCAGTCAGTCAGTCAGTCAGGACTTTGAATTTTATATATATAGATAATGAAAGGTTGATGTCTTCTAGGTATGTAAGGTGAAGAAGGTTTGTGATGTGTGTATTGAGTGTGTGATGTGTGTCGTGTGTGTGTAGAGAGGGAAGGCGATTTGGGGTGTCTGTGGGTGTGTAAGTGTTGGTGATAATAATAATAATTTATTTGTATAGGGGTTTCATCAGTGCTTCTGTTTCATCATAATCTAGGGTGAGGAGGAATTCTTTAGTTATTTTTTTACATATGTGTGAGTGTAGTGTATGTATGTTAAGTTTTTTATGTAGTTTATTGTATAGAAGGGCACTTAGGTGGGGGTAGTGACGTGTAGCAAATGTAGTTTTTGTATGTGTTGTGGGACAAGCCGGTTTGTGTCTTCTTACTGTCGGGATATTATTTACGCTGTATGGAAGAGTCGCGTGTTTTCGCATGACTGCGCGTAGTATGTAAAGTTGTCGAACCGTTGGTGTTTTAAAGTCCCTGTAGAGTTGTCGCGCTGGGAATCTAAAAGATCTATTAAGAATGACTTTAATTACGGCTCTCTGGGCTCGTTCAACTTGTATAATGTCGGTCTTGGCAGCCCCTCCCCAGGCAGTGATGCAATTGCTCAGTACTGATTCGGCTAGTGCCGAGTAATCAATCTTAAGGATTTCGCTGTTTGCACTTAGTTACTTAGAAAAATAAGTTTCCGTATTCGTGCGGACACTGTTTGTAAATTTGTTTTCCAGGATAGGCAGGCATCTAATTGAAGGCCGAGATATCATACCACTGGTGCTCTAGTTACAACGGGTCATGTGCAAAGGGGGAGAGAGTTGGAGCATTTGTGGGCTTTAATAAGCAGTGAACCATCTTGCGGCAGGATGGAACTTCTTGAGCCCAAGGTGAAAGAAAGAAAATACATTTATGTAGCACAAACTAAAAGACGGAACGGAAAGGTGATAAAGTTAGTTTTCGAACGTTAAGTGTGTACTGTTTTGCTCCAGCCATAACATCACTTCACCGAGTCCTTTTTTCGCTGTCTCTTTAGCTAAGGCCCAATAACGGCCATAAGATAGAATTACCGTGTCATCCGTGTAGGCTATTATTTTTGTGGATGGAAGGGATAGCTGACAGAGCGTTAACGTAGATCAGAAAAAGGGAAGGACTGAGCAAGCTTCCTTGTGGGACTCCGACATTCACAGGATTTGTTTCGCTAATGTACTCTCCCACCCTAACGCACTGCATCCTACCAGTAAGAAAGCTTTTAAATAAGTCATGAGCGATGCCCTGCACTCCGATGGATTCAAGTTTAGAAAGAAGTAGAGGAATAGACACAGTATCGCGTCTGAAACAGAACTGGTTTTGGGAGACAATTTTGTGTTTGTTTAGGAAGTAATTAAGGCGTTTGTACATTAATCTTTCCGGAATTTTGGAGATTGCTGGAAGGACTGAAATTGGGCGATAGTTCGTGACCTTGTTTCTGTCACCTGACTTGTATATTGGATGTACAATGGCTTTTTTTAGAGCGCTGGGAAATATACCTGTGGATATTGCCAGGTTGCATATACGTGTGATAGGTGGAACCAGAATGGCTAGCGTGTTTTAGCAATTTTGGTGGGACGCCTTGCCAGCCCGTAGCACTGTCAATCCGGAGGCCGTTTATGATTGAATTAACTTCTTCTTCATCTGTTTCCAGAAGAACCAGAGATTTGGCTGTACTTTGTTGGTGGGTGTCGAAAACTGAGGGCAATTTAAGTTAGGTATATTGTTTGCAAGATTTATACCAACGTTTGCAGAGACCGTGTTAATTTTGTTGACGGACTTAGTGGGGCAGTTTTCAATTGATAGTATATTTCTAGAATCTTATTATTTTTGTCATATAAATAATGGGTAAAAAACCCCAAGAATGGGTAAAATCTACGAATGAAAGCCATTTTTAGGTGTGATAACCAGCATGTTATCTCATCCAACCCTGTTAGCAAGGCGGAAAGGCTTAAACCTTTCCGCAAGGGTTGGATTGTACTCCAAGATAACATATTGTTTTGAGACGATACTCAAAACAAACAGTTGGCGTACAGTCAGCAACTAACAGTATTCATAAAGAAGTGTGGTAGAGTAACGAAAAGGTTTAAAATTACAGAGTTTCAGTATGGTTCTTTGTGAAACCTCAAGTTGGTTTATCGTACAATAATATTATATTTAATCCTACTAATACGAGTATTATAAACGTGAAAGTTTGTATGGATGGATGGATGAAAAAATACTGAACGGATTTTGATGAAACTTTACAGTAATATAGCTTCTACATTAGAATAAAACATAGAATACTTTTTATCCCGATATTCTTACGGGATCGACACTTATGCGGATGAAACCGCGTGACGCTGCTAGTTCTCAATAAAACCCAACTGTATGGTTATTTGCAACCTTTCTTTGATACCGCAAGAAAGCCACTTTCATCTGCTGTTTATACTAAAAGACAACTCCAACGTTCTAAAAAAAGCCATCTTGCCCTACCCAGTCCTTACAAACACACATAATATTGACACTTAAAACCTCAGTCCCCTACAGAACCGAGGGAGACAAAATATCACGGCATCTCTTTTGCAAATAACAAATGTTCAAGATACGGTTCCACTTTGAAACTCGACTATGTGAACAATATTTTAAATGGTAATGTGCAAGTATGCTTGGTTGAGTATTTTTAAGGTAAGAAAAGGTCACTGAACTCTTGACACATTTCATTAAGATTCTATTGTCTATACTCTTTTGTTTTTCATTGTTTTCTGCATTTTGTGAAGGGAAAATAATAAAGCTTCCGAACAACAAATTAACTTACAGCGATCTGTGATTGACTGTATTTAACAAACAAACATGAAGCTTATTCAGATTATAATTCTACGAAATATACTTATTCTATACTTCCAAATAATAAACTAAATTTCCAAAAAAATACTAAACTTCCGAAAAGAATACTAAGTTTCCGAAAAGTTATAGTTTAGTGAAATTTGCAACGTAACACGCATATATCTTTTTTAAATCGAAAAAGCTAGGTTAGGGTAGGTTAGAACTGTGACCACATAACGCACGAGCCAAGCGAGCGAAGCGAGCGGTGCCGCGGCAGCGCCCGGCGAGTGCCAGAAACATATTTTTGAATGTAAAACCAAACCACACTGCCACAGCGCCATACACAGTTATAAAATGTGTAATGTGTGTGTGATTCTAAATTTATAATTTAAAATAGGTAAGTTACGATAAAAATGATGACTTTCGGTAAAACGTAATTTAAGTTGGCGGAAAAATATAACGTCAGCAAATATTGTATTAATTTTTCGTAATTTTCAGCATTTTATTCGGTCGTTTCTTTATTTGCATTCGCTTATAAGTTGTCGAAAAGTTAGTATTTAAAGCAGTACATTTGATATTTTGAGTATGCTCATATTTTAATTTTTTTTCGGAGCTTTTATTACTACCCTTTGTGATGCTGCGCTTTGTTTGTGTTCTGCTTACAACGGTGCATTTTCTCGGGATTACAGCCGAGGCTCCTTAATAATGATTTAGTTATTTTTTAAATTAAAACTATAGTAAACCAGTTAAAAAAATTAAAGACAAATACATTTATTCGTCGGATGTGGTAGGTACAGAGATAATTGGTACATATGGATAAGTTCGACAAATCCATCGCTACTAGCGGCATAGGAATATTTACAATGTGAACCTAATGTAAACGTGGGTATAAAACCTAAAGACCGTTTGTACACATACACATAAAAGATAAGATGTAGAAACATCGAGTTCATGTAAAAAAGTTAACAAGGTATACTTTTATATATTCATCTCACAGTACTTCTGACATGTTGGCAAAATCTTCTACTTTCGACAAATAATGAAATTAAATGATATTTATGTAACTACATTTATCGAAGATAAATGATACCTGTCTGTGTTTTGAACTTCAACATTTCCTAACTTAGTTTTCTGATGCGATTGACTGCTGCGCTGCGAGTCGCGGGTTCGATTCCCACACGGAACAAATATTTGTATGAAATACAATTAGTTGTTCCGGGTCTGGCTGTTCGTGTATGTGAGTTAATACGTCTGTAATCGCACCCACGACATAGGAGAAATTCCTAGTGTGGGGCAAAGTTTAAAAAAAAAAAAGAGAAACCTAACCGACTAAGACAATAATAATGTAAGAAAGAATACAGCCCAGACCACTATTGCAGAATATTATTAGAGTGTAACTTAAGAATGGTAACGTAATGTCAGGAATGTCCTTTCAGAAAGAGCCGTTCCAGCTTTGACTTGACCTATACCGAAAGACGGCATGCAGCAGTCATCATGTAGCTCAACGTTATTTTAGAAAGCTCAACGTTAGAAAAGGTTACCGAACTTTTGACATATTTCTAGGACGGGTTTCATTCTGCAAGGCACGTTTCAAATACTCTTTATTATGTACACCATATAAAATTACAGAAAATAAATATATAAATTTTACAAAGGGTGACATAATGGGCGGTTGTATTATTTTCAGGATTTTGTGTATCAGAGTAGGTACATCATTTTCTTGTCAGAACAAGTGGCTCGATTAAAATAAGGCAAACAAAATCATTATTATTCACCTTATAGGCAGCCAAGCATATTATAGGTTGGGGGATAACATCGCTGACAAAAATGCTTGGATCTACGCTGGTCGTGCTCCACAAGGGCGCATAAACTAATTTATTAGCTTTCGAAAATATTGTTGGAGCTGCTGAACATTGAAAAACTATATTTGCATTGTATAAATTCAATCTCTTAGTATTGCATAATTGCATAGCACACGTGTGAGCACTATGTACCTACGGTGGCACGGGCGCTGTCAGTAGGGACTGGTCATCTCTTAGCGGTCCACTTCTTATTTAAATTTCTGAATTGTTTTGTTTTTTTTTTGTGGTCGCTTAGGACGTGCACCTCTTTCTACATCGTTCTCACATGTATGTGGGGGTCGAACATGGACTAAACCATTATTTCAACATGAATGATGTAACCAATATTTTGATTTAAAAGAGTGTCCGTGGAGTTTCTTGCCCGTAAAGCGTAGTAGGTACCTATGAAGAAGCCATAGGTACCTACTACACTTTGGAATAGGTAACTAGCTTCATCTTTTTGACTGTCAGACCACAATTCAAAAGTGCCTGTAACTGGTTTATTTAAAATGATAATAATCATTGTATATTTGATGATTAGTGTGGTATGTAGAAACATAATTATATCGGCCAGGTTTCCAGATACCAAATCATTGAATCTAATGTTCGCGGTTTTTATTGGTTAGCAAAAAAGAGACATATCCTTGGACATGAGATTTGGTTACAAAATATAGAATAGGCTTTCAGAAGATATTTCAGGTAGAAATATGGCTTCAAGAGCCGAATAATAATTTTCTACCTACGCAAGTAAGTATCCTAATATTTCGTCGTATAAATCAGACCGAAAATAGGCCCTACCTTTCTAAGAAAGAAAAACCCTGAAACATCGCGCAATAAAACAACATTTTAACTTGTATTCCCAACTCCGAGTGTCGGTTACTTTACATGAAAGACTCCCAAAACTCGTTCCTTCACGTGATTATAATAAAATAAAAATAAAAAGTACATACGTGGTCGGGGGAGAGTGCGTATTACCAGCGTTTCGCGTAATACCGGCAGGCGTCAAGGTCCCTTGTATTATGATAATGACAGGCATGTGGTGTTATTGCCGCGTAAGAAGACAGACGGGCTATTTCGCGTACTGCCTAACGTATGACGGTATAAGTTGGTAAGATTGAACGTTTATTTAGATAGATCGTAGGGATATATCGCACGGTGTATTTGTCTAGGGAAATTTCCATACGGTTGTGGTTAGAAAAACTTGGAGTATATCTGTTAGTCTCAAAGTAGAGCACTGTCTTCAGTTGTCAGATTACCGAGTTAGAAGGCTTAAAGTTTTCTTTGTTTGTAAGAGCAGAGGTAAAACATTTATGCGATTGTTTTACAACTTTAACTTTTTGGTTTTTATTTATATGAGTGTTGGTTTGATCAGATTCATAATGCTATTGTATAATATGTGTTGTTTCTAATGACCGTTGGATTTAATGCCACTACGCAATATTTTAGAGCAGAACATTTTCAGGACACGCTTTGAATACGCAATGGTATACCACGTGACCCAAAAAGCTACTAGAGGCGGATATCGAAAAGACTTTCTCTACCCTCGTTCATTACCACTGTAATGAATCATGATTAATGAGGAAACTCAAGTTCTGCTCAGGCAACTATGCATTTATGTATAAATATGGTATTAACCTTCCTAATTTTTCCAAGAATCAGTTCTATCAATTATCATCTGATTACGAATAAAGAGAAGTTTCATTTTATTGACATGAGTATGTACA
This sequence comes from Apamea crenata, assembly GCA_949629185.1. Taxonomy (NCBI): domain Eukaryota; kingdom Metazoa; phylum Arthropoda; class Insecta; order Lepidoptera; family Noctuidae; genus Apamea; species Apamea crenata. The sequence continues at coordinate 17,497,749 of OX451371.1, forward strand.
GTCAGACTCAACAAGATGTATACATCGACAATTAGTCTACAATACTGTATCATTATGTAGCCACAAAAGGTATTACACATTGGGTACTTTGTTGTAGCTACACATTGATACAGTTCTTATCCTCACGTCGTTTTCCTTCACCGTTTAAAATTCGAAGACGTGACATCCTCCAATCCGCACTGGGCCCGCGTGGTACATTGTGGCCCGCTCCCTCTCACAGAGAGGAGACCTGTGTCCCAGAAATGGGAACATAATGGGCTTTTTATAAATGATTTTATTTCTGTAAATAGGTTTATACAAACACATTTTTACATGTAGGTAAATCATATTTTAAAGCTAGATGAAGTCGGCGTTCCCTATCTAAATACTCTGAGAAGAAAGGCTGAAACAAAATCAGAAGTCACAATCTCTTTTAAAGTCCAGACATAAACATGAAAATGATCTTTTGAGGAAAGAACCACACAGATTGAGTGGACCTGTCCAGTCAGTGCACGCATTTGTCAGTAATCGTGCAGCTCAGCTCAGAACTTAACGAGCTCAACGATTAGACGAAAAAATCAATAACCCTATGAAACACAAGTTGCAAACAATTAAATGAATTCTAGTTGATGTATACCACTTGAGGCTGACTGTACGTAGCTACAAAATGAAACATTTCACCTATCATTCGTTTCCAATGAATGTAGTTGGAACGAGGTCGGCTGCTAATAACTCGGCTGGTGCAAAGATAACATTACGTGCGAGCGATCAGCACTTCGGTTGATTGGCTCTGTGCTCTTCGGCTTTGTTTGGGTTTCTTTTTTTTTGCTTTTTATACACGCACTTTGGGTTTGGGTGAAGTGACTGGTGTGGAAGTACTGTTCATTAAGCTGATATCAGACTCGCCACTTTTGTCTTTTATTCGGCATCTTTCACTCGAAGTGAAAAGTCTGAACGAATGAGAAAGACAATTCATTCAAGCTTGTTGGATTTTGGCATTTATTTCAGTATCGCTAATTTCATCGAATAATTAAATATAAAGTAAATTAACGTTTAAATGGAAACTAAAAGTTTGTATAGAATACAGCTCTAATTTTTAAAGGATCACACAAGATGTAGCCATTAAACGAAGTTAATAAATATTTAACTGTGTATCTAAGAAATCACTCGAGCTGATAAACATGTGTACCACAAGCGCAAAGTACCAGCTTGTCCCTGAGAGGTAAATGAGATACAAATCTTAAAGTAACACTAACAAAAGGTAGTGAGACTGAGATCATTGGCCTTCTGATTGTGAACGTTCTTAAAATTACGAGAATTGCCTCTCTAAGAATGTAAACGAAGCAAAAGGAGTATGCAAGGATCAGGTGGCGCTCTGTAGATTCTGCCTACGCCCATGGGAAGGAGGCATGAGTTTATGTATGTGAATGTGTGTACATCTTCAAGTAATGTTATTGATACATCTAAGTACATATAGCCAAAACGTGTTTCATACAACATCAGAACGTCACAGTGTATCTACATACCTGTAGATAAACAGTTTTACATAGTAACCAGCACATCGTTAGTCTGCTTGCATAATATTCATATTTAGATGCACACATCACAGGCACTCTTGCAGAAGTGTCTAGAACTCGACAGAATTTATTCTGTCATAGAGTCTGTACCCTCACGGTACGTAAAAGATAAGCAGTTTTATTTAAATAAATTCCTTTCGTCATTTGAAATATGAAAAAATACATTCTTATGCATGGTGCGATTCACCATGATCATTGTCTTGTCCTTATCCCAATTTATTTAATAGTACCAGTCTTTTTCTTCCAAACTTCTCTCTAAGTCGTCATCCCTTTCTAGCATGGTGCAAGTAAACTAACCTAAAGGTGCTTAACTATTTCATTCTGTGACTGTACACGTAAATTTATTTTTATAATCAGCCTATAATATTGCCTAGAATGCACAGGCCTCCTCTCAGTAAGGAGTGAGCCGTAATCCACTATACGGGCCCAGTGCGGATTGATAGATGTCACATGTCTTGGAACTTTTGGTTCTAGGACATGCCAGTTTTCTCACAATATTTTTATCTCGATTTAGGATAGTACTAGCTTTTGCCCGCAGCTTTACCCGCGTGGAGGTCACAAATTATCCCAAGGGATCGTACTATCCTATGCCTTAACCCAGGTTATGGTCTGTCTGTCTGCATCCAAATCTGTTAAACCGATAAGGTGTTAAAAGATAACGTTCAGACAGACATAGTAACTTTCTCATTTATGATATTAAAATTATGGAAGCATGATTCCGAATAACCAGGAAAAGATAGTTTTAAATCATTAAAGATACTAAGAAGTAACCTTTGAAGGATCAAATAACTAAAAATAGTGCATTACGATACGTGTGACATAAGTAGTCCGTTATTGTACGGCGTGAAATTAGCGCCCGAGCTTGGCGAGGGTGCTTAACACCTTGCATACTGGTACAAGGTCCATTTTGAAGTTCCAATTTTCTATGACGCGTGCGTTTCGTGTGGTGTATAGCGAAAATCGCGCACAGCTGAAAAGGACTGTTTGCTGCCTGAAATTCAAGCCCGGAATCTCCAAGACATTTGGTACCAACACGACGGCGTTACAGCCATACCCCGTGTAACCATGGCTTTATTGCGAGAACGATTCGGTGCACAGTTAATTTCTCGCTCGCTTGGCTTCGGTCCGGTGAATTGACCGCCTAGATCTTGTGATATCTCACCTCTAGCCTTTTTCCTTTAGGGCTATGTATACTGTATTTTCCAAAGACTACATGGAAAAGGCGATACGATTGAGGAGTTGAAACATTACTTACGAAACTTTGGTTTAAAAAAAAAGTACCTATAAATGAATCACCCGTTACTTGCTAAAGCTTAAAATAAGCTTCACTTCTAATAAGCATACAATTCCGTGTAAACTCTCATGTCCCAGCAAATCAGCCCCTTGTTAGCGAAACTTCGCAAATAACAAACTAACTCGTTCCGCTCATCCAAAAATGTTTCCTGCAAAGTAACGCTGCATTCTGTCTGAATATTTAACTACGATTTGACGGCGACTCCGATCTGCCTGGAATAGGACCTGCATTAAATCTATCTAGTTAAATGTTTGGGCAGCAGGAAATACTGGAGGAAAAGCTGTGTTTTGTGCTGAGTAAAATTGGATAAATTAATGCTGTTTGTTTTATTGTAATTGGAGTGATGTTTCAACGCAGTTCATATCTGGATATAGAGTTGAGTGTATTTTCTGTAGCTACTGAAGAATCGTGATAGTAATTTGATAAGCGTCGTGTTTTTTTCACAGCTATCAAAATATAAATTAACTGACAGATGGCCAACTGGAACCAATTGTTGTGAAAGACTGACAGAAAAACATTAGCGACAAAATCACTAAACATGAGTTCGACAATCAGATCTGTCATCATCATTTCAGCTGAAAGGCGTCCACTGCTGGACATAGAGCTCCCCAAGCACCGCCACTTCGACCGGTTCTGTGCTTCTCGCATCCAGCAGATTCCTGCCACCTTCATCAGGTTATCGCCTTCGCCACGTCTTCCGGTACGCAGTCGCCACTCCAGAACCGTTCGACCCCATCGACCATCTGTTCTGCGAGCCATGTGCCCTGCCCATTGCCACTTAAATTTGGCAATACTTCGAATGGAACGGGCAGTAGCGTTCTCTACACATTTTACTACCTTACTGCGATCGCCAACCTGCCTGCCAAGCGTGGCAAACACGCCACCAAAACTGAGAGGAACAATTGAAATGTCAGCTAATTGTTACGTTCAATAACCTCTCAGAAGCTGGTGGTCTAAAAGACACGGACCTCACTTTGTTGGAATTCCCAAACTAACAACTATCAGTATACAAATATTAAGTTTGAAGTCGGTATCGAAACCGCAAGCCGCAAGACATGTTCCGCTAGTACCTTCGCATTTAGACGGCAAGTTTACTATCCATAAGTTTTCTATTGGCAGCCATAACCACATCCCAAACTAAAGAAACTGTTTACCTGCAAAGGAACTAAGTCTTAGTTAGCAGCAAACCATAAAACATAATCAAAAGTGACTTAGAAACTTCATAAATAAGTGGCATGTGGCTTCTCGCAATGAATCTTGCAAACCTCGGGCAGTTAATTTAATCAAGGGAGAATTACGGCCCCAGCTACGCACTGGGGCCCTGGGGCCTGGGGCTACTAACACCCACGTGATGGAAAAATGTGGCTTTTTAAGACAACGGGGTGATGGATGGGAAAGTGGTGGTAGGTGTGTTTGGCAATAATAGCGGCTGTGTTAGATGGCCAGTGTCCGGGGTGAATGTCCTATTGTTTTTTTTGTTCTGTAGGTAAATTTGTTGACTATTATTGAAAGGGGAAAGGTAAGTTTCAGGAAATAAGTCTTTGGTAGACGGTGATTGTGTTCCTGAACACAACGTCTCAGCCGGTTTGTTTGCGATGTTTAGAATAATCTTGAATATTATTGAGTACCTAACTGTGTAGATATATTATTATGCTAGCTAGCTTTTCGAGAAATCGAGGAAGGTTATTTACAAGTGTCAAATATAAACAATACTTTGTATTAAATAGAAAGGACAATAGATTGCATTATTTTTGTTTTTCTGAATCAATTTTCAAAAAAAAAGCTAAAAGGGAACACACACACATGTGGACGCTGTGGATACAAGGTGTACCTATATCAAAGAAATTAATGGTTCGGTAGCCCGGCAGAGAGCTGCTTGGGCAAATTGGGCCAAACACATTCTTGTATTGAATATTCAATTCTTTGCCCTCTTCAATTTGCCATAGTAGACTATTTGAATTTGGGCAATATAAGTTGGCACATACCACGTTCATTTATTATGGTTACAAACAGAATGATTAATTGTATAGTATGGGCAGAATGAATTGGTAATTTAATTTATTTAGAAAAACAAAGAAAGAAAATACGTTTATTTGCGGTAAACATGACGCACAAAAGAACATAAGAACAAATAAAGAAAATAAAAACAAAAAGAAATGGTTGACATGCGTCACATCCACGCAAAACGACAACGACGATTTCGTGTAAAACACTCTGACACGGTCCAGGACATGAGCTACAACAACGGTTGTATTTTGAAACCTAGTAGATTTATCTCACATACTACCACGCTTTGTGATAGGGCGTTCCATTGCCAAAACACAGCTAAAGTAGAAAGTAAATATCCTCTACCCTTTCTCGACCTTTGCAATCTTCGCGAAATAACAAGGAACTCCATTTTTCCCGTACAAGCAGGATAACTTAGTAGCTCATCGGGCGCTTCGCACCTTCCCTTGACCCTTACAACTTACACAAAATAAGCAACTCCATTTTTACCCCAAACTTACTTGACAGCTCATTTCAGCGGGAGAGGAACAAAAGACTTCGGACCTGTTTTGTTTAGGGCAGACTAGTAGAAAATAGTACAGACTTTGTATAAAATTATCTGTCAGATGAGTTAACCGGAACTTTTCCGGAGATGATGAAAAAGAAAAACAAGTACTTAGTTTAGTTTAAAGTTTTGGCCTAAATTATGCAGTGGAAAGAGTTTTAACACAGCCTACTCTTGCTACATAGCTTGTTCCCAACTAACGTTATCAGTTATTAAATTAGTATCGGCTTCCAATCTAACCAGATTGAATTTCAGTATTTTACACAGAGCCTGCCACGTGACTTTTGCCATCCGAAAGCCAGTTCACACGGCGGAATCGGCTTTCGGACCTTTGGCTAGCCTTAAAGTGTATCAAAGGTATTCGTGTGACAACCAGCATGGCCAGTAGTCACTGAGGTACTTCATTTGACGTCTGTGGATGAACTATTTTGTACGCCCTTTTTACATAGGTCTTTTTGTGTAGCAATGGACCATCACGGATGTACTAACTACCTTCCTGACGGCGAAAAGCAAACGAAAAACTTAGCTTAAGAGACATACTTATTAGCACCCTTAATTATTTGTGTAGAAGTAATGTATTATCTGATTGACATTTTAGACTATAAACGCAAAACTAATAAACTACTTTGAAGTAATTTAATTAAAGGCCTAGATTCAGAGTTTAAAGTTTACCTATGAACATTACCAGATATAATGGTTTTTTTTTTATCATGTTGTTAAATTGGTTACAAATTATCTGACAATCTATGTAAAGAATTCGTGATGTATAATTTCAAATCAAGGCCTTTATTAAAAACATAATTGTGCCTAATGTATGTAAATGACAAAGTCAATATCCTCCAAAAACTCCTCCCACCAGTACAATGAGCGAAGGCAATGAACTTCCAAGGTACATAACTTTATCCCGTGTTGATGTACACAGTATCTACGGGCGATTTAGCTAAGTACATAGAGTACTAAGAGCGGTAGAGTGGTACTCATCATCGTTTGCACCCGATGACGATAGAGATGTCCCTATCCTGTTCAAGACGACTATGCAAATGAATTCTAGTACAGACGTGTACAGTAGTGTACTTAACCATTTATTTAGACTAACTTGCGTGAGGTTTTATTCGTATTTTGGGGAAACTACTTCATGAAGCCGGAAAGAATAGCCGTTAGCTGTTAACTTAGAATGTAATCTATCTTTGTGATAAAATTTCATAGAAATCCGGTTAGCCGTTTATGCGTGGTTGAGTGACAAACATCTCGACAAACTTTCACGTATTTTGAGTAAGGAACAAAAACTTTTAAAAGCATTGTGTAATGATTTAATGAAGTTGGGTTATCTAATAGGATTGGCACGCATGAGCGCGCATCTAAGTGGCGTTAAGACGAACAAAGATTAGTCGCGTTAAAAAATATTATAGGTACTTACGCTGACCATATTTACATTATTAAAAGATTTTTTTAATGAAAAAGAATTAGTGAGAATAAGCGTTTTAGGCGAGGAATTTGATACCCGCCGATCAATTTGGTATAAATCTCACCGTGAAGTGTGCTTGAAGTGAGTTGTCATATCTATCACTATCATCAGGTGGAATGACAGCTAACTTCAAACTCGCCTCACCTACGTTTTGACGGTGAGATTTTTACAGAATAACAATGTTATAATTGAGTTAATGACAATAATTTGTATAATTTTAAACATCAAGTTAAACATGTTGCGTGACTGTGTCCACAATTAATCAGTCAACATTGTCAGAGTGATCGCTTTCCGGGAACAATGAATAATTATAGAGGACACTTGTGTTGTTTATATTAACATTTATGAACTTCTGAACGCATGATACAAGACTGTATTCATGTTTGATGTATCGGTTTAATATGCTGACGTACAGTAAATATTATGAGCGTAGTATGACGTGGGTATATAATAATATGGCTAAGATTAACTAGCTCACTACCACTACTACTACTCGGTACAGAGATCGCATGCAGGGCTGCTAAACATAAGTTGCAAGGTTTGCTTCCCAGATCGGGCAAAAGGGGGGTTAGATTTCTATTGTGTTTTTTTTTGGTATACTGGTGTGTGCTTGCTGACATTATGGCTAATAATTTAATTTAATGTGTTGTCTTTCGTAATGTTAATTACTTTGCATACTATTGTATAGGATCAAGTTTTTAATTGAACATACAGCTGTGCTGCTGGGGAGTTGGTTGCGCCACTTCTTCTTCCCAGCTAAAGCACTAGGAAGTGGTGGAGGGTAGGCGTTTTGAAGGACTGTCTTATGTAATTTTGACGGTTCAAAAAGGGCTGATTCTCAGCCTAGTTTGAATTTGAATAATTTATATTTTTGCATCGACGCGTTGACCATTGTAAACTTACCATTTGAATAAAGCAAGCCTGTTTCCCAATATATTATTCTCTAGTTATTCATAAACATAGATGGTCTTCGTTATATATCTAAAGCAGGAAAATAAACAACAAAAATAGCAATCGCTTATAATTCCGCGCGGGTAGTGTGGGGTCAAGCCTTCCCTTACCTACTTAACGAGCGGCACAGAACGCGTTTAACAAACGAGAGGCGATATTAGTACAGCCGCATTCGTATAACACGACTATATTGCTGCTAAAGGGTGGGCAGAATTGTGAAGATGGATGCCGATAACGTTAATAAGTCCAAGTTATTGGTTAGCGGAGATCCGGAGTAATCATCCAGTAACAATCAACATCAAAAAAATACCAGCATAAATTGTCTCTTTTTATACAGAGGCTTTTTATACAAGGCATTGATCACCACGCTTGCTCATGATGGATTGGTAATTGCGGACTTATTTATTTTTATTATAAGTTCAGATTTCCTCACAACGAAGTTATCGTTCACCTATATCAGTGAGACCTAAAATAAACATAAGAAGCAAAAATGTATTTTAAAATCACTAGTCACTATGTTTGGTGCAGGGAAGAGAAATCGTGAGGAAACCTGCAAGCAAATGCCAACATGAAGCGAGCAATCGTTTCTAATCTGTTTAACAAAAAGCTTTTGCCAAACATTGGGACAGTTACCGACTGATATTATATTGTTAATTGATGGCAGCATCTCCCTGGGCACATTTCCAAAATAACTTCTGCTTCTCTGAATTTTCTTTTTACCCGATTGGGGCTTAAAGGGGGGTCCGTGGAGGCCCCCTTTTACAATCTTTACAAACTCGTAAACCCTACACTTGATGGCCTCTTCGAGTTCTATCAGTGTGACTGTATTTATGGCCAATATTTGCATAATATTCATCTGCATATTTTATAGTCATTTTGCTATAAAACAGAGACAAAGCAAAGATTATGTCCCTGTCTCGTCTCAGATAGCAGTTTAGTTAGTTTAATGATAGACTAGCTCGTCATGCTTTTATTAGCTAGGCGATGTTGTTTTATATTTTCTTGTTATATAGTTGTATAAACAAGTGATTCATTATTTATTTCAAGGGAGAGAAGGAGAAAAAACTTAAGAGTATTTTCTCCGATTATTAACTTGTCGAAATGGGGGATTACTGACCGCCGGTGCCTCTAATCAGACCATGCCCCACTTGCTGGAGTGCCCTAAGTGCCCGTTCACCTGCACCTTGGATGACTTAATGAATGCCACTGATGCCGCAATTAACGTCGCCACCTACTGGGCTCTAACAATATAAAATATCGAAGAAGAGTATCGACACGAAAAGAAGAACATTATTAATTTCACAAAAACAAATATTTTCAATGTCTGGAAATTTCAATAATCACAAATTCTTGAAAGTTAGGAGCCCTTTTTAAAATGAAGACATACTCATCCTTTCGGAGAATTAAGACAAGCGCTGGAATTCGGCTGAGATACCTGGTCTAGAACATTATTTTAACGTATGTTGGACACCGATTTGATGAAAATTAACATTAATGATTCCATTGCTCAGCTACTTATAAAAGGGCAGCTAGTACCTAGTACCTCGAAATGAAATTAAATTCAATGATCAAACGAACTTGTAAACTGTCCAGGATCAAATAACTAGACCCTACTCAGGGTCAGAACAAATAGGACCTATAGTTTACGCACCCATTCCCCCATATTCTTTGTGCCAAATTTCAAGCGGTTTCCCATCGTCCGGAGCATATTCCGTTACATTTTACACCGTTCCGGTCGACCAGGCCGGTCCGGAGGTCATTACCCATCGGCTTTTCCGCTTTACTGTTTCGGCTGTTGTTTTGCCGAAATTTTTCGGCCATCACCAGGCCGAAGTTGCCATACTTAGCGACTTCCGGCTCCTAACCATTTTTATGACATACAAGATGACGGAACCCGAGGCGTTAGCCGCAATTTGGGGTTTGTTGTCCTATATTTATTCTGATTTAATTCCTTTTGGAACTCCGTTTTTTGTCCCGAATCTTTTTTGTTACTGCTCATAAAGTCTTTAGGAGTTCGATCCCTGGCCTTTTTAAGATTTAAGGATCAACGTATATAAGTTGTTTGATCTTCCCTATTGAATTTTTGCCCTCATTCGTGATTACAATACCCTTAATCTGTGGAAACGATAAATTTCTGAGTATTAAAGGAATCAATGTCTATCGTTTGCTCTCGATATTAAATGCGCTCATTTTATTTTATAACATATTATTAAAATTTTATTCTTCCGAGAAGGTTTTTCCGCTTGTGAATATGCATACAAAGATATAATTTTATAAATCTTATCTGATTGGCGGATCATTTCACTGTATGTTATCATGTCATCCTTAACAGTTCTGCTCGTGTTTTAAAGTGCTGCCAATTTACTGACTCATTTTGACAATTGCTAGGACGGACGATCAGCAATGAGCATATTGATATTGTTTTTCGTGTGTAGGCTACACACGACGCTATCAAACGCTCACTCATGACAAATTTATAGAACGGACTGAGTGTGATATTGCACCAGACGGCGACTGTAAATCTCTGGTGGCATTAAATCTTACCTCCGCCAAAGAGGGTGAAAAGTTAATAGTCACCTACTTTATTCAGGAATACTTTATTCAAGGTAATAATATGAATACATGGCCAGCACTTGTGCGCTCGATCTCTCCGCGAGCAAGTGCCCGTCGCGCACATTATAATAATCGATGGCATCACTTACCAGCTTATGAATATTTTACATCTCTCATAAGGCTCATATGTCCCCCCTTCACCCCCTTTCACCCCTCTACCGGGTAATGTCCGCCCGTAAATTGTGTTTTGAGGGTAATACGGCGTAACTAACGCCCTTTTTGCACGAAATTATCAAGTTGCAGTTCATCAAATTATGCGTGTTTATTAATACGTAACATTACTCTCTCCCCGTTACGTGTCTGTGGGATTTGGGAATCCGCCGGTGTGAATGAAAGGATTCTGATGGAAATTAATTAAATCTTTTGTATGGTGCCATTTTTGTGCAACAAAAAAAAACAACAGACTGCCAACCTGCCTATAGCTCACTACGGGACTGATCATTGAGAGGCAAAATAAAAACTGAAGAGAAGCTGGCAGCAAGCTGAGAGGAAATAAAACGAAGATGACATTTACTTCTAAACATCTTCCAAATAAACTGAGCAGAAGAATTTCTTTTAGGAAATAGTTACAATAAATTCTTTGGGAGCACTTTATAAATTTTACATGAGTCGCAATCTGAGACGCTGCCGAGTTATTACGGAATATTTTTCCACAGTAAACATAAGAAAACATATATTATTTGTAATACGTTACATCAAAGAGAGTGTATTTTTTATGTCAATAATATTATATTGAAGTTCAAATATACGTGTAAGTCCGGAGTAAGCGGGCCAGAGTATTTTATCTCCAGACGGATGGTTCTCGAATACTAATCTCGTGTGCGGTGAGTTTGCTACAAGTTACTTCGCCGTGTTTTAGAGGTCTATTTATTGCGATCTGAAATTATTCTGTGTTGTCGTGCGTTATTAATCTCGTCTGTAGCTTTCACTGTCACTCTTCTTTGTTTTAATTGTTTTCCGAAGTTGTTAGGTTTACTTATCTTATATTAATGTGGATAGAATAATTAGGCTCTGTCGCAAAATGACCACTTCTCAAAATGACTACTGGTAGCAAAATGTCCCTTTCGCAAAATGTCCCTTTCGCAGAATGTCCCTTTCGCAGAATGACCCTTTCTCAGAATGTCCCTTTCGCAAAATTTCCCTTTCGCAAAATGTCCCCTTCCTCAAACAGGTATTATAATTCCTTTCATCAGCAAAAAAACTGGCCAAGAGCCAGTAGGTGTACAACACAGAGGGGTACTGTAGTAATGTTTAATCAGTAAAATGGGTAGGTGCATGCACATATACTAAAATAAATAATAGAAATCGAAGTTTGTATTTTTTATTTTTTATTGTTGTCGAAAAATAACTACTTCTTATCGATTCCTAAAGATAGCAAATAGACCTGCAAGTACCAGATGGTAACACCGAATGATCCTCTTGTCCACGACCACTTCTTCGATAATCAAGCTTTGCAAATACAAAATCGCCTTGGTGGCCTGTTATAGTTTTCCAGGAAAGAACGAAAGAGTTAGTATATTTAAATCTTGTAGGCTTACTTAGAAACCTGTTGGAGATATTTCTCCTAGTAACGACTAATCAAAAATATCTGTCGTCAAAGGCGGCTCTCCTAAAGCCGCGACCTTATCCTCACCTCGGAAACTTCAAGGTTGTCAAAGGGTACTTCGGAAAGTAGTTTACAGGAATAATAAAGATTTAAATATAGGAGATTTTGAAAGCCGACTAGATTTGTCACTACCGTTTAATTTGTGATAGTAAAACCATATTTTCGCCGAATGACCGTTAATTAACTCGACCTTGCTCTCCAAATATTTTAGATCTATTAGCAAATTAAAGCTTATATTGTTATGCCCATTAAAAACTGTCTACAAACCATACTTCCATGCTTGTATACCTAAAAATGTTAAAAATATAAAATAGACTTTATACATAAACATAACAGACTACCCAAATCACTTGCAAGTAAAGTTAGAACAACTAGTAATAGAAAGTGGCAAAGTAGGCTTCCATGTTTTTAATTTTCTAGATAGATAAATGTAGATCTCGAAAACTAAACTGATGACCAACCACGACAAGCAGCGGCAATAATGTTATTATAATTGAATATGTAAAAGAATAAGTTTATTAAAAACCCCATCAATACCACTCAAAGCGAGGACATAGAGGAGAAAAACTCACGACCATTAGCCATGAAAACGCTGGGGGAGGCCTATACTAAAGAGGATTATTAATTGTTTAACGATTGCATTTGGACAAAATTTGGCACGCGGGTAGACCATGGCCTGGGTTAGGACATAAGATATCCCGGTAGTACGTTCCCGTGATATAATTTCCCTTTCCTCCATGCGCACAAGAGCTTTAATACACAAAGTGACAGGGAAACTCAACGTATTCCTTGAAGGGGGTTATACTAGAGGTCATTAGCAATAAATTAAGTCCAGTGAACTAGGGGTCAAAACTGGATAGGTATAAAATAAAAAATTTGCTATTAACCAATCTGCTCGACTAGATTTTGACACATGACATATCAGCTGACTCGACGGGATGTTGCAAATTACGTCATGAAATTCAGGTATTCATATCAACTTTCAGCATTAGAATTTATTAAGAAAAATATGTTACCGCGCTTATTTTATACAATACATTTGTGGCAAATATGTTTGATTATTATGTTGAGGTCGGGCAAACTTCGTTAATCTACTACGGAAGTTGTATACAATAGGTATTACTACACCTATTAAAAAAGGGCACCTTAAACTCACTGAAATATGTACATATAAAACCTATTCTCTTGCTGAAAATATGCAAAAGGGAAAATAAAGATATTATCATTCTCTCCGCATTCTTACTTTTACCATTTTTCATAAAAAAAACTACTTATAAATCTTGATAAAAATTTAAAAAAAATGTGTTTCGACGTAACACTTCTTAGTGCTGACCATCTACCTAATTTTCTTATTTCGATTCAAGAATTGCATAAAGCCTAATTAATCGATAATCAGAAAACAAAATTAAAAGTTGTTATAACGTTACGTTACACGTTATAAAAACTCTTTGGTATATTTTTCATGAATTAGTTATTTTAGAATTTTCTCATTTTAATAACTTTATATGGTTCCGTACGTCCCAATGAAAAAATGGAACCCTTATAGGATCACTCGTGTCTGTGGGTCGTCTTTTCTTATTTGCTTCGAATCTACTGGACCGAATAACTTAAATTTTTTTACACATATTAATTTCTGTGACCCAAACACGGACGTGTAACGTAAATAAATTAATTTTGAATATGGGGTCACTTTTGGGAGGCAAATTAGAAAATTTAAAAAAAAGTTTTGGTTACTGTACCTCCTTGGGACATATCAAATTAAAGGGCTTGTTGTGGGGGCCTCAAATATAGGCCGTTTACTGATATGAACAAAATAGACCCAATATCTCTGAAACCACTGAGCATGAAACTTTGAAAAAAAAACGAAAATAGTTATAATTATATATTTCAGGAAATCCTATCAGAAGTCTTGTGTGTGAGTCTTAAAATAACATGGTTAATCTCTTAATATAGTGCGTACACAATTATATTTGCAGTTGGAATGTATAGGGAACATGTTTTTCAACTACAATGATAAGTTTATGGGATTAATTATTCGTACAACATGGTGAATAGCATATTCATCGTACGGAACCCTCTCCACGCGACCTCAACTGGCACTAGTCTGGTTTTTTAATAGGCTAAAACTGGAATTATTTAGATATTACTAACCCGCTTTTTAAAAGAGGGAATAAAATAATTAATCTATAATAATATCCCTAATATCTATAATAATAACCGTAAAATCTGAAAATACTTTTCTTTTTAAATGACAGAGTTTGGTTTACAAATTGAAGATTGCGACTACTTAAAGTTTAACTTCTTCCACAAAATTTTTGTTTTTTATTGGATGCTATTATAATTTGACAATTTTTCGTCATGGTTATCATTGAAATAAGATGTATCCTTTGCACCGCAAAATAATGGTGTGGTAAAATTACGATAAACATAATTAAGGGTGGCATTCCCCATACATGTAACCGAGTGTTGAAAAAAAATCTATGCACATAAGCGTGTGGGGGTATTGTTGGATCTCATTATTAAAATTATACGGGTGTTTCTCATTGACTTTGCTTTTAAAGTCAATCGTTTTTGAGATATTATTGGATATTTTCGTTTACAACCGCAGAATTAACTTTTTTTTTCATAGCTTTTTCGAGAAATTTTATGAAATACAAACTTATTTTCGCAGGCGATCAAATTAATATTGTGCATTGTGTGTGCATGCATAAATATTCATACCTTTCACTGTGCGTGGTCCGACAAGCACTAAGCCAGTATCTTTTTAAATTTCGTTGGGAAACAACCACAAAAGAAAACAATTCCTATTACTGAAGTAAACTTATATAAATGAAAACTAACAAGCTCATACAACTAACAAAACATATTGAAATGTAAAGTGTTTGCACAATACCCAATATACTAGTACATATATAATTAATTTATCATCACTCCCAAACTTTTGCTATGCCTACCTAAAAAACACAATAAAAAATCGTTCAATACATTAAAATAATTGAACAGCGAGCGTATTCCAAATATAAATTCAAATATAGAAACATTTCGGTGCGAAATTCAATAAATGAAGTACCTATTGTGTGGTCCTGTCTGTTATTAACTCGGTATCAATATAATATCCAAAAACGACTAAAATTACATTTGAAAAGCATAAATCATTAATAAAAACAATGCTTATTGTATTTACTGCTTAAAATAATTTTATTTCAATTTCCAAGTTTTGTTTTATATTGTAAAATAATCGCTTTCGCACATTACAATAAAAAAAACACTTATGGTTAGCGATTTTGAACACAAATTGAGTAGAGTGGTAATGAATAATACGTGTTATTGGACCTGTGTTTGAGTATTACGTTATGATCTGGGCATTTTCGTGTTGTTTATAATATTTGTCGCATTTTAAAAAGTATCTATATGCGTGTGTGTGACTTTTACATTGTGAAAAGTAAAAATGTAAACACGCACGATTGGCGCGAAACTTCGACTTTAGATATCAAAAAACTTCATTAGGTACCACTACATACTTATTTAACTTGAACAATGGATAAATTTGTCAAATAATTAAATGATGTACCTATTATTTATTCATTGCCCCTGTTTTGGAGTTTGGATTTTCTAAATCTCCATTTTTTATGTGTTTTAGCCTCGACCACCACTGTCATCAAAATGGCGATTATCGCATTTACAGACTTGAATTTAATAAAAGTAAATTAATAAACTTCCGCGCTAAATATGGAAGTTTGAGTGGCGATAACATATGAGTTTTCTATCCAACTCTCTTAATTAACGCACATTCATAAGATTTGATGGGTAGCATAATCAATATTTATATTATCAATTAAGGGTGTCGTATGTCGTCATTCCAAGGTCCAATGGGACCCAGTTCCGAGCCGGCGGATGTTCGTGTGTTCGGGTCTACTCGGGGGCGCTTCCGAACCGGTTAAGACCTTTTATATCTGAAATTATGTGAGTTTTGCAAGCATTTTTTTTAATGATCACTCATTTTTCAACTTTCAGAAAAGTATCAATGAAATGTTTGCAGTGGAGTAGTTTTTGCTCCTAATTAATTGTTTTGGTAACAAGTCAGCTAATTTCTAAAAAATCGAAGAACAGACACAGCTCGGTAACCATCCAGTTTGGACACCTAGTTAACGGGACTAATCACCTCTAGTATAATGCCTTTCAAGGAATACGTGCCAGTAATTAGTCTGAAACTAAGATAACTGTTTATTGTCCTGAAACTGCGTTGATTCAAATACATTTCAAGGAACCTAGCTAAATAATTATTACATCACAAACTCATACAGGATGAGGTATTACATTAAATTCGGTTCGTTGTGAGAGTTAGTTTTGTAGTTAGTGCGTTTAAAAAGCATATTGTATGTAAGTGTTAAATTAAAGTTCATGATTGTCAAATTAGAAAAACCGACCAAGTGCGAGTCGGGCAAGGGGACATACAAGAAACGTATTTTTAACACACCTATACTACTTTACTATACAGTACTTTAATATACTCGTACCTATTACGGTTCAAAAGATACAGCCCTGTGCAGACAGCCGTCTGTCTGTCACAGGGCTGTATCTATATGTTATTATTTTTATCTAGCGAGCCTTAGTAATACAGAACCCTAAAAAGCACATTTTGTATTAATATCTAGACCCGACTGACGCTGTCCTGTCCAATAATTTGTACAAAAATCATAGACAAATCATGTTCAAAATTTCCCGAAATTGTGAATTTTTCGGGAATTTGCCCCAATTTTTATTTCCATAAAAACTTAATTTGGACTATTACGAACATTGAAAACCTATAAATTGCCATACCAGTCCAGCCGTTCTCAAGTGATGCGCTTACAAATGAACAATATTTCATTTATATTTCTATAGCCTATACAGGCAGGGACATCGACGCGCCACCTTAACGATATCATGGATTCTGTACATGATTCTGAACCCCCGGCGTTGAAATTTGTTATTCCATACATTTTGTCCGCGTTTGTATTGCACTGTTCTATGAAATAGCATTTTTTTTTTTATAAACGACGAATAATTTCTACGCTAGAACCATAATAATTATGCTGAGTTCATGGTTTCAGTTTGCGCGTCAATGTTCCTGGCACCCTGTATAGATCTATTATAGAATATTTACTGAAAAATCAAGAGTAAAAACAATAACAAACTCTTTATTGAACAACTTTTCACAAAGTGATATTGGGTTGTTCGTTTTGAATAGAAAATGCACTGAACTAAGTGACCAAAGGTCGAGCGAGGCTTTTAGATGCGGTACTAAAGTGCCAGTTTGTTGCATGTTGCAGTGGATGTTATATCAGGCGCCACTGACTCGGTGTGGGATAACATACCAAGAAAACATCATAGTTTAAAATCTGTATCAAATCACAGTACGTAAGAATAGAATTATTATTAACATTCCTCTACTATTTATCGGGTAAGGGGTATCGTAGTGGGTAGCGGGATCGTCCGAAAGGGTTACCGCTGCCCTGGAACAGAAAGGGCTAAGGAAGGAACACGGGTGGGTTTTAGTCAGTAAGAGTCTGACACTCCCTTCCGCTCCACCTAGAGCGGGAGGGGTCATAGGTCAGATAGACATTCGCTCCATGTAAAATACTCGTATTCAGCTGCATCTGGTAAGACTAGCAGCCGACCACAAAATAATTGGAAAAAGGCTAGATAGATGATTATCATTCCTTTTATATAAGTATACAAAAAAAAAATCCTTAGTTAATCCTGACATTGACAAGTGATGAAAAAAAATTAAGGTTTTTATTACGTAAAATAAACAATTAGTAGTCTGTATTTCCGTCGGAATGACATTACGGAATAGCCGCCTCCGTCCCTTGTAACAGGCGAAAAAGATTTTCAGGTATGTGTACGGTATCCATATTTGGCAGAGCTCGTCTTTGAAGCATATCCCATGCGTGCTCATTAGGATTCAAGTCTGGCGATTGAGCAGGCCATGGTAGGACGTTGATATTAGCTGCGGCAAGTGTATTTGCAACGACTCTGGAAGTGTGTGGACTTCGCGTCCAGGGGTCCTGCAATAATGTGTATGTTTAGTATCTAGCCTCATACCAAAGCGAGATTCGTCAGAAAAACACGCAACATTATGTAGTATTACGACTTGAGAGAAGATTTTCATCTTTTAACCGAAATTCAAAACCCTTTTATTCTCTTATCAAATGACGAAATTTCATAGCAGCTATAAAACTATAATAAAATAACCAGATTTTTAGTTACCAGCAACAACGTGCTTGATCCCTAAACACTTTTGATGTGTGTCTCTTCACTTCTGATGGATTTTTGACAGTTCGTCTGCATATGAGGAGGCGGAGGGAATATTAAATTAAATAACTTTATGTTGCTAACCCTTAAGGCCTAGCACACACATACCTCGTGCCTCCTCATACGCAAGCGAACTGTCAAAAATCCATCAGTAATTCATAATAAAGGAAAGTCTGTTTTAACAACATAACATATTAAATACATGCCTCTACTTGGAAATACTTCAACCGAAGAGTGGAGGAAAGTTCGGTAGGTACTTTTAATTTATGCAACGAATGATTTTACAACAGATATTTTTGTTTCCTCATGAGTACCCAGGTTTGAACTTTGTGTGGGTAATGTTTTTGATAACTCGGCTTGATTATAATAATACATCGTTTTATATAAATCTGTTAGGTAGGTCTGTAGCATTGTTAGAATTTAGTTTCGAATACAACCTATCAGTTTTGTCTGAAATTGTCTTCAACTCAGCCTATCGCAGTCCACAGCTGGGCATAGGCCTCTCCCAGGCTGCGCCACAACACCCTGTCCTCCGCCTTCCGCATCCAGTCTACCCCAGCCGCCTTCTTTAGGTCGTCCGTCCATCTAGCTGGGGGGCGTCCCACACTACGCTTGCCGATACGCGGTCTCCACTTCAGGACTGTTCTGCTCCAGCAGCCACCGGTCCTTCGACAGAAATTGTCTTGATTTTTACTAAATATTTTGAAGAGGTAGGTATAATGCATTCTTTGGCTGTTTTTTAGCTAAGCGCAGGCACGCACATTGATCACACCGCGCTTTCTCAAGACTGGTTTACGATTTCAGACTTCTATTGACTGTAAGTCCAGGTTTTCAATTAAATAAACGTATTTTATAGCTCCCATTTCCTTCGTCATAATTACGAGGGTCAAATTAAATTAGCTAGCGAAACTCTACAAACGTGATGGGTATCGATATCTGAACATGATAAAATAAAAATAACAAAAATTAAATATGAGTTGAGAAAATCCGTTTTCTTTTGTTTAATCGTGTTTATATGTCGATACTCACCACGTCTGTGAACATTTATACAAAAAAAAAACTGATATTTCAAGTGACTACACAGCCGCGGTCCATGACGCCACAAAAAAACATTAAATTAATTTGTTTTGTCTTGTTTAGTTGAGTTTCGCTAGCTAATTTAATTTGGCCCTGTAAAAATCACAATAACGTTAAATCACTAACTATTTTACCAAAGACCCAGAACATTCAACAGGAGTCACAAACATTTCTCCCACTTTCGTAACTCACACAACGTAAACAAGTTTTCTCGAACAGTAGATAAAGCACTTCCATTGTCTTTGTTTGTCGATCATAATGCGGCGCTGATAGCCTGCGCCTTTTATCATCAAGGATCGTAAACCTTAGAGTGAAGACGTCGGTAATGTGAGTCGTTTACTGCGGGAACATGGACATCTGACTGTTTTTTTGTTTGAATGGCTTATTTGATTTATTTATGGAGCAATTGTTCTATCTTTGAAATCCGTACTTCCATTTTCTTAATTTTTTTAAGGAAGCCACAGTCGCAGTCACAGTCGTGTATGTCTGTGTGAACGCGTTATTCTTCTACACTCCGCAGATTTTGATGCAGTTTTACCATCATTTTGTAGGTTTATGTGTTAAACTTACATAATATAACTAATAAATATTTTTTTTAAAGTTTCGTTAATTCGTAAAAACCATGCGAAGCAGGGCAAGTCACTAGTTTACTGAATAAACATACATATTGCGAATTACATTGCGACTGAAATTATATCAGTAAATGCGCTAGTAAGATGTAAAACCCAGCAATTGCAAGCACTAACGTACAGACCCAGATTATAAAAACGACATTGTATGGAACCTACATAATACTTTACAGTCCAATAAAATCGTTTAAAATCCTCCTCCATTATTCATCCATTTTTGTACTTATTTGAGCACGTATTTACAATTTTACGAGCCTAACACACGTGAGATGCACGTGGGCGAACGTTTTTCACAGCTTGTATAATAATACGACAACATGACAATATTGTATGTGTTATGTTATTTATAATAGTTATAAATATGATAGTTTAATTAAGGACCACGCTAACGCTAACGTTAGGAGTGTTTGTGATAAATAAATAAATAAAATAACGATATACGGTACATTCAGTAGGTATCTATGAAAAAATATTTCGGCGCACTTTGACGTTTGACTTCTTTATTTTTACGAAAAAGGTAGACGTCATAGTAATGTCAATCAATCTATCTTATTTAATTTCTGGACATATGTACACGTAGGTGTTTGATATAACATACCTTCTTGTTAAATTGATCTTTCTTTTTTATATTTTATTTTGCCAAAATAACCTATAAAGATATACCTAAATATAAATAAATAGCTGTATTCCATTAAAATGACAGGCAGGTAAATGAAATGTTTTTTATTTTATCTCTAAAGTCAGCTGTGACAAACAGGAGAGTATTCATAAAAAAACTGAGTTTTCATAATTAATTGAATCAATCTCCACGTAAGAAAAACTCGTAAGTACTTTTATTTTCATGACTCGCATAACATCTGTGTGCCTCTTATAATTTCCATTTCCTCGGCTCACTTTCCAAGAAGCACCTTCCTTCCTTTGACAAATTATGAGATACATATTTACAATTGGATTGGCAAACTTGTATGAGACGTAAACACGTGGGCACGGTCGTATTCCCGTCACGTAACCGCTCCGGTCCCTAATAAACTGATAAACGGCGCTGAGATTGCGAAATTTTTATCGGAAATACGATTTTAAATTAATATTGTTTTATCTAATATTAGCATCAATGAAACGCCGTGCGGAATAAAAGGCTTTGATTTGTAAAAAGTTGTTTATTTTTGTAATTTTAATATTAAATGGTGGTCGTGGGGCTGCAGATGTTTACCGGATCGACCCGAGCATTTAACATCAATTTTTTATGTTATTTTCAGTTACTTTCGTTCTTGCTTTAGGCACCAACGTACAAAATATTTTTATTACTAACCGACGTGTTATGTCATTTTTCACGTAACATGAAAAGAGCAGGCGTGATAAATCCGTTTCCCGTATCTGTATGAGTAGATGCGGCGGCCGCAGTAGTCCAAATAACGTTTTATTCGAGATAAATGCAAAAATAAGCTCCTGCCTTTTTCTTTATTTTTTTTATTATATACTTGTATATAATATTATATATTTTAGTGTTGGCTTGTAAATTTGATTATAATTGTGGTGTCTCTGTGAAAATTTCAAATTTCCTTTAAAATTGTTTAAAGTCAAATGCAAAAAACACTCTATGTACTTTACCCTCCATCATACACAATACCAACAAAATCACAAAGCACCCACACAAATTAACACAACACACGTAGCTCCCCTTCAAAATCAACTCAGAATCACCAATCTATTTACTAATCTAAGCATAAGCCAAAATACAATCACGATCCGGAATAGTGCAAACCACCTCTCGCAAGTTGTGCCGTCAGGCCCGTCAAACTAAGTTAGAAGCGAATGGCCCAACTTGTGTGACGAACGTGAGAATGGTACACAAATGGTACACAATGGTACACAATCGGGAACAAGTTATGACACCCGTAAGTGATCCCAATTAAGTTGAACTGTGTGCACAAGTGTGATGGTTTTAAGTGGCGACGTGAGGTGCTTGTGCACTGTAGCGGCGCGGCGTCGGCACACGCGCGATTGAGCGGTTAAGTTGAGATAAGTTAGTTGTGTGTAAGTGACAGTAAAGATAGTGGATATCATTTTATTCTATTTATTCAAGAAATTGTATATTTTGTAAAGGGCATTTAAATTTTTACAATATTTTCATCCTTGGTTAGAATAGTATTTTATGTCAAATGCGTATAGAAAACTGTCAATAAAGGAAACATGTTAGTACGCAGTTAATATACGCACTTATCAATCAATATCGCTTTATCGTGTGGTCCTGAGCACAAATGCCTCACTTGAATAATCTTAATATTCAAGTAAGTAAGTACTTCAGAATAAACAAGCTCAGTCCACTATAACATGATTGCGCATTATTTCATAAAAGTGTAAAATAATAATACATAATAAAACCGTACCTATCAACTCAGACTTTACACACCACTGCAAATCTCTTTCATGGTTCCAATTAAGGTACGAGTACACTGACTCAATGCACGCACGCGCGATTAAGCGATTAGCGTAACAATTTCATGTTAATAGGCATGTTGGAACGGCACCTCTGTGTATTTTCCTCACTAAACAAATAAATAAAACGCAAAGTGGAGTTAAACGAAGTGCAGTAGTGCTATTTGAAAATCGTAAAGAATTATGTGTTAGTTTTAAGGTTTTGCCGCACGGATACAATTTGCATAAACACAGCCGAAGCCCGTCGAATGCGCCACTACATATATCGCATTACCATCTAACTTTAAAAATATCGAGTAAAGTTAATCTTAGTACCTATGCAGCAAACTTACACTTAATTATACTCGAATAGGTAAATCAAAAGGTTAATTTACTGCAATGGTTACACTGGTAAATCTTTTCTAAATAACCCATACAGTTTTACATACATTTGCTGTTAATAAAATGGTCTATGAAAAATATAAAACATGAATAGCTGTTTACATTACTAAACCCAAATATCACATAAACCATTGCTCAATCAAAACGACTGACCACTGTTTTCGCGTAAACGTCACATTTATAACCCACGGAATCGGCTTGTAAAATATTGTGACTGTTAAAGTTGTTGTTGTATATGTCCGGCGTTTCCTCACGATCGCTCCGGCAAAATTGTGTTCCGTGTTCTGTATTGCTTGTTTGCGGACGATAACGCGATAAACGACAAGCGGCTAATGTGTCATATCGCGCGCTCGCGTGTTGTGGGACGCCACAGTCTTTACATGGCTTTATTTTCGAGAATTTTATGTAAGCCTAAGTAAATTCCTTTCAAGGTTTTTGAGGAATTTCCAATCGGGTATCGGAATGAAAGGGAATGGTTGGGTTGAATGAAGAAAGTATTTGTCCTTGAAACATGGAGTGGTGAATCGTGTTCAAGATGGCAGATAATTAAATATTTTAATACCGTCGGGCAACGACGTTGGATTACATAAGTACTTACCCAACATGCTAATTGGTTCAATACTCTAGTTTCTATGATTAGTGACAATCACAATGCTTAGCAAACAGATTAGTGATATAGGTATTAATAAGCCAAAGATGAATCTTGAGCTCTGTTTTAGATCCATGGGAAGTTAGTTTCGAAGCATGCACAAAGTATTTACCTAATAACGAGCCCGACTCTATTGTCTATAGGCTATAAGCACCCAAGATAACAGAGGATTTTTTTACAATAAAAACTGAAATAACTAGGTACAACAGTAAATCCTGGACAAAACTCAACAATCACAAAAAAATAGGAGCTATAAAAATCTGCGCTTAATTAAACATTCTAAACACAAAACTTGAATTCGCGCGCAAAGTGTCGGTCGGCCACTTAACAGCGCAAACACTAGACAGCGCAGTCTAGCACAGCCGATAGACTGCGCTGCGCTAAATACTGCGCAAACATTTGCTGAGCACACCTCGCCTTCTTTGCTATTGTTCGCCTTCTTTGCTATTGTTCTAATAGATGATGCAAACGTAGCGTAGGGCGAATAACCTTTGTTTTTTGAAGAATGGATTTTGGTGGAGGGCTTTTTGAACTGTCGCTGTTTTTGATAATGAAGGGCAAGCCCTTTCTATGGTGTTATCAAGATAGAATTTGTGTCTACACCACACCGGTGACAACGTTTGTCAAGAAAATCTATTTAATGGGGTTAAAACCTGAAAGCTCGTCATAGGTGGCAGCACTGTTCTAAGTCTACAAACCGCTATTATTTTGTTTATATTTACTCTTGTGTTGGCCACAAAATAAACGAAAACAAGATAAATAATTATGTTTGAGAGTTGGAGTGTAGCACTATTAAAAACGAGCTAAGGAAAAGGGAAGCGTCTAACGCTGGTAAAAAAGCAGTTTTAGTGGAAAAGACAACAAATTAAATTATGAACGTTTTATAATTTATAGGTCATCTTGTGTTTGTTAACATGAAGTTATTTTTTGGGTGAAGACTGGAGCCGTACGACTGGAATAACCTGATCAGAGTTAAACCCATTCGAGGATGATCTTCCTGACTGAAAAGTTTATTGTAGCACTGATCTAATATGATAATATAAACACACACATACCTTAACTAGAATTTACGATATTTCACACCACAAGTGCCTGTAGGTAATAAAATCTATTTACTAATTTTTTTTTTTTTTCCTAATTTAGTTTCCTTGAGGTGACCGAGCTTTCAAATCTAGAAGGCTAAAACATAAGCCGGTTAACACGGCCTTCAAATAGGAATAAGGATTATCCACGTGGCGTTCATCAACTCCACAACAAGGGCTCGTTGCCTTGAACAATAATTTAATACCGAGGTTAACACTGAGGAATCTATGGTAAATAGACAGCGGCGAAACACTCACGATTTGTTTAGGGAGAAAACACGTTGACTGCAAGATCCTCGACTGGCTGGAAAGTTGTCTGCGTATGCGCAATTTGGAATCCTGTAATAAATATCCATGGGTCACGCCAATATCCTTTTAACAACCAAGGAAGGGCTCTCAGTTCACTTCCTAACACCACCACAACAAAATCCTTACCTTTTAAAACATGGAATAAGGTTTGTAGTATCACTCAAGCGTGTTCAAGGGCAAATAGACGCCACCACGGTTCAATAACCCTGTCATGGGATTACAAACCGGAACTAGACGGAGCATCCTGAAAATGTCCCCGATTTCAGGTAAAATGATTAAACTGGCCACAACCTGTATGCGAATTTCTGCCATAAAATTCTTCAGATTTAAAAATGATAGCACATAGTCTCGAGGAAATCAGGTTTACATTTTTTTATCTAGAGAGCCGTCTTTTAACATCTTTAGCAAATACAAGGGTAAGTACCCCGTATTTTTTCAGTCAATAACTGTGCCACAGGGCATATTAATTAATTATGCGTAAAGTGTGTCTTTTGTTTACAAAATATTTATGGATTGTGACAGGTAGCTGTCAAATTCATGGACGCTGTATAGCAGCGACATCTGAAGTGAGCAAGTGGCAGTTTTGATCCCCTTTGTCACCTTAATGAATTGCACCCAAAAATAGATTCAAGACACAGACACTAACATCAGTGTAGCCCTGGCTCTTGTACTAGGAGGTCCTGTATCACAAGAGCCAGACCTCTCAATTTACAGAGAATATGATATAGAAGCGCGATAGACAAAAATGAGATTCACCTTATTATTTGACTCGTTCGAATCAATAAGATTAAAATGTTCCAATCGGTCTTTCTCATTTACTTAGGACTATTTCAACATCGATGGAGGTCCAAATCGATATTTATTACACACATAATTATTACAAAGTCGCTTTTCGTGTCTGTCTGTGTGATCGCGTTGTTCCTTTAAACTACGCAACGGATTTTGATGCGGTTTTCACCATCTTATAGAAAATGTATTCCGGAATGTTGTCGTAATATTAAACTTACATTTAATTAAGAAATGTTGATGTTTTGTCATCAAAACTGTGCGAAGCAGGTCCGGGCATTAAACAAGAATTGAATTCATCATCTGCCTAGCCTTTTCCCAACTATGTTGGGGTTGGCTTCCAGTCTAACCGGGTACAGCTTTACAGTATTTTACATGGAGCCACTGCCTATCTGACCTCCACAACCCAGTTATTTTCGACCTTCTTACTTCCAATAACATCAACAATTTCCATCAATTCCCGGTCCTTGTTACGGTCGTTCAGTCAGGTTTAAAAATGCCCACTTTTTATTAGAATTTTAAATGGTAGTGCGCTAAATCAGTGTGCCTTGCCAACTCAATTGTTTTATTCAGCTCAATAGAAACTTTCACCGAAGTTATTACATAAATCTTCTTCTTATATTTTTCTTATTAAAAGTAGAATGCCAGGATTGAATAATTCAACGTATAGGTTAACTTTGCGCTACGGTTGTGCCCGTGTTATTTTTCTTATAATATCTCGTGGAAAAGTACTGGGCGTATTATTCCGTTCTGAAAATTAAGATTTCCTCATCAACATCAGTTTTTTGCTTAGTTCCGAGAACTGAACCAAATAGACGAATTGAGCAATCCTCTTCAAAATATTTCTAATCTCCCTTTTGAAAGACGTTTCAGTTTAAAAAAATATTCCACAAAAAAAAATAAAGGGCAGGATCCTGCAATCGACCCTAAAATAACATTTATGTATATCTTCTTCAGTCAGCTTACAGTCTAATATATTGGTAAATAATGTACAATGAGCGCTTACAGTAGCCATTTACAAACTTCCAGAAATTAAATTACATCACGCCTATATTCCCAAAACGGGTAGGCGGATGCGCTAAGACACCCACTTTTGGGCAGTTATGTAATAGGTACTACTAACAGTTATGTAATAGGTACTGCTAACAGTTATGTAATAGGTACTACTAACAGTTATATAATAGGTACTGCTAACAGTTATGTAATAGATACTACTAACAGTTATGTAATAGGTACTACTAACAGTTATGTAATAGGTACTACTAACCTTCTTGCCTGACTCACCTCGTCCCCACATGAGCAGCTCATACAACTCGTACCGACATAAGATACGAAGGTTAACGTAAATATTTTCGCTAAGTGTTACCCCGGAGTGCCTCCGAACAAGCGGGTGCTCCAAGTTGTGGCCTCATTAGACGTGCA
This sequence comes from Apamea crenata, assembly GCA_949629185.1. Lineage (NCBI taxonomy): Eukaryota > Metazoa > Arthropoda > Insecta > Lepidoptera > Noctuidae > Apamea > Apamea crenata. The sequence goes on from OX451371.1 coordinate 17,524,853, forward strand.
GTTTACTGTCTCGACTCGGAGGCAAAACTTGAAATTGTATGCAGTTAATTAGTTCATCTTAGAGATACTGTTTTGACCTTGTTATGCCATTACGTGGTGTGGTTTTGACTATCCTAGCTTTGAGGTTTCTGGTGAAAAAAGGGTTTATGAAAAACACTTACCTTGTTAGTCAGTCTAGAGGCAGCAAGCGCTACTACTGAGTCGGGCAAAGTGTTATTGGGTTTTTCCATTAGAGATTTCTCAGTAACAACACTAGCAGCCCGGAGTTGCCCGGATTTGTGCCCGGTTGATGGCTGTGAAAAACATAAACATAACTGGTGAAATGTTGGTGTACATATTCAAGCAGAGGGTACTCTTCTGTCTAACTCGGGGAAAACGGGCCTGATGTTATAAAAAACACCTTTTCCCTCTGAAGGAGTCTTACAAGCTTTCTGCAACTACGTCATAAACACAACAATACCAGCGCCCATTTTTGAAATAAAAGTTTGTATTGTTACCTATAATTTGTCAGCTAAACTATAATTTTTCTAAAACTAATTACATAATGCTTAGACACTTCAAGCATGTATACCTAACGTGTTGTTCGTCACTAGATACTTAACTTCAATTTTGAATATGATCACTATTCGTTCACACTATCACACTACAGAACCTCAAACAGTTGCTCAGCTATAAAGCAATGTCAGCCCATCAACATCACCATACATTGTAACAATTTATCACCGCAGCACTTAAATTGGTAAATGAAACCAGTAGGAGCGCTGAGTACGCCATAGCTACGCCGCGTACTATACGTAACTTCGTAGTACGCCGTTGAAACAATACGCCGGTGCGCGGTAATGTGCCAGGCGCCTCGTTAGGGCTCGGTTACAGTGAGGGCGGGTAGAGGGCGAGGATACAATCCACGTATTACTGCGTTGAATAAATTAATCGTTTTATCCACGTGTGTGAGGTAGGAGCGGTGTTAATGCACTTTACAATAATATTGTAAAGTGCATTAACACCGCGGTAAAATGAACGGAAATTTAAAGGGGTTTATTTATCAGCTTTGCTTAAAGTTAAGAGACGTTGATATGTCAAAATCAAAACATGTATAGCTAAGCAAACCTTAATAATCGCCTAACGTAAAACAACGTTTAAAAATAAGGGACTTATGTATTATTATTATTATTAAAGGAATAACAGAGAAACTGTCATGAGCTGAAACGCATATTAGAAACACATCCTCAATAGTCAGTTTAAATATTAACTAGTCACTTCGAAGATTACCTGTTAAGCTCAAAAATAAGCTAATCGCTAAGGTTGACACAAATCTTTCAGACTGATAAATCTTTGGGAAAGAAAGAAAGAATAAAGTTTATTTGGAGACAGTTACCACACCTGAACCTTCTCTCGACACAAAATTAGCAGTAGAAGAAAGCAAGCCGCCATAATCATTGACACAATCCACGGCTCGTTACTCTCCCATCCTTATGCGGGTCAGCAGCAGTACCTACGACGAACATCTTCATAGGTCGCCATAGTACGGCCATCTCAGCTCATTACGGGCCGGCCACTATGCGGGCGACGAGCGACCGTGCAGCCCGGCTGGACTCTTTGAATTAAACATTTAATACTTTTGAGCTAGAGAGGGCTAGAAAAATGTAGAAACTCTTTTATATTTTAAAACGACCTGCTTTTGTTCGTTTGGAATGATCTTGTTGGTTAAGTTTTGTATTGTTTGGTTTAAGTTTTGATTAAAGTAGTGGTAAAAGTAGTAGTTATGAGTTGGAGAAGTAAATTAGAGGGTGAATAAATAGGAACAGGGTTTTTTTAGTATACTAGCCTAGTAACTGGGCGATACCAGAAAATACTTTGATTTGTACTGTAATTTGGAACGCATATTAGTATCACATCAACTCCTATTAGAACGATGATTTTCATGGTTGTGTAAGGAAAAAGAGTGTGGTTTTAAAAAGGTGTCTGAAAGTCAAATCAAGTGTTTAATCAATAAGTAAACCTGGTCTCAAATTTTATATTTTAAAAGGTCACTAAAGATACATACAGGGTGGCAGGGACATCGACGCGCAAACTGTAACCATGGATTCAGCACATGAGCTTAGACCCCATAGCGTCGAAATTTTTCGTCGGTTATTAAAAAAAAATACTGTCGTTCCATACGTTTTCGATGACGCTATGAGATCTAAACCCATGTGCTGAATCCATGGTTACAGTTTGCGCGTCGATGTCCCTGCCACCCTGTATAGTTAAGAGACACGAGATAACGAGGTATATGTCAAAAGTTACACAAAATGCAGACAATTTTTGTGAATTACCTACTTAAATTAAATTCGACCTTCAACGCCATAATTGCGACATTGTCACTTAACAATTTCTTTTCATCATCATTTGCCTAGCCTTTTCCCAAACATGTTGGGGTCGGCTTCCAGTCTAACCGGATGCAGCTAACCAGTATTTTACATGGAGCGACTGCCTATCTAACCTCCACAACCCAGTTACTGGGTAATACGATACCCCTTGGTAAGACTGTTTGTCAGACTTTCGGGCTTCTGACGACCCGTAACGACTGTCAAACATCCAACAACTTAACAATTTCTTTTAAATAATAACATTCTTATCTGATACAAAACTTTTTCTAATCTCATTGTTTATTCAATTCCGCCACCCGCCCACACTGTGACCTAGGGTCTAGGCTAAAAATAATTAAGTTGAATGAGATTGCAATACATAAAACAATAATTATATTTCATCCGCGATAATAATGGGCACTTAATTAATAAATTCTTGAAGATTCCATTACTGTTGAGTGCTTCGTGGAAATTTGTGAGAGGTAGGCAGATATAGTGCCTGCCGCTCCCATTGTGCGTAATTGCTTCAAAATGTTGTATCTTCATCTTGATACATTTTGGGTGTATTGTGGAATGTTGATGAGCGTATTGTTTAAATGTTACACTGTCGGTTCCTTATGTCTCTTAACCCAAATTAGCTTATTTTAAAAATACCCCTAGATATAGTTTTTGTTTGTTATTAAATTTTAACTAGGTACACAGATTTAACAGCGGATCCCAAACTAGACAGACCTCAATACCGCTACACAAAGTTATTAATTCATTGTGTTCTGCTAGCGCAAGCTTGTAATACCTTATGTATTCTTTGATAAAGATGATCAGAATATAATATTATGTCAAATGTAGTGCAGACACCGAAACCAAATTAGTACCTAATGTTACTTGAGGATAATTGTGTTTTAAGTTTTTACCTAGGTACCTACATAAGTATCCGTATACCTTCTATATATCTCAATGAGGCCATTATAGTCCGTCAAAAGATAAGGTGTCTTATTCTCGGTACCTATAACCAAAAACGAATCGTTTTGCTTAACAATGGTAGCATTATTGCCAAACTGGGCATACAGATAGAGTCGTAAGCTAATTTCACCTGTGATAGCTACTTCCATATGGGAGGCTCTACTATGCAAAGCTATGAGGTATTTGCTTCATTATTGGTAAAGATACAAGAGTCTTCATTATAGCTAATAACGGTAACAATGATAATAATGATTCACCATTATCCTAGCCTTATCCGAACTATTTCGGATTCGACCGCCAGTCTAACCAGATGCAGCTGAATAACAGTATTTGAAGAAGGTGTCCTATTATTTGTAAAAATAAAACAGTATTCATGTCAGACAATTTGCACCAATTGCATGTAGCTCAGTGTAGTATATTATTTGAAGTGACCATAAAACTAGAGAGATACAGTCGGCATCATGGTCTACGTGATTGTCGCGGTTTCTGGCTGCTAACGGTCCCCAAAGACGTAATAAATGACGACTATGAGAATGTTCCGGGCTATAGAGGTATGGGGAGTAAGAATGTATACATCTGAACACTGTTAATAGAGGTTGTTGACATTAAGGTTTACTTTAAATTATGGACTAATGTTTTGAAGAACTAATAACAGTAGGTGCTAAAGAAAGTATAGCCTTCTTGGCGTTTCCATGCAACCTCCGCGAGTTTTTATAAGATAATGGCATAAGATTATGCACTGACCTCTATTTTACAAGTACGTTGTACTAAATATATCACAGAACATAAAAAAAAATTACTATACGAAATGACAGTGGTTTTTGTGCCGATTCAAAGCACCCCCCTCGAGCGTCTCAGGTACTAAAATTGACACATTGTTGCAAATGGCCGTCGTTTTGTTTTGGTACGTCTCTGATGATTTAGGTATAAATCGTGGAATGAGGCATGTTTGTGTATTTTGTGTTTACTACGAGATATTTTGAACATTTTTATCATGAGAGTATGCGTAATATATTTTGTAAAACTCGCTATCAAAAGTATTAGTTCCACGGACGCTCACGTTGCTATCAGCGCCAAAATGGCGAAAATCAAATATGTTCGTTTTATCATCGATAGTATGAAGTCCAGCGTACTTGTTTAATATAGGTCAGTGAGATTATGAGACAAATGCTAATTTGAATGTAGAAGATAGGAAATAATAGAGTATCAGCTTGAAAAGCTGACAGTGCGCGTCGTCATCATGTAAATTGGTAAAGATTGATTTTATTTTATTAATTACGAGTTTATCCTGCATAATTATATATTTTCCTAGCTTCAGCCCGTAACTTCGTCCACGTGAAATGTCGGCCCCCGTCCCACCGCGTCGCATCGCATCGCCCGCCCGCGCTGTCACTTCCTTTTCACTTAGGGTTCTTTCTGACTTGATTTCTTTTTGTTAGGCTCCTAAGGGTCGCAGCGTGTATGTAGAATAATCTATACCTTCCTCAAAAATCGGGGTATCTAATTCTAAAAGATTTTTTCAGAACTCACTGGTGGTTCCAGAGATTAGCGCGTTCAAACAAACAAACAAACAAATAGTTTCAGAGATTAGTGCGTTCAAACAAACAAATTCTTCAGCTTTATTATTAGTATAATATGTAGATTTAACCTGATTGTCACGTAAATAAAATTTCATAATATTATGAACACATTCCAAATACTTAGTGTAGGTAACCCCGAATATGCAACTAATCTTAACTATGTACCTACCTTAAAGTCATAGAAGCACCCTAAGCGCCGATTTTTTGATCCGTAGTTAACTTCAACCAATTGGTAAAAATAGTTAACTAATGGTAAAATTTTTGCAAAATGTGGTTTTTGATCAATTTTTAGTTTATCTTATCATGTAATATAATTGCTAATGGTCAAATAATTAACTATTAGTTAAAAAAAATAACCATTAGATAAACTAACAATTGGGTGAGTTAATTACGGATAAAAAAACGACCCTAAGACTTAAAGGCGACTTAAAATATAGTTAGTTTGAGTATATGTATGTGTAAATAATATCGATTCTATTTCTGAACCGGAAGTAATTAGGTATTGAACAGAAATTCTACAGACAGACAGAGACACATAGGAATTCCGTGGGACAACTGAATCAACCCAAGCTCGGCGAGGGACAAGCTATAAATTAAATCTAAATCCGGATCAAAGCCAATTTGATACGTGACTATATTTGAGATATCAATAGATGTATTTGTATAGCTATCGCCGTATACTATGTGTCTTCTGCTGTACCCAGTTCTGTGTGTGACGGTCAAAGAGGAAATTAGTAAAATCACGCACGGCCTCTTTTGTGTGAGCCGGAGGGGGCCGTAATCCACCACGCAGACCCAGTATGGGTTCGTTGATGTCACATGTCTTCGACTTTTTGTATTCAGCTGCACCCGGTTAGACTGAAAGCCGACCCCGTAACGTAGTTGGGAAAAGGCAGGCAGATTGTTTTATACATGTATTGCCGTTGTTTGTTTCAGACACGATTTGTTAACTTTTTGGTAAGTTTTCTACAAGTTTTAGATACAACTAGTCTTTACAATTTGTTCTAGGTATAAAAGATAAACGAAATCAGTAGACCATATTTTATAACTTTGTGTAAACACGAGGTAAGGCGGGTTAGTCTTTATTGTGTGTACACTATAGATGCAACTCGTGTGAAGGCGGCTCGGCCAATACTCAGCTCTTCCGAGCTTACCTACGAACATAGAGTCAAATGAGCACGTGCATCTACACAAAACACACTTCAGACTTTCGTGAGTTAAAACATTTGCAAGTGTAGAGTAATAATTTATTTTTCTTTATTAGCAAGCAACAATTGTTTACACTGTAAATATTTAAAGTACTATCTAGCATGATCTAGGGTTAGTGTAACAATTTCTTACAGGCTAGCACCGCAAGCAAAATAATGTGTGGATAATGTCTGCTCGTAAAAAATCCTAATCGTAAGAGACCCTTTCCTGATACAAAAGTTTAAAAGGCTCAGAACCTGAAGCAAGTAGGTGATTAAACAAGAATATAACTCCATTAAACATAATTACGATGTCGTTATCAAGTTTCAGCTCTTATAATTAACTTTAATTATAGATTAGCACCGTGCCCTTCAAACCGTCAAGTCATTTACCTTAATCAAGTGAGAAACCAAAAATATAAGCGTCTTATAGGTATTTACTGGATACAAAGAATGTTTATCATGAAAATGTGAAAATATAGCCTTAGTATATCACAATACAGGTTGACATAATCACCACGGTTGTCAAAAAGCTTAGCATAATAGCATAACCAACTATAATGTTTCCACTGCTCTAACACAGGCCTCCTCTCAGCTAGAGGGAGTTGGCCGTAATCCACCACGCGGGCCCAGTGCGGGTTGATCCGAATTAGTTCTAATTTTTTGGTTCTAGGACATGCTGGTTTTCTCACGATGTTTTGCTTCACCGGTTTATGAGCAGTGGTGATAAAATAATTTACTCAAAGTAAAGCGCCCGCTTTAGGGAGGCATTGCCCAGGAGTGGGACCGCATAGGCTATTAAAAAAAAAGCGCCCGCCTGGGTTCGAACCTGCGACTCATAAGTCACGGCCGTTATCAGTGCTCTGCACTGGGCCACCACTGCACTCCAATGGGCAACAATTACTCCGTCAAAAAAAAACAAAAAGCTTGGTTATTGTTTAATGTGGATGGCAAAAAAGTGTAGGATAGATACACTCACTACCCATTATTTTGAAGTAATCATCAGCCACGTTTTATGAGCACGAATTGAAAAATTCTGCAAGACTTTCATTTAATTAACTTCCACGCAGTTTGCAAAATAGAAACAAAGAATAAATTCCCTCTCCAGCGAAGAAACAACTCATATCTACAAACTTCATCAATATAAAAGTAAGCTAATAAACCATCCGTGAACATCATACGCTATGATATTAAACAGCCGAAGCAATAAACCCGACTGTGAAGGGAGATGTAATCGGCTATAAACAATACTAACGGCTGTGCAGTACCTGAACGTATGTAAGGGTAAAGTATGAAATTTAAATGTAAAATACGTCATACATCGCACTGCCAACTCACTTTCGAGGCTTTGAAAACAGCGAGAATTGTGTGAATAAGTGGCAAAGTGTTTTTCAAGCTGATGTAATCGTTGTCTATGTGATAAAAGAGGGGAAAAATTTCACGTACCATCATAAAGAAAAAAACTATGAGCACGAAAAGAAAGTTACATGTGACACAAGACACAGAGATTATTTTTGTTTCCCCATACTGTCCGGACTGTCCCACTGCTGGGCAAAATCCTCCCCCAAATCCTTCCAGGAACTCTTTTCCCGCTAGAGTTGATAAAACATCCCTATTTCGTCAATACTAGCGACTCGTCCCTGCTTCGGTTTTTCACGACTTGAGAAAACATCGAGATTTATTTATTGTATGTAAGTTTAATATTAATTTACTAAACACATTAAACCATCCTTGTCTGTTTACACACAAAAAGGGAGTATGTTTTATACTATTTACTGATATAGAACATATAAATATATTATCTACATAATAATATACTAATGAAAAAGCTGAAGAGTTATTTGTTTGTCTGGAACTACCAGACGGATTTGAAAAAAACTTTTTGCATTTGATAGCCCAATGATAGCTCTTGAAGAAACCTATAGGGTACGGTAGGACCTTTAGGAGCTGAGTAAAAAGAAAACAAGTCAGAGAGAACGCTATGCGAAAACGGAGTATCAGCGCGGGCAGGCGATGCGATGAAACGGGGTGGATCGGGGAACAAGTTTCACGCGGACGAAGTCGCAGACAGAGGCTAGTATATAATATATATAGATGGTCCTAAAACCAATACTGTAAGTCACTAAACAGAAGGATAATGACATATGTAGACATGTGTAATGACAGCTCTCGTCATGCATGTGTCTGGGGCCGCAATAGTAATCGAACCCTCAAGGTATTCCCAAGACGGGCAGGGTTTAGCCATTGTGTAACGGCATCTACAAACAGCCTTAAGCGGATTCTGCTGTCAGACCCGTTAACGAAATCTCTGAGATGACATTTATGTAAAACGACATAAGATTATACATATCTTCGCCAAAAGCGAACTTTGTCGAACAATGTCGTAAGTACACATAGAACGTTCTCTCTTCTTTGTCATCTTCATAAATAACGTAATTTATTGCTAAACTGTTTCTCCTAGATAGACATGAATAACTTAGCCGAAAGGATGAACAAGCCGAATTCAATATAATAATGTTATTGTTGGTTCTCCATTCTTCCCCATATTTTATGGGATTTTTCCAAGCGTGATACAATATCCGATTTAGAAGTGATATATGGTTCTAATCTGAGCATTATCTTTTTAGTAACATTGTTGGTAATAAGGTGGAGAAGTTGGTCTGTAAGTTTGTTTTAATCATCTGCTTGAATTGGACGGAACATCTTTTACAAAAAAGTCTTCTACCGACCAAATCACTTCTAAATGAGAAAAAAATCACGTTGTACTAAACTTATTTTATGTGTGATTTCTCTTCACATAAAACATGCACGTACTGTGTATCGATCACTCACCAAAATAGGCAATCCGGATATTCTGTACACATAAATAAAAAATTGTTATTCAAAACCAATTACATTTATTATGTCTGTTATAAATATCGTCATGTTTTGAGATCACATGTTTAAATTAAAGTTATAGCACGAATTCAAGTTTACACTAAACTTTGAACAAATAACTAAATTAACATACCGCTCTGCGTCCGGTGGTTTTGTGGCCCTACTCCATTTACTCAGTAAAATATAGCACCTGCAATGCCATTCCGCGTCCCTCTGTTGAATATTGATGTATCTCGCATCGCCTTTCTGGGAATCGACGTCGTATACCGGTGATGAGGATGTATTGGATAGCGCCTTGATATCGTGGCCTGTGTCTTGATTGTATTAATCATAGGTTCAGTGCTGCGACACATATTTTCATATATCGCAGTATCATCCTGAAATATTTTTGGCCTCGAACAGGACTTTCCGTTTTTATTTTCATTTTATTTTTTATTAAATTAAAATAAATCCATTTATTTCTGGCTAGTTACATGTCCTCAGTGTTACAACAAAAGTCTTAAAACTATGTTAATCAAGTTTCAGTTTTGTGTTTTTATGACTGTGTTTAATTATTCCTGTGTGAGTGTAGATATTCCTGTTCCCAATAAATAGTTTTTCTATCTTTATTTCTCTAATACAATATTATAGCAAAATTTAGATTACGTTCATATCATACCAGCTACCGGTCTTCACGCGTATCGTCTCGAACTGCAATATAAGTATAAATACCTCATACCGGTTAATATTTTAAGGGTTGATTTTACCAACGTCAGATATGTTTTACCCGTGGAATAAAACTGACGTCTGACGTCATAAATTCAAAATCATTCCTCAGATATAAATAATATCTGGCGTTGGAAAAGTCAGCTCCGTTACCGTACTACGCCGTAGCGCGCAGCCCATCGTAGCGCGTACCACGTGATAGCGCGTAGCACGTCGTAGCGCGTAACATTCCGCGGCGCGTATTACGCCGCAGCTTCCAGCAGGCCACAGCACAGTGCGTTGAACGTCGCCACTTAGAAGGCTAGCACCTACCAGTAAACGTACTGAATTTTGAACCTGTTTATTGCCACCTACAATAAATATTTTTTTTTACAAACATTGATTAAAAATGCAACAGTCCAGTCTCTAGTCGCCTTTTACTTCTATTATTGGTATATAGGGAGATATGAGGCCTATGGCGCTCGTTCTACCAGACATCCTGAAACCCATCAGTAAGAAAAACAATATAACTTGGAAACTCTCTCAAAAAATATTGAAAAATATTTTCACACAATTATAAACATAATCATAGAGAAGTTGACAACGGAACAATAATCATTTATTTTTACCCGGAACTGACAATTGGACTCAAAACCTCAAACAACGCTTGTTCCTAAATAAATAGTGGTCGTATTAACTGTTAACAAAATAAATTATTTGTGTGACGAAACAGCTCCAATTAGTGTTGCAGGTAACAGTCAATTAAACACATCAATTTGCCGGAAACCTGAGGGGCCGAGCAAAATTTGATGCTTTTTAAATCCATTTCCATTCATTAATAAATTGTTTAAACTTGTTAATAATATTATTATATAAATATTATATATCTATGCATACGTGTAAACAAATGTAGGTACAGTTGACCGCACATAACGAATGGTAATACTTTGACCTTGAGCTGTGCTAGCGTAATCGGTGCGGAGATTCATTAGAATAAGAAGCCAGCATATACCTACTGGTTCTGTTACCACTAACGTATGGCCTACTGTACTTGGTAAAGAAAAATAGGCAACTGAAGTAGTTTTTTTTAACAATCAATAACAAGGGCAGGTCTAACTAAAGTGTTTCGTGTTACCCGGTAACTGGGTTGTGAAGGACAGATAGGCAGTCAGTCCATGTAAAGTACTGGTTTTCAGCTGCATCCGGTCAGACTTGAAGCCGACCCCAAAATAGTTGGGAAAAGACTAGGCAGATTGTTTGAGCAAGGGCAGGTCTTATCCCCTTCTGAGCTAGAAGTATGGCACAAAAGCAGCACGATTTTTTTCAAGCAAGTTACTTTTTCCTCCCCATTTAATTATAGAAACCCTAGGAAAGAGCTAAGCTATTGCATAAACCTGTTCGTTCTACTTTTTCCTTGCAATCTGTGAGAAATGTTACAATAGTACTTAATAGTAATGCAATTTGTCAACTTTAAACCCGTGCCATGTTTATGCAGAACGTAGCTTAAAGTTTCAAGTAGTTTTGACGGTAATTATAACTTAACTTAACCTTAACTTAACCTGTCAGCCATCATGAAAGCGTTTTAAGGAATATCGGTTCTAAAGAATTCAGTTTAATTTATTTCAATGGCTGAATTCTCGATTGGAATAAGTACTACGTAGAACTTACTTTATTTATTGAAGTTATTTTAAGATGTTCGAAAGAGAATTATGTGGAGGTAAGGGTATCGTGTTTATTTATAGATGTAATGGGCGATTATATATAACAGAACCCAATCATATTGAACATCATTTGAACCCCGAACCTCTCCAGACGCGATTGATGTAGAAGGGATTTAAATCTGAGAAATTCGTTTTTCAGAAAAAATAACCTACCTTGAACAGAGATTAGATCTGCTGTAAAAACTAAAGTCACAAAAAATACGTCACATCACCTGTATAGAACGAAGTCACTTTTCGTTTGACTGTGTTGGTCTTAAACTACGCCACGGATTTTGATGCAGTTTCCACCATCATCTATAAATGTATTCCGGAAGGTTTCATGTGCAAAAAAATACACTGTATAAACTTACAATGTATAAACTTACATGTAATAAAGAAATTTCAAAGTCGTAAAAGACATGCGACCTTGCATTAGACAACAGTTAAATTAAATAAAAAAATACTTTTTCAAACCTAGAAACTAGTCACACAAAAACACGTACTACCTCCAATAACATCAACTCTCATCTCCGTCAATTTACGGGCCTCGCTTTATTCAGTAATGGCACGCAATTCACCAAGATGCCTCATAATCATAAGGGCATACATCATACATTTCCTACTCTCTAAGATTATTCAGTAGCCGCCTTGTACATAAGCCCTATATTATTCTCCACACCTGACGTACGGCCATCGATTGCATTGCGTTCACATACAACACATTAATATGCAGAAGGATCAATTTTGATGAGAGGAAAGCGGTTACTCTTGAAGTTAGATTGCGTTGTGTTGTAATTAATAAGAATGGCTGGTCGCGGCTGCTGGCCCGAGATATTTCAGGCTCGTTTTTTGTGGAGATTTCTTCAACGGTAAGCTTCGAATTGAAGCGGATTTCATTATACATAATAGGAACCGTGCTTATTAACTTACGTCTCACCTAGTACAGAACGTACTTCTGTGAAGTGAAGTGGTTAGAAGAAGAACTAGAGTATTTTCCGACAACTTTACTTGTCTTATAAGTAAAAAAAAACGTATATTATTTTTTTTTATATGGGAAGGTACCGATGTCAACAATTATTCTGCTAATGTCATATATGTGAAATGGAAAAATAATAATAATATATACTAATGTGTTAGTTATGTTGTAGATACCTTTTCAGAAACTGGTTATTGAGCTATAGATTTGTGATTTTAAAATTATACATTTGTGGGCTATATTATTTTTGGAAAGTAAATTGATTGATAAAGTAAATTGATTTTTCAGTTTTGTTGCAACCTATCCAGTTCGTCTTGCCATCTCATATGTGGCCTGCCGCGACCCTGCCTCATTTTCTCAGTCTAATCAAAACTTGGAGGTTGCGCGGGCTCGCGAAAAATGGATAATAATAATAATATATGATCTGTCGACATGTTGGATAGATTATAACAAGGCCTATGACTCGATGCCACATACATGTCTCATGAGGGTACTGGAGTTGTATAAAGTAGATGCAACTCTGCGCACCTTCCTGATGACGTGTATGGGGCAATGAAGGACGGTCCTTCGCTATCCAGAATGTCGAAATATCCAAAGGAATAGCGAACCGATAAGGGTCGAGCAAGGCATATTCCAGACAGACAGACAGACCGCTTTGGTTCTGCTTAGCCTTGAATCCTCTAAGCACGCTGCTGGAAGATTCAGGTCTAGGTTATCGGCTGAGGAGAGGTGGTCAGGTTATATCTCACCTCCTCTACATGGATATCCTAAAACCCTTTGCCCCCAACAATTTGCAACCGATGGAGCTACTGAAAATTACTGAAAGTTTCAGTAGCGCCATCAGGATGGAATTTGGTGTGGACAAATGTGCAGTCATGCATGTAAAGCGAGGGGAGATTGTGGAATCCGTGGGAACCCAACTCTCGGATTTCACAAACCTTAGAGCCCTCTCCGCATCCGAAACCTATAAGTATTTGGGTATGTCGGAAGCGTTGGGCATCAATGTTACTGACATTAAGCAATCGTTGAAGGAGCGCTTCTTTGGCCGCCTGAAAAAAGAATTTAATAGTTTTTTATCAGGCGGAAACGAGGTGCGCGCCTTCAATGGTTGGGTCATGCCGGTTTTGATTTACTTTTTCAGCATACTCGAATGGACTCAGACCAAACTCGACGCCCTGGATAGGAAGGTCCGTACGCTGCTGACTGCAAATCGAATGCATTATCCCACGGTCATCGGTAATGAAGCTGTATCTGTATCCCGCGAAAGTGTGGAGGTTGAGGCTTTTTAAACGCTAAGAACCTCCCACAATCGCGAGATATGCAGTCTCAGGGAATATTTTCTAGAAACCGACGTGGGGAAACCCCGCTTTCCTTGGGTAAAGAGAACTGGCGCAAACCAGTAGTGCTTGACACTAATGAACGCATGGAGGTATGGCAGAGTAAGGAGCTTTACAGACGCTTCTTCCGGGCCCTACATGGGCGTTATGTAGATCTACTAGCGTCCGTAGCCTGGCTGCGTTTTGGTGACCTCTTTGGAAAAACTGAAGGTTTTGTCTGTGCAATTATGGATGAAGTTGTGATGACGAACAATTACCGGAGATTTATTGTGAAAGACGGCACCATTTACATCTGTCGGGCATGCCACCGGCTGGGAGAATATTATCTCCGGGTGTTCTCGTCTAGCTAACGGAGAGTACTTGCATAGACACAACTTTGTAGATAGGATAGTCCATCAGCAACTTGCTCTGAAATACAACCTTGTGGAATCGCAGGTGCCATACTACGGGTACCTGTAGTACGGCACCTCCGATTCCACACCCAGACCCAGACCCAGTTCTCGAAAATGGAAATATCACATTGTACTGGGGCCGATCCATCATCATTACTATTGTTGCCAATAAGCCTGATACTCGTATAGTGTTGGTGGATCGATCAAAGCGGCGCGCAATGATTGTTGACATAACCGTCCCTCATGATGAGAACCTCGTGAAAGCCGAGAAAGATAAACAAATCAAGTATCTTGACTTGGCTCGTGAGGTCGTCGACATGTGGGATGTGGACTCAGCGATCATTGTGCCGATAGTCGTGACAGCCAATGGCTTAATAGCCAAGAGCCTCGACCAACACCTGAGGAGGCTCTCGTTGGGCAGCTGGATCAAGGCCTTGATTCAGAAAGCGGTACTTCTGGACACGCCTCGCATTGTCAGGAGGCTCTCTCTGGAGCCCTGGCCACCGGTAGCTTGAACCCTGTTCCCGATACCGGTGGGCTACTATTTTTATATTTTTTAATGTTTTTATACTTTTTATATTCTAATATTTAAAAATTAGAAGAATTAGAATTAGAACGAAATCCATAATACTGCTAGTAACACAAAAAACCTTAAAAAAAAATATAAAAAAGATAAAGTGTACGGAGCGGCGTTAGCCCAGGAGAGGGAAACAGCAGGCTAGTTAAAAAAAGCAACGCTTTTTATCATCCACTTTATTTCGTTTGCTAACTATAAGTGATCAACTTCACAATCATGCAATAAGTAGTAGGTCTTCTGCACACATATCTCTCTTACGTAAGCGCATGTAAGATACATAGTTACGTACATAAGTATATAGTAGTCGGTATCGGAGCTGCGTCCAATCGCAATCGTATAATTGACGTCACGTTTCCGAGAACTGCGATTCGGAGGTGAGCCGCTTAAACCAGATGGAGTTGTGCGTACTGCTGTGATTTGACGCCAGAATATCCAGTGCTAATATTCGGGTGAAATACTGGTACACAGCAGCTTGCAGGTTATAGCTTGTTTCTTTTGATTCTAAGTAACAAGGAGTGATTGACTTGTCACCTTTAGTTCATGAAAAATGATCCAAATTCAAATGTAAAATACATAATTATTATGTTATTGTACATAAACATACATGGGCACTTATGAAACGTCAGGAGCTAGGTGCACGGTTCCATTTGGTCGTTTCCTATAGTGGAGACTGCTGGCAAGACACTCCACGGTTACTCTTTTAAAAATAATTATAATTTTACAATATTTTCAAATTGCGAGTAAATAGGTATAAGAGGATGATGTAGGCCTGTCAACAAGAAGGTACTTAACAAAATAGAAAATGGTCAATAAATCAGAGCATTGCGAAAAATTATAAATAATTTGTGTTATCATCAGAAAGTGCCCTACCGGTCTGAAGATTACCTCGATTTCTGTAAGAAGTATCATAATATTCTCCTAATTAATCGGCGAGCAATCTCTGACTGCATTTCATATTTAAAATTTTCAATAATTCTATTAATAACTCCATCAAAATATATATTCTATCAAAATTTTATTTTAACGTTCCCGGTAGTTCGAAGCGATGGAACGCACCGTTGCATGTTCCATTTACCTCTACGAATTACAGGCAAAATTCATTTACAGTGCGTGCAAGTAGAAATTTTAATGACATGTGTAAACAGCATGATTTTGATCCTTTCTTAACGGGTGTCTCCTCGACCCGAAAGTGCCTGAGCCTTAGCTTTTTTAGTTAAGATTTTGTATAATCAGGTTTTTATTCTTGTATTTAGTTTTAGCTTGAATATGTTGTCGTTATTTTGTTTTTTTATCTCTCTTTCTTTTTTTGGCAGCTTTGTTGTGTTGTGTTGTTCACACTCATTCTTTCCAATCTGTTTTTAGAAGTGATGACTTTTAATTCGCGTCAGTCTCACATACTATTAAATTTATTTTATAAATTGGTTAAAAATAACAAATTCAGAGCTCCAAACCATTACATTGCAATGGTCAGGATTATATTATGAAGAATATTCAGCTTACCTCAGCTATTAAACTTTCAATTTAAACTTAATCGATGCTACTGATACTGCAAATAACGTAACTACCTACTGGGAGCAAGTAATTTAAAACGTACCATTGAAATTAAAAGAATTAAACGATTTCGAATTTTTACAAGGTGGCCTACATCGACGCGCAAACTGTAACTATGAATTCAGCAAATGATTCTAGACTCTAGAACCCTTAGCGTAGAAATGCTTCGTCGGTTATACAAAAAAATATCAGCTGTTACATACAAAAGTACAATACCTACAACAACATTTTTTTTTTTATAACCATTGATTCATTTTAACGTGGATGTAATGAATCCATGGTAACAAGTCCCGCGTCGATGTCCCTGCCACCTTCTATTACTCCTTACGTACGAGTAAGTATTGGAGGTCCAAAGCTCACCACTGAGCAATTATACAGATTTATTTCAATTTAAATTCCCAGTATTAAAGCGCATAGCGTGAACATTTATTGCCACTAACCCAATCATTTCAAAGTTTTCCAAGCAAAAGCAGATCATTTTGACATAGTCAGTGGCCAAATCGACCTCCGACAAGGATTGTTTTCCCCAAAGAGACACCATTGTATCTTGTAGTGAAGATTTGAGGTCCCTCCAGGGACATTAGGTTGTCCTTTTTCAATTGATCTCGGAATCACAATAACAGCTGCATGGAATACTGATAGGAATGGAGGAAAGGATAGCCGATGAAGTACACCATGACGCTGGCTGAGGAGTTACTTATTAAATTGCTTTTTACGTGAAGCTATGTTCATTTACACGGTATCTTTTTTTTTTTTTTTTTTTTTTTTTTTTTTTTTTTTTTTTTTTTTTTTTTTTGTGGATGGGAAATCATCAAATGACCCCTCCCGCTCTGGGTGGAGCGGAAGGGAGTGTCAGACTTTTACTGACTAAAACCCACCCGTGTTCCGTCCTTAGCCCTTTCTGTTCCAGGGCAGCGCTTAACCTTTCGGAAAATCCCACCGCCCCGGCAGGCTTCGGCCCTGTGGGGCCCCGTCCTCTGCTGACATCTCTTTGAGGCGCGTGTGGAACACAACGCGCCGTCCGGCACGGGCCTGGTCCTGATCGGACGGTGAGCTCCACACACGGTATCTTAATTAAAAGTTTTATTTGAACTGACCCCTCCGAATAAAAATAAGAAGTTTCTGGTTTTCGACTCCCATCGACATCCCAAAATATAAGCCCTGGCCTATTTTGGGTATCAGTTTCAATACCTTAAGTAAAAAAAAACAACCGACTTCCATAAAAACACTACAAAGTGAAAAATAACTTTCATTTCGGAAGTCGGTGTCTTTGGTTTTTTATTTCGTTTTTCGCCACCGACTTCCGAAATTAAAGTTATTTTTCACTTTGTAGTGTTTTTATGGAAGTCGGTTGTTTTTTTTTGTAAAAAAGTTTTTATTTTTCACTTTTTTGTTGAGTTTTTTTTTTTTTTTGATTTTTCAAAAACTGCTTGTCCGATTTCGATAAAATTTTCATGGGACCATTTGGGGAGCATACCCTATCCAACAAAAAAAGAATTTTTCAAATCGGTTGGCAAGCGAGGGAGTTATGCGCGAACAAACATAAAAAAAAAAAAAAAAAAATACAAACATCCGAATTGAGAACCTCCTCCTTTTTTAGAAGTCGGTTAAAAAATACTTTTACTTTACTTGATTTTACTTTACTTTACTTTACTTTACCTTACCTTACATTAACTTTCCTTACCTTACCTTACCTTACCTTACCTTATCTTACCTTACCTTACCTTACTTGACCTTACCTTACCTTACCTTACCCTACCTTACCTTGCCTTACCTTGCCTTACCTTGCCTTACCTTGCCTTACCTTGCCTTACCTTGCCTTACCTTGCCTTACCTTGCCTTACCTTGCCTTACCTTGCCTTACCTTGCCTTATTACCTTACCTTACCTTACCTTACCTTATCTTACCTTATCTTATCTTACCTTACCTTACCTTATCTTATCTTACCTTATCCTACCTTATCTTACCTTATCTTACCTTATCTTACCTTATCTAACCTTATCTTATCTTACTTTACTTTACTTTACTTTTACATAATCAGCCTATATTGTTCCCACTGTTGGGACAAAGGCCCACTCTCTTCGAGAAGGAGTGGGCTATATTCTACCACGGGGGCCCAGTGCTGGTTGGTACGAGTACATGTCAGGATTACAGGATTTAGCATGTAACGCCTCGCTATCGCATTGGATCGCTGGTCTGTAATGGTAGTTGTAGGTAAGATATAAATAAGTAAATAAATAAATAAATATCACATATTTTCGAATTTTTGGTTTAAGACATGCCGGTTTCCTCATGATATTTTCCTTTACCATTTTGAGAGCAGTGTTGATGAATAATTTACACAAAGTAAAGCGCTCACTGGGTTCGAACCTACGACCTGAAACGCCGTTACCACTGGACCACCACTGCACCTAAGTACATACTTGATATTAATTAATACCAAGGCGTTGTCTATGAGAAAATAGATAGACAATAGTTATTATAATATCACGTGTGTATGTCTTAATTAATTGCACTTGTCATTACATTGTTTGAATGGCCTTATATGTTTAGGGCTGATTTTTCAATCGACAGATAATTTAAAATTGACGTCTGACAGATTTTGTATGGAAGAACTGTCAAAAATTCAAAATTATTCCTCGGATAAAATTATCTGGCGTGAAAAATCAGCCTGACCGCTCCAAATAAATAAAAAGTTTCTGGACTTTGCTGTTGATCTGTGTGTATTGAAACACAAATAAATAAAAAGTTTCTGGTCTTCGCTGTTGATCTGTGTGTATTGAAACAGCATGCCAAAATCCAAATTCCTACATTGCATAGATCTTGAGATAAACTCTCTACGGCAGACGGACAAACACGTGATCTTACAATGTTATTTTTTTCCTTGTCAGGTCTTTAAAAATAATAATAATTTTAAAATGCTCTACTAAAATATTTGATTTGTGGGTACTATTTATGAGATCAAAGTCGCCGGAAACTGCTGTCCCGGACGTCATCGTGCACTTTTAGTTGCTTATTCGTTGCACAAACGCATAATAATTTCACACTTGTCATCAATTAATACTTTTGGTGAACAAAGCGGACAGTTAGTATCAGTTAACACTAAACAAGGCAGCTCTAAACCGTCGTCATTAAATCCGATCGCTTTAATTATTAACACCAGTAAATTTCACTAGTACGGTACTTTACTGGCATTAGTACAGGATATTGGTAGCCTGCATTTGCAGTAATTGCTGGATTTAATTGACAGAGTAGATGGGAAATAGAGTGCTAATCAACACACATTACAAAACCTAATTTCACTGCTGATCATTTTGAAAATTACACACACAGCACCCTAGTAAAACGAACATAATTATCTACAAATAAAATAAAAGTGGAAATATTGAATTAACACTTTTACTCGTATATCTGGCGCGCCCGATGGCCTACACATGAACACTCCATACATTTACTTACTCCGTGGTACTATCTAAATTCATCAATTCTAATCTAAAGTGGTATTTTGCAGCTCTAGTCGCAGTGTTAAATACAAACGCTGACAAAATCACAAATAATAAATCGAGATGCTATTATTATTATTTACTCCAAATATTTATTTACGTATGTATATACTATACAATGATACATGAACGTTAATGAAGATCAAATTAACACCTGGTATTCTGGTTCTCATTATGTTAAGTAATTTGTCCAATTAAGCAGCCGGGCCCACGGCCGTACACACACATGTATTATATATGTATATATAGTAATATGTAGTTGTGCTCAATACGATACACGGTGCAGTTGGATTGGAATACAATTAAATGAGAAAATGTATTTTATTTTCAGCGGGACTGTGAATACTTGATTAATTCACTTTTATTTTCGAGAAATCGGTAAAGCTCTTACCGAAAAATTCGCCCGGAGAAGTGCAGTAAAAATATGTAAGTTCGAAAAGTGGGTTCCTATTACATGCACATGAGATTATCAACTTTCTCTGTATGAATGTCGACTACGAAAGTTGATAATCATACGATCAATAATCATATAGCTTCACTTTTTGGAACGAAGTTCTTTAACGGAGCTTGCGGTAGGAGTAAACTTTTAGAAATCATTATATAACGAAAAAACGTTATGCTCCCTCCATACAACTTTTTATTATATATAATAGAAAGAATCAGACAGAGAGCGAGTGGTACTTTTCATGGTTCTCGAGGGTACTGAAGCCGATAGTGAGGTCAAAATGAAAATACAGGATGGCGGCTGCGATAATTTTCAATTTTTTTGAAATTTTCGCAGCGTCTTGGATTTTCATGTCAAGGGAGTGATTTTACCCGTAATGTTAAACAAATTTCGCTAAAAAAAATATCCTGTATACATGTTTTTATATTTACAACTCGGGTATTAGTTTAGCGAAAGTTGTTTAGAATGATGTATAGAATCACCCCCTTGACGAATGCAGGTGACTAAAACGCCACCTTGTAAAAGATAATTATAATTATTTTTGGCCGTCTGAGGTACACAATTTGAAGAGAGCCTCCTACAAATTACGGGGTTTATTCATAAACGATGACTAAAGTTAAGTAACGTTTAAACGTCAAAAATGTATGGTTAAACAGTCGCTAATCACTCCTTAACTTTAAGCAACGTTTATGAATAAGGGGGTATATGTTTATTTCTATATTTCAGGTTAAAAGGTCAAATCGGTAATTCTCAACCTGTATAACATAAAAAACATCATCAAAGGCCTTGACAACAAAACTTTTACCTAAGCAACCCTCCAAAGTTTCGGCATCCCTGAAAATTTCAGGATTATATTCTTTAATTCGTTATCAAAAGATGGCACGTCCTGATTAGCGCGAACTTTTCCCATTTCACCCACGGCGAACAAACCTACGATAGGAAATCTAATCTATAATTTCTTAATAATAGGCGGGGAGTCCACTCAGTAGCGTCAGAGCGGAAAATTAGCTCCAGCGGAACAACAAATACACAGGCTCAGAAGGTTGGCTCCATGCAACAAGCAAAAACGCACGCACACATAGACACACTTCACGTACAGCAAGTGCAAGTGCATTCACGACTGGCATTCGTTCGAGATCACCCTACGTACGCGTCTATGTGTGTGTGCGCCTGATTTCCCTCGTTGCATGGAACCGACCTTCTGTTTATCTATTTTGTGACCGCTCGTTCTGCTTGAGTGGTGACGCTTAAACTGAGAGAGAACGATAATAGGTAGAAGTTGCAATGCACTGAGTTTTTGTTTCAAAAGAGAGTTTTTCTGAATGGTATAGTTTTACTTCCATATTAAAAGAGAACTACTGGCATCTACCGAGATGAAAGACTTCCCCAGGTTTCAGTTATTTTCAGTAACTAGCATTGATTTTATTTGAAACGCTGTCTCCATATGTTAGTAAAACCAGTATTTTTTACTCAGTTTTCCTCCGTAGTACAATTAGGCAGTCGATAAGATTTATAAACGTCAGGAATCGTACTGATGAATGTGTGCCCACTGTAAAGCAGATTTCATCGGTTACCCGATAAAGTAAACTATCATTAGAATTCATCAGTATTCTTCATAAGGTACTCTCTCACGTTAAACAAAATATAATGTTATCTAATAAACACATTTGCAATGTCACAAAGAAATCGGATTTTGGCTCTGAAAGGTCTTTAATAAAATTACTGTGACGTCACTAAGTACTCCGTGTTGTATATAAAACAAATGAAAAATAAATATAAAGAATTATTTAAGAACCTTCGTGAGTTATTGAATAAAATATTAATTTGAACATCAAAGCAAATACGTACGACTGAAAATTTATATTCGAAGAACCAGAGTTTTTGGTACAAGTAGAAATAAATTACGGTAATCATTAATTTGTTCACTCATAGTCGATTCGTTAAATCTATATACCTAAATAAAAATAAAATGCTATTCGTTGGTGAACGCTTCACTTGAGGAAGGCTGGACCGATTTAACAATTTTTTCGTTTGAAAATGTTCGTAATAGTCTGAATTAGAAAGAGAATGTAAAATTCGAGAAAAACCGAAAGTAAAAGCACTTTCAGTTTTTCTATTAGATTTTTGTATGAATTCAAAACCATATTGAAATTTTGACAGCACACCGTTTGTTGGGTCAGCTAGTTAATAATAAATCAAATTACAAATTGCTTCTATCAAATGAGGCATTACTTACCTATGTACCGACAGAGATATTTTTAAATGCCAGGCTAGCATTATTTGTACTGTGTTTCAATATGAAATTAAGATTGGTACACAATAAATTTGATTAACTTGTCTTCTAACAAAAATAAATTAGTTTCCTTTATTTGAAGATAAAAGTTTTGTTTTGTGGTAATTATAAAAGGGAAATTATATGTGCGGCAACAAAAGTTTTCTTTAGCACCTGCAACCTAGCGTCTTTTTTTATATGTGGGCGACGAGTTAGTAGAACAGCTTCAATTATATGAATTCATCATCTTTACTATTCCAACAGAATATCAAAAAACCAGCGTCAATTTACGAGCGTAAATTAATATGACTCCGAGCTACCGATAAATATATTTACTTCTGATTTGATAACTCAGCGACTAATGTTGTAAGTGAGCTACTTTATATATTTTAGAGATTCAACATCTGTCTGCTAATAAAATCAAATTCCAGCCTCAAAATTAACAATCAAAGTTTTTCATTCAACAACTAAATTAATAAATCATATTCTTTTTTCGTGAAAGTTTGCAACACAAGCGCGGGAGTGTACCTGACGCTCGTTGGGAATCAGAGGGGCGCGACCGGCCATTTGCACCAATGAGCGAGCTCTATTCGGTGCGTGCAGCAACGAGTTCACGTGTATTTGTTTACATTAATGACACGTTTTTTTCTTCTTGGAAAATTACATTACCGAAAAAAGAAGAGGAGTGGATTAATGGCCACTGTGACTATCCAGATTTTCACCGCAAGTATTCTTGCAAGCATTTGGTGGGTCTCGCTATCAGGATGAAACATGCATTTCCGCCGCCAGAAGCAAAAACACAAAAAATTGGTGTAAAGAGGAAGCGTTCATTATTTGATTGCCTTACATTATTGTAACTTAGGACATAAGTACAATTATACTTAACATAAAAACCTACTGCGGGTACGTATCAAAATCCCGAAAGTTCATAATACCTATGATTGAAATACCGACGTCCAAAACACCGAAATTCAAAATACCGAAAGTTTTAAATGCCGATAGTCGTTATATCGAAACACAAAATACCGATGTTCAAATGCCCGAAAGGATGAAACCCCGAATGGACGAAATCCCGAATTGACGAAATACCGATGGATGAAATCCCAAAGAGCGGCGACGTAGTTTCCGCGATTAATATGTTTCTGTCACTCGCCGGCCGCTGCCGCGGCACCGCTCGCTGCGCTCGCTCGGCTCGTGCGTTGTGTGGTCACAGTTCTAACCTAACCTAACCTAGCTGTTTCGATGTAAAAAAGATATATATGCGTGTTACGCATGCGGGTACAGTCTTAGAGATGTAATTTCGGGATTTTGAACTTCGAGATATGGACCTTCGGGATTTTAAGCTTCGGGTAAATGAACTTTCGGGATTTTAAACTTTCGACCAAACAACCATTCGGCGTTTCAATTTTCGGGATTTCGTCCATCGGTATTTTAAAATTCGGTCTTTTAAAATTCGGGATTTTGATACGTACCCGCTACTGCCATTAAAATTATCTGATTTACAAATAAAATAGTTGTTTGGTTTTAATTTTCCCTAAGGTGTGTCCAAACACAAACAAACACAGAGTTGCAGCTGTTTGTTTATGATAACAATATTTTTTGTATGTTCATTTGGGTAGTTATAATAGTCAATTACTTATGGTAACATTATAAATAGATAGGCGAATACATGAAATTATAGCTTTCATTGACCATTATTTGATGACAATAATAAGGAAATTTTATGTTCAAATATAGTAGATTCACTCATCAATTACTTATGCTAAAGTATAAAAATAAAGGTGACTCTATGAAATTAGAGTACGTTGATATTATTTTATAGATGAAGTTGATACACTCATTAGAAGCTGGCAATGAGTAGACATATCACAAATTTAGTTGCTTAAGAATTATCACCATGTTGCGTCATATTAACAGTAGCTTGTTTTTCAATA
This sequence comes from Apamea crenata, assembly GCA_949629185.1. Lineage (NCBI taxonomy): Eukaryota > Metazoa > Arthropoda > Insecta > Lepidoptera > Noctuidae > Apamea > Apamea crenata. Next base: position 17,549,176 of record OX451371.1, read on the forward strand.
TATGGTCGCTTATAAACCATTTATTAGACGCTAAAAGTTCGTCGCTGACCTATTAATTCATTAGACAACTAAGTATATTTGCAGACGAGAATGACATTTTAAAGAAGCTGCCTTAATTAGCACCCATTATAAAATATTTTAAGTAATAAAATGTTTGATGATCTTATTACATTAGATTAAATTCTACAGGCTACAGCATGTTTCCAAATGTGATGATTAGGGAAAATATGCCCGTGTGGTCTAGATTTGAGCCCGTTTGATAGCAATAGGCCCGCCCCTATACCGTACATAACTGGCGAAACGTGGGGGTAATATGTAGGTACACTCTGCCTAAACCTTCGGGAGCCCTACGGGCTGGATGTACCTATGCTATTGGTTATGAATGTTAATAACTAGGAAAATATGATCACTTAATAGACAAAGTCACCACATCTACATTTTTAAAGACTGACCACATTCAAACAAAGACTTTGATGAAATCATGTGGTTAATTTTTACAAAACTTTGATTTTGAACAGTTTGTTCAATAAGCGACTCTTATCAAGTTTTAATCAAGTTCTCTTGACTTTCTTATCGGAAGAAAGAAGAAATTCTTGCATAAAATCATAATCGTGAAGAGGGTTCAAAGGTTCATCAGTTCTAACAGAATTAATAAAAATAAAAAACATGAAATACTTGTTTTCTGATCTTAATATTTAGATGATTGCCGAATCCTTATCTGACTACCGATTGTAGTACTTAGATAATTACTCATAAAAAAGCCAAGTGGTAACATGTGTTTTTGAATTAGTTGTTCGCAGGTGTAGGCCTTACACAATCAGCCTATAATGTTCCCACTGCTGGGATACATGCTGCCTCTCGAGAGGGAGTGGGCTGTAATCTACCACGCGGGCCCGGTGCGGGTTGGTCACACGTCTTCGAATTTTTGGTTCTCGGACTCCTCAAGATGTTTTCCTTCACCGTTTTGAGAGCAATAGTGACGAAATTATTGAGACGTATTTTTTTAGGTAGGCCTTACATATCTGTAAAACCCCGAACAGCTTTTCCAAGCAATTTAATTTAATCAATATTCGCCAAACTACAAAAAAATCAATCTAAAATAATCGAACCCCGGAAACAGAATAACAATCAGCAAGAATCCCCGATCAGCTACCTCTCACATCGTGCACAAACTGTAGCTGGCACATGTCGCCAGATAGCCCATTTGAATTCATAATGGCGCCGCCCGCCAATCCAACAGATTACAGCGCACAATAACACGGAGCTTGGGACGGATCCCACGATACCGACCCACTGCTTGTGCACAGTATAGATTAGAGGTACAGAAGACCAGCTCCATACAACGGAGCATGCACACATTCGGCAATCTCAAACTATGTGTCTCCAGAGGCCCCAGTACGAACGCGTGACTTCACGTAAATTTAAACGATTGTTTAATACAAAATAGTATTTTGGTTTAAATATTTGCGAAAAATGTCTTACAATTAAAAACCATCGTAATATGGAGTAACTAGAGGGCCACGCGGGTCAATGAATATGGGATTTAGTTTGATAGCACTGCCCTACGGCCTGTATGAATGGATCGAAAACACTCGTAAAACGCGGTCAGCACTGACCGACGCGGCCCGAACGGAAAGCCTAGTTGTCGACCATCACTGACCGACGCGGCTTGAACGGGAAGATGCATATTTTTTCTTGGCGTTCAACGTGGTAAATATTCAGTGCTAAACGAGTATTTTCAATTTAAAAATAATTCGAAGCTACGTTACGTTATAGAATATAGAACCAGAGCAAGAATAAGTGCATTCTCGATAATTTTAAGATAAAACAATGAACTAATGCTATAGGTAACTTTGTTAACATATGTAAAGGCAATTTGATAGAATAGGGCTCACCATATTCTATCAAATAGTCTCAACTAAGCATTCACTAATTTAGTCCCACTTTCAAACAAATGCAAAGTGAAGCGTGCGTCTCGGTCGTTGTATTGAGCTGACCTTCTGTACCTGTCTGTCGTGTGCCGGCCGACTGCTTGCGCGATCACATTGTCGGGACAGTTGAGACATTGAGGGAAACTTGGGCCTTTTAATGCTTGAATTCACCGAATCCGTCGCGTTGAAATTAAGATTCTCACAAAGATTTAAAAAGGCTTTTATATTGAGAAGATTTGGTACTATTGGAGGCTCTTAAAATTTCTAAGACTAATTATTTTTAACTTTTGTTTTATTTCTAGGTTTTTACAAAGCATTTTCTTACATTGACATGGCGGCAACATAAACATTGTATAGGTATAGGTACTTCATATTGTATTTGTAAAACACTTTCTTATAATTTGTCACGAAGTTATTTGATGAAAAAAATAAACCATATAAATAAAAAAAGCGGTAGGTAGGCTATTAGCAAAATTCAAGATAAGAAAATATACTTTCATCACTCTCTGCTTTGAAGTTTTATATTACAGACATTCATAATTTATTTTTGATTTTCTCGAAATTTACCTACATAAATCATGTATTTTTTATGTAGGTATGTACCTATGTATAGTTCACATAAATAACTATTTCTAAGAATATCAACAGCACTTTATACTGTTAAATAAAATAAGGCCACAGCAATCCACCTCGCTTTCCGGCCCAGAGAAAAAACAGCTGAATGTTGGTCAAAATCTTTAGGTAACGCAATTCAAAATGATCTCTATCTATACTAATAATAAAGCTGACAAAATCTTTTTACATTTGAAAGCCCATAATAACAACATGCTATAAAACTAATATAGGCCAGGATATTATAAGCTATAAGCAAAAAAAAAACACGTGGACAAAGTCGCGGGCAGAACCTAGTAATAAATAAAGGAATAATATATATTTTATAGTCCAGTATTTTACTAAAGGTTTGATCCTTACTTCGTTTGAAATACACAAATGTGCATAGGCTCATTTGTGGGGACCTATTCTGATCAAACGTATGCATGAAATAGTCATGTCAAAGCATCACTTTTGTATATTATTCTATGAGAATAATACCCGACGCAGAAAAGTTTAAACGCAGAGCACATCAAAGTACAATCTAATAATAACCTGTAACTACCAACAGCAACAAGATTACACGCAAATACCACGTAAACAGCTAGCTAAAATTCTGACCAGCAACCCTCGATACCTGCTTTAAATTTCACCACACCGATTCCGACAACTTGGAATACCATCGGGATCCCAACTTCGGCGGGACTGAGGCTAACTTTAACGGACTGCCTTCAAATTCATGCGCCATATGGGGTGAACACTTTGACTTTGTTGGTACTTGCTTTGCTATTCATATTTGGAGGAGAAAGTGGTGTTTAGAAATGGGAAAATGATTGCCTGCTGTTGATCTCATTTAATTATCACTCATATCTATCTAGAATAATAATAAAGCAGAAGAGTTTGTTTGAACGCGCAAATCTCCTCCCAGGAACTCCCAGTCGGATTTGAAAAGATATTTTTGCATTTCATAGTCCAATTAGTAAAGAAGGTAATTTAACATCAAGCCGACTTAAAAGCCGAGCAAAAGATACGGAAACAAAAACGAAATATTAGTGCGGTTGGGCGATGCGATGCGACGGGGTGGGTCGGGGAACAAGACATTTCACGCGGATGAAGTCGCGGGTAGAATATAGTTACTAAAATAAAATGACAAACAGTTAGTTATAAAATCTTTTCGCGCGTGGCCGAAGTGGGAACTAACGCTGCCATCTTGTTTCGTCAATACCTACATTTCACAAAACAATTGCACAGAAATACCACCCCCACTCACCCAACCTAGCGCCAAAAGATGAATGTACAAGTGAGAGCTTATTATTTGTCAAACAAAGTTACAAAGTACTGTTCATAGATCCCTTGGGCCTTGGACTGATAACTGGGACTTTTTGAACGGCGAATATAAAATGGCGAAAGAAATATACCAACAACAAAAAGTTCGCGTGAAACGTTTAACGAAACATGACAGGAAGCAAGAAAAATACCAAACTGAGTTTGTAGTAGAAAATGCATTTACGTGAACGTATAATGCATGACGTGGTAAGTAACGTCTTATTACATCGAACTTAGACATAACAGACGTTTTGTAAATGTACTATTCATACCTCTGTCTTTTTTTTTTGTCTTACCTGAGTCTCCACACACACTATAATATCTCCCGCGCCAAAGGCTGCTCTCCGTTGATATTGGCCGCCATGGCCGAAATACGGTCCAGAAGAATATATGCTTACCTTTTGAAGAAAACAGGTGTGATGTTATGTTTATATTATTTTGTAAGTAAATAGAACATTGATTGCAAATAGCGCTAATTTAATTCCTTAAACGAAATTAGCTCTCCATTTCTTAATATCTCCGTGTTTATGACCACCAAACAAAAACACAAACACTTCAACATTATTCCATATACGCCGCACAATCCTCCATTGTTACGAAAGTGACCGGCCGCCGTAATGCCTTTACACAGGGTGTTTCAATGGAATGAATGGGGCAGGTGACAGGGTGTTTCTGTGCTGTTCGCAACCCATTACAATGCATTGTTAATGGCGCCCCGGGTTGCCCTTGACCGTAGATAATTGAATTGTTAGAGTACAGACTGCACAAAGGGGTTAGCAGTGGCTTGTAATGGTGACTCTGCAAAGTATTATAGGTATCTTGGAAGGTGTTTTTTTTTTTGTAAATGAAGTAGAATTACATACACAGCCTATAAATTAAGTTTATTTTTGTGTTTTTCCTTTTTCATTTATGATGTCTTTATGTTTGACGTTCGTTTATCACAAGCCGCTATCTCACTAACTGTTGTTAAGTGTGACTCTTAACACTTACCCAAGTAAATGGTGGCAAACCTGCAGCGGTGTTTCACAAAAGTCATGGAACATTAAATCATGAGTTGGATGCTCAAAATATTCATGAATTATAATTTAGTTTCAAGATATTTCTCGTTTCCACTTCAGCAAAGAAACTAACTTTCAGTATTCACACAACGTAACAATTATACGCCTGTATTCCCAAGTAAGGCAGAGGTGCGCCTATCGTACACCCACATTTCGCCAGTTGTGTTCAAGGCCCAATCTCAGGCTTTCAGTGTTCACAAGCAATACATTTAATATCATAACAGGCGCTACTGAAAGTGCAGTGTTTAATCCTTGACATATCTCCCGTACAATACCCGGGACAGTCCGTCCATGATAACGCAGGCGCGGGCGCTGGGCGCGCGTCCCGAGGCATTGTGTATACTTGTCGCACTGTACCACGCTACCGTCAACCGCATTGTTCCGACGCAACTCCGCATCTTTTGTTGTTCCGTCGCTTACGTAGCACACGACGCACACGACAATCAATCTAGGACTTTACTTGGATCGGAATAAGGTGGAATTTAGTGTGACGGTATCCCAAGTGCCATGTTATGGAGAGGCACTTGATAGAAAAATAAAGGCAAATGAAAACAATGATTTCCTCTTTTGTAACCTACGGTTTTAGTTTCCCAACGGATCATGATAGGAAATGAAGGACGCTGAATAGTCAATAAACCGTTTTGTAACAGTTAACTGCGACAAAGTTAGTTAATTGGCGGTCGAGCGGTTTTACGGAACTGTGATTTATTGATTCAATGTTGGAAACCATATTTCTGCGTATTGAGTTACAGTTGTAAATCAGTTTGATAAAAAAATTACTGGCAACGTGAATTGATTAAAATGTTATTTGCACAAAAAATATAAAGGTGCTCATAGTAAGATGATGTTTTCATCATCTTACTATAATAGTAGTTATTCTACGTCCTACCAGCTTTCATAAACACCCAGATTTTCAACAGACCATCCAAATTGTCCGACTGTTCCACTGTCTCATTCCAATCCATCTCTAGAGTCCGTGTCACGAAAGAAGTATCGCAGATGCATAAATCTTCTTTTAATTATTTATCTCTACATCATATTACACAATCTTACATAGACAAAGGTCGTGAGGTGGGAGGGTTGTTGTAGAAATGTTGCTAACTATATAATAATAATTAATTGACTTCTTATGTGGAAGAGACTCTACCTACTACTTTTAAAAATAACCCTGTTTCTGGCACAATAATCGGGTAGAAAGGGCCTAACAACATACTAAAACCTAGTAAGTATCTTCATAGAGACAATTCGTCCTTTACAACGTAATTAACTAATTGTATTCGGATCTCTTGTCCAGAGATAAGGTCAGGGTACCCAAACTGGGCAAACTGGACAATGAAATCAAATTGAAACGCTTACCGATAAACCGCCCCTTGCTATCCTTTTAACGTCGGGTTCTACTCAAATATGGGTCAAAGTGAATCCGTATTGTCGAATTATTATAGTTTTGTTCGTATAGATTGGGCTTCCGACTTTTTTTTTTTCTTTTTTGAGGAAGTCGGATATTTGATTTGCTTTATTTATTTTACAATGAAATGTCATGCTCGATCGTTATAGGTTATGTAGCGGTATCTCCTGTATCGGAGCAGTGTTTTTCCACGTGTAAGCCGAATTCATTCCATTTCTTTCATTTTCTAAGAAACACGACTAAATAAATATTATCCGCTGGAATCGTCCAGCGGATAATATAGGTAGGTAGGTAGGTAGGCTCTTTCAATATAAAAGGTGGAGTATATCGACACTCCACCTTTATATCGAAAGAGCCTAGGAAAACAAAGACACGATCCTCCAAAACAACACTTATAACGTGTGTTTATTATCAAACAAAATGTAACAGCAATCATACACAAGCGCAAAGTCCTGAGAAAAAGTACAATTCAAAATGTCACTCGCACGTATGACTGGGGGCTATTTAGACCCAAACAATTAGTCGCTGCTGCCAGCAACACCTCGCATTTAAACAGACCATACGTCACTAACTTTTGCGGGGTCGAATAGGCCCCCAGCTGGCCAGACTGACCTGGAATATAATCTAGGACGTTTGACTTAATAATGTAAAACATTTGAATTAGTAGATAGAGAGAATTTTAAATGTTGTATCTAGACCGTAGATGGAATCGCCCACGATTGTATTTAGGGCTGATGCAAAATATTTGTGCTGTTTGTAATTACTTAAGTAGGAACCAATAAATAATGATAAAAAAGAGAGCGTTTCTTTATCGTCTTTTTGTCACAGCACATTTGAACGTGAGAGGACTATATTTGTCACGATATAACGTGTACCTAAAGCTAAATGTTGAGAGACTGCGCCTCTTTTAATTGGAAGATTGATAAGTAATTCTAGTCAAGATTTATTATTATTTTTAGTGTAGAAAATACTAAAATGTTTTGTCTAATAATGTAGCTACAAATCTTAGCAGCGATCTTCTAAATCAATCAATCAATCTTCTATGTAGTATACATACAAAAACATTCATTTCATATTGCAGGTCTATAGAAAGACGGGGAATGTATCATGTTTATTCTATTATGGACGGAATATTTCTAACCAAATAAACAGTGACATTACAGTAGTCAAAGAAAATATTTAAAACGAAAACAAAAAAATAAAAACATCTCTCTGACTAGGTCTCAATTACCAACGAAATATCAAGTGAACTGACAACATTATACAGCAACTACTTACTTTAACATCATTGAAAGAAAGCACCGCTTAGAAATGAAAGTATTTTTATTTTGTACTAAGCCGTCGTTCGCAAGGAAAATAATTAAATTTGACCCTGCAATATTAGTATGTACTTATTTTCGATACATAAGAAAAATAAGGAAAAAAATGTAGTCAAGTATTGTTAAAAACTGACAGTAACGATGCCAATTACAATGTCAACGACATTAATTATTTAAAGACACTTACATGTCACAAAAACCACTCCATTATATTATTCACAAACTCTGAAAGCTATACTGACAAGTATTACAGTTTCTTTGTTCCACAAAATATCCAAAACTACAACGATTTGTATAATTCTTTCGTTTTTCTCACAGAAAGCGAATGGCTATATAATGAGCCAAAACTTTCCGACTCACTTGGAAACTGTATTCGCTTCGGTTTCTTTGGCTACACGGCGGATATATTTTTTTCTGTATTTATTATAACTTTCTTTTAGAAAACGGTAAGGAAATCATCAAGAGTATTTGCCTACTTTTGTGTCAAATTAGAGCTATGCCAAGAATATCGAATTCTTGGAATTTTGTTTGTAGGGAGTATTAAAGGAATACTTACTGTACTTCTTCATTATAGCCTTTTTATAGACTAGCCTCTGCCCGTAACGTCGACCGCGCGAAATGTCTTGTTTTATCATTAAATATATCCTATGGCACTCGGCAGTACTGCAGCTCCCCATGAGTGAAAGAATTTTTATTAATTTCGGAATCGGCGGGTAGTTGCGTAACACACAACAGTAGGAATGGCTTTCTGACAGTTCAACAACATTCATTGCATTATTTACGTTGTTGAGCTGACAAATTGTTCGAACATATTATCAACTAATGAATTTGCAATATCCTTCAAAATGGTTCAGATTGTGATTAATTTCAGGCGCAATTAGAGTGCGGATCAGTAGTTCCAAAGATCACCTCCTACAATATGTATAAACTCACAAATTCATAAAAACATCATCATCATCTGAGGATGATGAATGGCTTAGTTTGGTCAAGTATATTTCTCCAACTCATAAACTCACAATTTTTTCTCTTTATGATAAATGATAAATGATAAATGATTTTATTTTGTAAGTAGGTTTGTACAAACACTTTTACACGTCAATCATATTTTAAAACTAGATGAGGTCGGCGTTTCCTATCTGACTACTCTGAGAAGAAAGGCCGAAACAAACTCAGAGGTCACAGTCTCTTTTAAAGTCCAGACATAATCTTGGTCAGATCATATGAAGACCATGCAGGTCGATGTCTGAGATGGTCTTTTGAGGAAAGAACCACACAGATTGAGAGGACCTGTCCAGTCAGTGCACGCATTTGTCAGAAATCAGTGCAGCTCAACTCAAAACTTAAGGAGCTCGACGATTTGACGAACAATACCAAAGAAAGGACATTTGGGTAGGCCGCATTAATTACTCAAACTGCCAGACCATGACAAAACTAAGAGAACAGAGAGAAAAATAAAATATAATAAAAATAAAGTGACCCACATAGTCTTCACATTCACAATAATTAAAATAATAGAATACTTTACAAAGTAAGCAAATGTCAAAGTACTTATATACAGAATTCATTGATGTCAAAGTGTATATAAAAAAGAAAAACAACAACAAAACAGAAAAATAAGAACACTACATAGGTAAAAAATTGGAAGCATCTCAATCCCAAGCCTTTTTGTCCTCGATATAATCCTTAACGGTATAAAAGGCTTTCTGGCACAACTTACGTTTAATGAATGATTTGAATTTATTAAGGCTTAGATCTTGAACGGGGCTTGGAACTTTATTGTAAAAGCGTATACATTGGCATCTGAACGAGCCACCTATTTTCTTGAGCCTTGTTATAGGTACAACAAATTTGTGTTTGTTCCTAGTATTTATATCATGGATATCACTGTATTTTTTAAACAATTTTATGTTTCTATGGGCATATAAAAGATTTTCATAAATATATTGAGAAGGCACAGTCATAACATTAATCTCTTTAAATTTGTCTCTGAGCGAGTGTCTCGGACTTAATTTATAAATTGATCGAACAGCTCGCTTCTGCAAAACAAAGATAGTCTGAATATCGGCGGCATTTCCCCACAATAGAATACCGTACGACATTACACTATGAAAATAGCTAAAGTACACTAAGCGGGCTGTCTCTATATCAGTTAAATTACGAATTTTTCTAACAGCGTATGCAGCGGAACTTAGCTTTTTTGACAATTTATCTATATGTGGACCCCACTGAAGCTTAGCATCCAAAGTTATGCCCAAGAATACTGTGCTGTCTTCAGGATTCAATTCTTCGCCCTTTATCAACACATTCGTTTTCACCTGCCTAACGTGAGGTAGCGTAAACTTAATGCATTTAGTTTTTTTCTCGTTTAAAAGTAAATTATTAACATTGAACCAGTGGACTACTTTAGAGATCGCGCTATTTACATCGTCAGTAACCAGCTGCTGACGTTTAAGTTTAAATAAAAGTGAAGTGTCATCGGCAAACAACACTATATCATGATTATCCTTTATGAGGTACGGCAAGTCATTTATATAAATAAGAAACAAGAAAGGACCAAGAATTGAGCCCTGTGGGACTCCCATTGTTACTATAGATCCGGGAGATCTTTTTCCATTAACGACAACGCTCTGAATCCTGTTACTCAAGTATGAAGTAAGAAGATTCAGAGCATTGTTCCGGATTCCGTAGTGGCGGAGTTTCCTGATTAACGTTTCGTGAAGAACGCAATCGAATGCCTTGGACAAATCACAAAAGATGCCCAAGGCATCGCATTTATCTTCCCATGCATTATAAATATGTCCTAGAAGTTCAACACCGGCATCAGTAGTTGAACGACCCCTTGTAAAACCGAACTGTTTGCCATGTAATAATTTGTGTTTATTAAAAAATCTTTGCATTTGTTCTAAAATTAATTTCTCAAAAATTTTACTAAAGGTAGGTAGTACAGAAATAGGTCTATAATTTGTGGGGTCTGATGTACTACCCGATTTAAACAAAGGTATTATTTTACTATTTTTCATGAGATCAGGAAACTCCCCACTGTCTATACAACTATTAAACATAACAGCTAGAGCAGGTGCCACAATGTCAATAATAGACTTAGCAACTTCTACAGAATTACCCCACAAATCTGCAGTCTTTTTAACATTTAAAGTGTGAAAGGTTTTAATTATATCTCTACAGGTAATATGTTCAAAATGAAATTCCGAATCGCAACCATTAACATTTTCCTTAAGCAAAGACTCAGCAACAGAAGGTGATGAGTTTAGGGATTTAGTAGTTGAAACGGGAATATCCGAAAAGAAATTTTCAAATGCCTTGGCGACTTGTGAGTCAGATTTTATTATGTTGTCATTAATAGACAGGCTGTAGTCAGTATCTCGATTGCTAGATCTCCCCGCTTCACTATTAATAATAGTCCAGGTCGTTTTAATTACATTACTGCTGTTTTTAATCTTTGAACCCAAATAACGTGACTTGGCCATATAACAAACTTTTTTAAATAATTTTGAATAATTTCTAACATACAAATTAAATTCATCAGTGTTAACATAAGACCTTTCATTGTACAGTTCATAAAGCCGTGTTCTACTTTTATGAATACCAATGGTAGCCCAATCACTGAAAGATGCGTTACTATTAACCGAGATAGTCTTGGGTATGAAGGTGGAATCAAATTGTTTACAGTATATATTAAAAAAAATATCATAAAGATTATTAGGATCAGCATGAGTTGACAAAACTGGTAATTTATCAATGAGTTTAACTTTAAAAGCCTCCAAGCGACTCGCAGTTTTGGGGTTAACAGTGATATCCTTTTTAGCCACTTTTTTGTTTTGGTTTTGGATAGTAATCCTTTGCCCGCAATGATCAGAATCTAGTAAATTTATAATTTCTTTGTGGCTTGGTATAATATCTGTATAAATATTATCTAGGCATGTGGCACTAGTAGGTGTTATTCTTGTGGGCTCCAAAAATAGGTTTACAAGATTGTAGGACTGAAACAGGCTTAAAATTTTACTACAAGAACCTGAGTTTTCTAACAAATTGACATTAAAATCACCACAAATGATAACGGACTTGCTTGAATTACAAATCCTGTGTAACACTTCATCCATTACCTTTTCAAAGCAGTCATACAATCCTGAAGGGGGTCTGTACACACTTAATACAACCAAGTGCTCCAATTCTATACAGGCAATTTCAACTGTACGCTCAACAGATAGGCTCACAATATCGTTACGATCTTTAAATTTGAGCTGGTTACTTACTAAAATTAAAGAGCCACCATGTATAGCATTTATTCTGCTGAACGAACTACCAACCTGGTGATTACTAAAATTGAACAAGAACTGGTGACTTTTCAGCCAATGTTCTGTTAAACAAAGAATATCAATACTATTAAAATTCATAAATAATTCTACTTCTAAATCTTTGTTCATAAATCCTTGAATATTTTGATGCACCAGGTTGATACTATTTACTGATTCTAAACTTTTTATTGAGTTGTTTTTGCAATTCTGAACATTATAGCTAGAGATTGCCTCTATTGTCTTAATTTCTAATTTAAATTATTGGCAATGTCAGTAATTGTGACCAAATTATTTATACTGTCATTGCATTGCTCAAAAGAAGCAAATTGTTTAGCCAAATTTTTGGCTGTGATAGAAAAAAAATATGATAGCGACATAGCTATCTGTCTCTTATAATATTTAGGAAGATAGTACATAACAATGTTATATCTATCTTTTGTCAAATATAAATTATTACTAACATAATTGTTAGTATCAATCAAATGGAACATGTTATCATTAAATGTCAAATTATGCATTGTCATATTCAATTCAAACCTTAACCTATTTTCTTCCTGTGGCAAACTGTTACTGTAAGGGAATGTAAACAACACAACTTTTCTTAAACTAAGTTTGCATAATGTTCTATGATACTCAAGCAGTTCTCCTTTGTTTACATTTCCTCTATTACCCATAAAAATTAATAATGTTGTATCCTGGGTAAAGTTACATTTAGTAATTTCTTTCATAATATGAAACAAAGAACAACCAGGCATACAGTAATTTAATATTGAGTGTCCCGGATACTCATGTGTCAATAAGTGACCTAAGTCTTTACCTATCTCATCACATAATAACACAATATCATCCTTTAGACTTTGTTTACAAGGTTTATTGGAGCTATTAGTAGTAGGAACTATCAAATCAACACAGGGCTGCAGTAAGGAGGTGTTGCATGTTGTCAATGAATGATCCGGTGTAAGATCAATGGATGGTGTCAGACAATGCTCACAGTTAGTTTTTTGTGAGTTTACCAGTTCATTCATTGCCAACACATATTCCCTCATTAGGTCTTCAGAGGTATTATACTTATTAGTCATTGAACTAAGTTTCTCCTGTAGATGGTCAAGTTCTGATTGCATGGCATCTGTGTCAATGTTGTACCTCCTAGTACTCTGCTGGTATAATATAATACACACATCAAAGTGTCTATAAACAATTATCCGATTAATATTTACCAAATCTAGTCTTCCAGACTGGCTTCTCACTTTAATTCCTATGTTTAAATAAACAACTTACTTATCCCTATATTTTGTAAAATTTAAAAAAAAAATCAATTTTTGCAAATTGTCGGAAATTAACCTAAGTTAATGTCGTCAATTAAATGGCAAAAAAGGCCAAAATTAGGATTTTTTAAATGTTTACTCTAAAGATAAAAAAAAAAATAATCTGTCTTTCCACCACACAAATCACACGATCACAGCGATTTGGCATGCTTAAAATCAGTTCATCAAAATCACTTTGAGGAATGGTTGCCCACGTTCTTTCTAACAAGTCAAAAAGTTGTTGTGGGGTATGCACGGCATCCATACTCGACAGAGCTCTTCTTTGGAGCATATCCCACCAAGATTGCGTGTTACGACTGTAGCCGTGTGTGGACGTGCATTGTCGTGCATTAGTCGAAACGAATCACCCAACCGGCTTCGCAAGGGGATGATCACGTCTGAAACAATCCTCTCCGCATAAATCTGAGCATTGAGGTTGTCCCTGATCCAAATGAGATCGATTGTTCCACCGATCCAAATACCGGCCCAAACCATTATTGTTCCCCTCCATATGAATGAACTTCCTGACAAAATTTAAAACGTTCTTGACGTTCAGAGGTCCTCCAAACTAGAGTACGTCTTGTATTCAGCCTCATACCGAAACAAGATTCATCGGAAAAGCAAACACAACGCTAGTCTTCTTCTTCTCTTCTTATGTACACACAATAGGTCGCAGTTACGTGGCTGTCTAGTATTTTTAGGACCCTAAAATAGGAATGATGGAGGATGCAGGATCACAAAAAGAACTACATTCATTATATTAGAATATTCAATAATATTTTTAGGAGAGCAAATTGAGAATTATTTGAAGTTCGCCAACAAAAAATGGCTCTAACAAAAGAAATCAAGCATCGCGATAACTTTATTCATTCAACAGCCACCATTACGTAAATCAGTTGTAAAGTGGCCGGGCCCTTCACGAACGGGTTACGACGGGAATCTTTTTATGGGGCCCATTTGATATTGGTGGAATGATAGCCACATATGCGACGCGGTGCCAAGCACGGGGGCCCATGCGCGCAGCTCGTAAATATTACATTATGCTAGCGGTGGGACGAGGGAGAAAGCTAGCTTTGTAGTTGAAGAACGGCGATATTGGAAGATATAGCGAAGACAGCGATGTTGAGAAATAAGGACAGTTCGTATGTCGATGGAGTATCTAAACTTTACCTTATTTATGATCACCTTTATCTTTTTATGATATTTAGGCACCCTAAGGTACAGTTACCCTAAGGTATAGTAAAATGCTGGCATTCAGCTGCATCCGCTTAGATTGCAAGAGTTGGTAAAACGCTAGGCAGATGAATGATGATGACCACACTTCACGTATTCTATTTCGTGTTAGCACAGCAGTAAACACGTCCCTTTGTCCGTTTATTTTGGCGAGAATAGGAATGGGAAACTATTCTTAGCAGTGAACATATTTATGTTTGATCATTATGATGGTTGTCTCTACAAACAATATATAGGAATAACAAAGCAAGCTAATTAATCTAAAAAGAAAACTTCTTCCAATGATCTATGGTATGGTATGCATTTGACTGCAAGCACTACTGCTGAGTATGGTAAGGTCCTAGGTTTGATTCCCGGGTCGGGCAACGTGTTATTGGTTTATCCATATGAAATTTCTCAGTAGCAGCCACGATCTGGATCTGGGCCCGGGTGATGGTTATTACCATCACCCGGGCCCAGATATAGGCCCACCTATTACATGATACTTAAACATTACACAGGTGTAATGTTTAAGTGTAGTGATGCCTGCTGCTTGCCTACTGCTTGCCTTGCTTGCTTGCCTACTTGCCTTGCCTTGCCTTGCTTTTTTTTTGTGGCCCGGGTTATGTCCCGCCGTAGGCTACAATTATTTATTCATATATAGTTACTATTCAAGTACTGTTTTTGTTTAGTAGTAGTATAAGATTAGTTTATGATGGGACTGGCGTGAACTGTGTTCAAAAGTCCCTTAAAATAAAGATTAAAAAAAACACTATCATAACTATATATCACTATCACATATATTTACACATTGCCTATCCCTTCCCGGAATACAGGCGTAGTGTTACGTTATGTCGTACAGTATCGCCCTATCTCTCAATGGACATCAACCCGAAACATGTATTAATATTTTTATTCGCTTGAGCAACAGCGATATTTGGTTTATTTATGCGAAATTACAGCGGTCAATAGCGCTGTATTACACCGTTTTGCATGGAACGGCTTATGTTCGTGCCCGAGTGTGTACTAATACATACTTGTGTTTGTAGAGTGTGTGCTTATACATACTTGTGTTTGTAGAGCGTGTGTAGGTACTGTGTACTTGTGTGCGATAATCTCGGAAAACACTTTACCGTTTTGTGGTCCCACCCGGTTTATATCTTTAATTTCGTTTGCTTTTACTGATGGCTGTGAAGAATGGTTTTCGTGAAGTGAAAATAGAAGTTTATATTATTTCACGTTTCACGAAATTAGAGATATTTATGAAGTGAATGATTGCATGGCTAGCGAATGACTTGTGTAATAATTTCTAGTACGGTAGGTAATTATATAAATATATATTTTTTAGTAGTTTCATTTTTCCTCTTCAACAAAGTTAAGCTACCTAATGCTACAAGTGTATTCACGCCAATAGTATACTATATTAATCTGCACAGTTTTAAACTTGCAACTTATCACGGCCGTCCCGCGCTTTAGGTAACCATGGAGCTTCTGAGCTCTATTATGAAACCATCACATTAGTTACATAAATATCTTTAATGGAACTGTTTGTTGTGTCTAAGTTTCTCCTAACACAATACTACCCACCTTAAAATAAGCGTTATTGTGTCTCCTCTTAATGGATACCAACTGATACCTAACAAAGGGATTATTTAAAAAAGTGGGTAGTTCATTGTTTGCTCTTGTGTCACCTGGATAAAATATAACTGCTAACACGTGTTCCATTATAAATAATTAAAACTAAAATTTTGTTTTTATAGGAGAAAAGTCAATAACTCTATTAAAATGTTCGTGTTGAATAAATATTAAGTTTGCTAGTATTAATGTTTGCAATCAAGAGTCTGAAGTGCGACTTAAATTCTAACGACTTTTATAGATTAATATAATGCCATGTGCTAAATGTTTATGAAATAGGTATAGCAGACCTCGTAATTATCTTATCACTATTGACCAAAGTTCTCGGTAAATAGAACCTTTCACTAAGGTTGTAACTATCTGAGTGTCACCTCTGACAAATAAATCTTATCGTTTTGTAACGTGCAACTTTAGAGTGGTAAGCAATTACGACCGTGGTCGACTATACATAAATATTTCAAAACTCGTAGGTACTAGTTGTGCGACGGGAAAACAGCCAAGAATTTAATTTCGCATTTTTATATTGAAAATAAAATAAAATTGCGCCAAAGGCGCAGTAATGAAATATATATCCGAAAAGCACTGTACCCGAAATAAATATGGCGCTGCGTTTTCAATAAAATTTGCTGAAACTGAAAATGTCAGGGAGCGTGTACGACAAGGATGTTGGCCATTTTTATATTTTAAACTTTAAAAGATATTTGAAACTTAGTGCAAACAATATTATAAAAAGTGTAAACGTTTTAAATCAGCCTATAATGTCCCCACTGCTGACACAAAAGCCTCCTGTCTGTGCGAGGGAGTGAGCTGTAACCTACCACGCGGCCCCAGTGCGGGTTACCGGTAGTCACATATCTTCTAATCCTGGGTTCTAAAACATGTTCCACGATGTTTTCCTGTACCGTTTTGATTTTGCGATTGTCTTATTTTACTATGCCTTCTTTGAAATTACATGATTTGTTCGAACATTTCAAATATTAGGCATTACCCCTATTCTCGAAAAAGAAAAGTGAAAACTACAGCTGAGTTGTTAGTGGAAGAAGCTGATTAGTTTCAGAGTTCCATCAACGACAACAATGAATGTTGTTTAAGGCTAGTTTACTCAATGTTGAAACGTATGAATTGACACACGAAACAATGTGTACGTATGAGCAAATTGGTTTTAGAATTCGACACAACATTTTGAAGTGGAGTTAATTGCATGCGAAATGCCATGGGTCACAAAATATATACTATCGAAATGACCAAATTGAATTGAATTTTTTAACTCATTTAAAACACAAATGCTTTTTAGTCAGTCTCCAAATATCCACTGCTGAATATGGGGATTCTTGTGACTATGAAGGTGCAATTTTTAGGGTTCCGTACTTCAGAAGAAAAAGCAGAACCCTTATAAGATCACTTCTTTGCCCGTCTGTCTGTCCGTCCGTCTGTCAAGACCCTTTTTCTCAAGAACGCGTGGAGTTATCGAGTTTTAATATCAAATACTCAGAGCTGCAATCCCTTGAAGCAGTGAAAAAATCAAACTTCTAAGTAAACACAATCAAAAGATACGGGCGTTTATGCCGCATATTTTGACACTCGCAAAGGAATCAAAACCTATAGGGTACTTCCCGTTGACCTATAATCATGAAATTTGGCTAGAAGCAAGGTCATGTAGCACAAGTAAAGGCTTTTTGCTAAAAATAAATAATAATTTATTTTTAGCAAAAAGAAGAAATACAATGCATGTTTCATTATTATGATATTACATTTGTGCCCAATTTTTTGTGAATAATGACACCGATGCTGAGAAATCCTGTGTTATAGGGGCATAAGGAAGGAATAAGGCGGTCACACACACATAGACATGAAAAGAGACTTTAATGTATAATATTTATAAAAGTATACGCAATATGCGTTGGATCTCTTAATAAATCCCAATATCTTGGGATACACACATTGTTTTAACAAATTAATGAAATGAGCCAGTAGAAGGAAACAGTGAACATTTGTTCAGAAATCGGTCTCAATAACTCCAAGCCCGCAATCACAGCCATACTAATAGACAAAGGAAACTATTCGTACATTCGCTGATTCCCAAATCTCAGAGCCACTTCCCATCGATCCTCCCAAAATTATTGAGTGTAAGAGGCGATTGTGTAACAAAGAGAGGTAATATTTCATCCCCGTCCCTCGGGCCTGTCCACTACAAGTTATAACCTCGGCTCCACGTAAGGCTCCTTGGAACAAAGTTGGTCGCCATCCGTTTAGCTGGTGATTTACTTATGACTAACGTGCATAATATACGTTACTATGTTGGGTGTTTGTGCTGTTAAGGAGGTGATATTTGTTTGGATGTTTTAATTGATATTCTCACCGAGGCATTTTTATGTTGAGAAATTGGTACTGATTTACTCCTGTGTAGTAGACCGCAATAGTCTCGGTAGGTTTTTAAAGTTCATTGCAGTGTCACTAAAACTGATATTTTAGACTAATCCTTTATTATTTCAGGTGAAACGCGAATTCCTTCTTTTTTGCAAAGAAACGTAAGAGTAATGTAAAATAGAGTTTCTCACAACTTCAAATTCTCAATTTAGAAACCGATTGTAATTCAGAATATCGATTATTAAGCCAATTTACAACAACATAATTATAAAATCAAATAACAATCACAAACCTTTCTATTCTATCTTGGATATAATAATAAAGACAGTTTCTCCATTGCAATAGAACCCGTGGGATGGACAGGTCTAGTTTACCAAGCATAACCGAAGGCGCGAGCTATCCAATACGTATCCCGTCTATATTCATGTATCCTATATATTGTATTATTTTCCATGCGAGGGACATGCCTCAGAGCCGCAAATACGTTCTGATAAATCACGAAATATTGGTGGATTCACCTTTGATATTCAATATCGACAACACAACCCGCATCGCAAAAGCCAACTCAATCGTTACAATATAAGGTTCAGTTTCCAATGGGGAAGTTACGGTATGATATTGTCTCGCTAGGGCTGCCACGCACTATGAATATGTGAGGTGTTACACTACTTTCTACGGGATATGGACGCGACATGTGTCGAACGAGCGACTATTTGTTTACACGGTATCTTATGCTGTGTTTTCCTTTAATACTTGTGACACGTGCTATTTTGGTAGATTTGTTGCAGAACTGTGTGACTGAACTTGAGTTTCGAATTGAATAGTGCGAGGGAGTGTATTTTTTTTTGCTTTAAGATAAATTAATTCCTTCAATTCATTATCAATACATACCCTGAGAGCAGTGCTCGTAAGTTCGAACCCAGACAGGCACTTTACTTTGTGTATAATTTCATCACCACTGCTCTCAAAACGGTTAAGGAAAACATCGTGAGGAAACGCATGTCTTAGAACTAGAAATTCGAAGACATATAACATCCACAACCCGCACTGGACCCACGTGGTGGATTATGGCCCACTCCCTCTTATAGAGAACGGGCCGGTGTCTCAGCAGTAGGAACATTATAAGCTGATTATGCTTAAATATGCTACGAGTATATACCTAAAGCAAAGAACACATTGTTTTTCAAAGCTGAAAGAGCTAGGTAGGTATAGAAGATAGAATACTTTGTATTGTACACTTAACTTAGATATCTATGAAAACATTAACTTGATCAATTGATTGATTTTTTTTTATTTAAATATTAACACACATAATAAAACGCTAACAGTCTTAAAATAATCTTAATATGTACAAGTATATAAAAAGGAGGGGCAATAATCAAAGGGCATAAAAAAATTCGTCTGCATCGCTGTCAATAGGAAACGTGCCCAAAAGGCTGGCCGCATTGCCACGTTGTATGGCAATGCTGATTTTTTGGCCAAAACATAGGCGAGCCCTGGTCACGTGAAGAGTCGAATATTGATTGATTGTACAGATCTGTATATGTAGTCCAGATAATTATCTTGTGCAGATTCGTACCTTTGAATACAGCTAGATAATCAGCAGAAGTTTTAGTAACTGGTTGCAAGAAGTTTAAAAGCTGTAATTAATATTTATGTTTCTATATCGTCTGAAAACTAACTTTATCTGTGGTCAAAGCGTATGTGGTCTCATCAAGTTGCGCCTCTGGTTGGTAGACCGACCAGTGTAATCAGATGTGTGTGCAATTCGTTCTATATGTAGGTATTATGTCTCGTTCGTTCGTTGTATATGTCGTATATGTTTATTCGTTGTATGTGTTGACTGCCCTGCTGGTCTCGTGGTCGCAAACGTGGTTGCTGAGCGCAGAGTCCTGGGTTCGATTCCCGAGTTGGGGAAGTGTTATTCGGTCTTTCCATTAGGAATTTCTTAGTAACAGCCCGGAGTTTGAAAGTTGGCGGTGTGATACCCCGTGCCTCGGAAAGTTGGCGGTGTGATACCCCGTGCCTCGGAAAGTTGGCGGTGTGATACCCCGTGCCTCGGAAAGCACGTGAAGATCTCTTGCTTGATGTCACTCCGGTGGCGGATTGCCGACCCATCGGACTATGAGAGAGAGGGATGGGAGAGTGCACCTGTGTCTGCGCACTATAATAACTTCCACGGCGCAGGCTGTTCTTCGCTGAGATTGGTCACCGTGGCCGAAATTTTGTCTAGAAGACTATTATACTTGTTCTATACAAATTTATACGACCTTTTGATATGGGTAGACTTTGATACCGTGATTAGTTATCAAACTATTTGAAATTGAAATATCGTCAAAGAGAGTTTCAGTATTTGCACAGACATTTCAATTACTTATTTTAAAGTTTAGAAATGATCAGAATACTCGTATAATCTATTCTACAAAATACTTTACTATACGAGTATACTAAAAATGCCCAAATTGTTATTGTAAATTATTTTATCATATGTTTTTATTTCTTTGTGCTTTATTAATAATTTTGAGCTTTATAAACATCGAAAATGCACCTCTTCCCGACCCTTTGGAAAAACAGGCGTGATGTTTTGTGTGTATAAGTGTCATTGAAAATAATTTAATTTTGGAAGTACAACACCATACAACAATACATCTATAAAAAGGGACAGAACGTGCAAATATTTAAGAGAAAGTAAAGTTAAAATTCCCGTAATTAAAAATGTGAAAAACTAGTAACAATCTCATCTCGGCGACAATCGATGTCAAACACAGGTCAAAAATGTAGGGAAATTATACACTTCACTATTACGTATAAAACAGAGAACAATAAATCTCGCTCACTATTTTCCGTCTTTGTTTGGTTTGCTCTTAAAAGAGCACAGTAAGTGCGAAGCGACAGGTCCCAACACTCGGCTAACTTAAAACGAACATCAGTAACATACGGGGACTTGTTCTATCTCAATAACTTGAGAATGAATATTATTCTCGCTTCACTTATCAATCGGTATGTAATGGATGGTCACCCATCCACGGACTAACTTCGGCAAGCGTTGCTTAACCTCAAAGCAGTGCAGCTGTTATTATTTAGCCGCAAGCCCCTCTCTTGGCTATAACTTAAAAAAAAAATATTTACATACTAACCGTCTCTGGTTTTCTTAATCTGTAACGTTATGTACTCGTACCTAAACTTTAATAAATAAATAACTAAATAAATTAAGATCGCAATAATGTGGCTTCGTTTTGTTAATATTTCTATGAACTCCTCAAACTAAGTTTTGTAGCTAAGCGTAACATTCCTAGTTTTTGCTTCGAAGTGGGTTTACCTACGTCAAGAAAGTGCAGTTGACTTCAATTTTGTGAAGCTGCGTAGCCGCAGTACCGCCGGGTCAATCTGCAGGGCTAAGCTTTGGTACTCTAGGGCTAAAAGTGGTGGGAAATATTTTCAAACTCAAACTCAAATCATTTATTTCAATTAAACCATTTACAGGCACTTTTGAATTGTCAAAATTAAATAGTTAGTCAGAAAGTTGAAGCTAGTTGCCCATTCCAAAACGTATACCGTATATACTTTCATTTATTTATTTTAAAACCCATACACTATCATCACAGGCTTACCTAATACAATAGTGTACTAGATCGCGGATCGTGGTGTGCGTAGATCTCTATGGAGAAGAACGGGCACGAAACTCCACGGACACTCTTTTAAATCAAGATATTATTACAAAATCCTGGGTACATTATTCTTATTGCTTCTTTATGTGAGAACAATGTAAATTAGAAACAATTTAAAATATAAAATTAAAAATAAGCCCTGGCAGTTAAGAGATGACCAGTCTCAACCGACGGCGCCCGTTCACGAAAATGACGCGTGGATCAGCACCACCCAGCTCAACCATTTTGCAGGGAACCGAATGGTCCAACACACGCGCCACCACCAGTGAGACATCTAAGTGAGCATAACATATTCTCAACTGCCATGCTCTTTCAAGTCAACATCAAAATACCATAAAAAACGGATCCATGGTTCTTACATTTACAAAATTTTAAAAATGCTTCTAAATTATACAAAACTATAGTTTGCAATTTGTCGGTTAACAAGGTTGCGGAACTGACAACTGTCCAGGGTCTGCCAGAGGTACGGTGGGTAGACAGAGAAAAGTTTATTATTATTATATATTACTATTTATTTATTTACTATTTTTTATTTGTTTATTTATTTTTTTATGTGTATTTATTTATTTTATTATTTATGTAGTCAAACAGATAAACAGATATAGATACTACTTATATAAGTATTGATTACAAAAGTGATTGCTGCTGGTGCTATAATTTTAAATGCGTATGTTTAAAATACGTAATTTAGAATACGTGTTTTCAATTAAAGTGATAACCTAATCACCACACTGTATAAACATATTATTATACCCCTTTATAATTCATAAACGTTGCTTAAAATTAAGTAGTGATTAGAAACTGTTTAACCATACATTTTTGACGTTTAAACGTCACTTAACTTTAATCATCGTTTAGAAATAAACCCCATAATAAATAAATTCTCACAGTTAAGAAAAAAGGTAATGCTCATTTACTTTAACCTACTTACAAAAATCATTTATCATTTACTCGATTTTTAAATTGGGAAATAGTTTTTAAGTGAGTTCCACAATCTTACAGCAGTTTACTTGGTTAGGTGGATATTTATTTAGGTCAAACCACCGTACGTAAGTTCCTATCGGCACCAATAGTAACATATTATAACTTTTGACACCAATATTATTATTCGTTATTGATATAGCTCGGGACCCTGGGGTCCCCGACTTTTGGAAGGCGTACCAGTGGCCGAAGCCAACTCGCAGAAGCCCCTTAGACAATTTTAAATGATGAGGAGGCACCAACCAACGATTATCCCTGTATGCACTATGCAAGTGCACCCAAGGACAACCCCCGCTTGGTGCCCGGTGGTGACTATTGCAGAACATGGAAACAAAATATATTGGGCTATGGGTTTGAGTGGCTATAGTGACTATGGAAGGACTATATCCCCTGCGTGACCTATGATAATTTATTATTCACAGATAAAATGGCACAGGGTGACTTGCACAGTCAATAATGGGCCCCCGGAAACCATCGCTAGCACATAGTGATGTAGCGACAAGGGGGCAACATGTCCTGAGGTAGTTATGAGGAGTGCAGAAGTATTCAACGGCTATGAGAATAATCCTAGAGCCCGGAAGATGTTCAAGATCCCTACGAACACTTATTGAAATACTACCTTCCTCAGAGCATGTTTGCTCTTGCGAGTCTCCACTCAAGCCGGCTAAAGAAGGTAAGAATGAGGTAGGAGCTCTGTTTCTCGTCAGTGTTCACTCCCGTCGGCCAATAAAGTTCACCCAGAGGTGAGGAACAAGATATTATATTATGATTTTAAAACTTTCTTTTAAATTATAAATATAAATATTATTATCTATGAAATTGCAATACTTATGGTTCGAAGGGTGCTTCAGTGTCTGGATGTGGGCAAGGCTAGTGGGCCTGATGGCATTCCTGCGAGAGTGCTGAGGTGTTGCGCGCCTGAGTTGTCTCCTGTACTGACTCGCCTCTACCGCCTCTCTCTCTGAAAACTCGAACTGTCCCCAAATGCTGGAAGCTTGCAAATGTGCAACCAGTACCCAAGAAGGGTAGTCGTGCCGATCCCTGCAACTACCGACCGATTGCCATTACCTCCATTCTCTCCAAAGTAATGGAAAAGGTTATTAACAGCAAGCTGCTGACATAGTTATCTTGAGCAGAATGATCTCCTGAGTGACTGTCAATATGGCTTTCGCCGCGGGCGCTCCACTGGGGATCTTCTGGTGTATGTCACACACTGCTGGGGCGAGGCCAACGAGAAACACGGCGAAGCTCTGGCCGTGTCTCTTGATATCTCGAGGGCCTTCGACAGGGTTTGGCACGCAAGTCTGCTGAGCAAGCTTCAAGCCTATGGCATCCCAGCTGGCTTTTGTTGCTGGATATCAGACTTCCTGAGTGAACGGTCAATCAGAGTAGTCATTGACGGCTGCTCCTCTGACCTCATGGCGATTGATGCTGGCGTTCCTCAGGGGTCTGTTCTCTCTGCGACTCTTTTCCTCCGTAGTCTTTTCCTCTGTAGTCCGATCGTGTATGGAGTACTGCAGTCACCTGTGGGATGGCTCAGCTAAATACCAACTCGCCACTTTAGACTCAGTCGAGCGCAGAGCTAAGAGACTCATTGGCGATAAAAAGCTGGTGGAGGCAAAGCTTCACAGTTTGGCTCACCGGCGAAGTGTTGCCTGTCTGTCCGTCTTCTACAGAGTGTACCTCGGGGAGTGTGCTCAAGAGCTACATGAGCTCATCCCGCCTTCACCTTTTTACCATCGAGAGTCCAGACGCACTGCGGGATACCACCCCTATTTGGTTAATATACCATATATACGCACTAAGCGCTTCTCATCATCTTTTCTGATGCGCACACCAAAGGAGTGGAATTGTCTGCCTGCGTCTGCATTCCCGAGTTCATTCAACCCTAATCTCTTCAGGGCAAGAGTGAATAAGCTTCTTCTGGGCAGGCTCGTTCCACCGTAGATCTCATCCCTGCCTTTTTTTTTTTTTTTTTTTTTTTTTTTTTTTTTTCTGGGCTGGATTGAGGTTAAGAGTGAACCCATTGTCAATAAAAAAAGAAAATACATGTCGGGTAATGTTAAAAAAAAGAATATAATGAGAAAATTTACGAATAATGGATAGTACTATTTCATGCACTTTAATATAATTCTTAGTAAAGGCTGCTAATCTAATTACAATCTAAACTAGTTAGTTAACTCAGAACTTTCTTAGAAAACACTTCAAGACGAAATTAAGGCGGCTAAGATCTAAGACACAAAGGACTTGTAAATACAATTAATGGAATCTAGAACATTCCATTGTGTTACAGGCCAAAGACTAAAGACTTATTCATTAGGATCATACAATACTAATTTGCTTGCGCTAGACAAATTGTTTGGAACTAATTGAGAGATGACCTGACTGACGACGCGCCAGATATTGGTGTCAGGATGACATCGGTCATTTATTGAACATTAACCTTTCTTCTTCTTCATAATCAGCCTACGATGTTCCCACTGCTGGGACACAGGCCAGGAGACAGGTTCTCTGTAAGAAGGAGTGGCCGTAATCCACCATGCGGGCTAAGTGCGGGTTGGTCGATGTCACATGTCTTCGCATTTTTGGTTTTAGGACATGCCGGTTTCCTTACGATGTTTTCGTTCAACGTTTTGAGAGTAGAGGTGATAAAATAATTTACACAAAGTAAAGCGTTTGTCTGGGTTCGAACCTACGATCTACAACTCGTCGCGGCCGTTCCACTTGGCTACCACTGCCTTCTCTTGCTGGCGTGAATGTCATATATTATCCCACGGGAAAGTACATAGTATAATCTCTCTTGGTGGAGAGGCCTGGGTCTATCCGCGTGCCAAATTTCAACCAAATCAGTTCAGCCGTTAAGGCGTCACAAGGTTACAGACGGACAGAGTTTGTTTCACATTTATAATATTGCAAGCTTTTACCCGCGTGGTTGTCGGAACGGGATAAAAAGTAATAAATGCACCTATTTATTAATCCAGGTTATTACTAAATTCATTCAGTTATTTTTGCGAGATTGAATAAGAAATACCCGAACAACTGTCACATTTATAATATTAATAAGATAGAATAGATTAGACAGAACAGTAAGGTCAGTAAGGAATAGGCTCTATGGTGGAAAAGGTTTTTAAAGATCGTACACCCTTTCAGCTTATCATGCAAGATATCAACAAGATTCTTTAGTCATCTTCTTTCTTCCAATTACGGAGGTGTAAAAATTGGCTACTTACGCTTACTAATAAATATTGAGTGTTAGCCTGTTTCTTGGCCAAAGAATTAGCATCGCATACAACGTGGTAATGCTGCCAGCATTTTAGGCACTGTTCCTGTTGACAGCGATGCGGATGAACTTTTTGATGCCCTATGATTATTTTGCTTATTTTTTCACATGTACATATCATTATTTTAAATGTTAGCTTATCTACTATATAAAAATAAGTCGGGTTTTCCTTCCTGACGCTATAACTCCAGAACGCACGAACCGATTTCCACGGTTTTGCATTCGTTGGAAAGGTCTCGGGCTCCGTGAGGTTTATAGCAAAGAAAATTCAGGAAAAATAGGAGTAGGCTAGGAGTAGGTTAGGAGAAGTGTAGGAGTAGTGTAGGAGTAGGGTAGGAGTAGTGTAGGAGTAGTGTAGGAGTAGGGAAGAAGTAGGGTAGGAGTAGTTTAGGAGTAGGGTAGAAGTAGGGTAGAAGTAGGGTAGGAGTAGTGTAGGAGTATAGGGTAGGGGGTAGCACACCACGCGAACGAAGTAGCGCCGGGCAGCTAGAAATAATTTATATGGCAAAACAACGTTTGCCGGGTCAGCTAGTATAATATAAATATTTTTAAACACTAATTTCCTTATTTTCATTCTCATCGCGTATGGCTTATGTACGTAGATGTAGGAGTTAATTAATACAGTCTTATACGATTCAGTACTAATAAATCTTTTCATTCTAACATTTGGCTTTTCGTAATACTTTTATGATACCTAGACCTAGTATCTATCATTCGACATTGTTTTTATAGAAAATTAAGAAATAATCTAGATTTACAATATATTAATTGCAATTTCCCCATCAAAAGTTCCTCCCAAAACTAATTAATGTTATAACCACATCCCACTTGAGAGGCAACACAAAAACACAGCACATCTCCGCTCATCTCCACTCGCTACTAAAGGTAGTGTAGCTTTGACAAACGATCATTAGATGCAGCCAGGCAGCGTCATTAGCCAGACACTCGACACCCCCGCCCCGCTTCTCACCCCGGCTCACCCCTCAGCGTCATTATAAAATATCCCACACGCCGACGCGTTATAACAAATGCGGAAAAACTACGTCCTCATTGAAATATGAGGTTAAACTTATTTATGTGCGCTCGTTTCTCTACGCGGCCCGAGTTAAATAAAAATATTTTGAATGCGTTTTTTATGCTTCTCATTTATTTTTGTATACTGCTTCCTCCTTGAATGAGAAATAAAAGAAACCAATTGAATATGCTCTCGCTTGCGGTACTACTGTTATGTTCGAGCGAAAAAACTACATTTGGCAGGTTTAAATTCAATTCTCTTTGTGAATAAACTACGTCATAAACAGCTGGTCAGAACCAACTAAATGAACTAGTCCATAAAGTGGGTAAGCTAACCACCCAAAAGCTAGTTTTTAAACGAATTAACACTAGAGTAATTCGCAAAATTAAACATAATTTTGTAAAACAATTCTCTCTCGTAGACGTTGTCTACGACAGGCGTAGCGGCGTAGCGGGCGTAGCGGGCTCTACGAAAACGCTACAATTTAATTAATGCATTTCCAGAAAACGGGTTAAAAGCTTTGCTTTACACACAGTGAGCTCAGTCTTGTTATGTTAGTTTGTGTTATGTGAAGTGTGTTATGTACAAAGTATACATGTAAAGTAAACTAGGGCTATGTGAACATAGCTCACTCTGGCCTTGAGTGCCCAAGAAGCAATTAGTGAGATTGAACTACGTCACAATGGGGCTTAATAGCAGTTTTTGTGAGCCATTGAGGGTTATAGTGTAAAAGAAGATAGGGGTGGCAATGGACCATATTAGTTCGTCTACGACGCTAGGGATCAAGATCAGAGTTCTTGTTCAGTAACAGTTACACTTAGCCATCTAGTTGTTTTTTTACTTCATACTATAATAATAATAATCATTATATAACCAGATCATAGAATTACAATTTATTAGCAATTACATACACATCTTAAACACGCCTGTTTAATATGTGTATCTTAAACATGCCTTGTTTTCCCGAAGGGTTCCGCAGATGTGAACCTATAGTACACCCACATAATGTTTAAGTCCCGTGTACTAGGGGGCGAGCCTGTTGCCATCAGTCGAACAGAAATCCAGGCTGCGGGCTGCTACTGAGAAAATCTAGATGGCAAAACCCAATAATAGTTTGCTCGAGCCGGGAATCAAACCCAGGGCCTCAGCAGTAGCGCTTGCGACCACTAGACCGACGAAACGATATTTTTATAAACACATATATTTAATTTAAAAAAGCTCAATTTATTATATTTATTATTATTATTATAATTTATTATACATGATTAGCATGTACTTCTGACTACACTATAATATCGGTACCATTTCCATAAAGTTCCCAATTAGTCCCATTACAACATTAAAGTCGACGCTACTCGCCACTATTTGCAATCCAATCGTGTTCTAATATTAATTAACAACCTTTGTTTGATCCCATTGTGAGCCAGCCCCCACACAATGGCAGTGCGACCCTCACACAATGGTCCATATTGGCCATGCTGCCTTTTGTCCTATTACCATTGTACACAACTATTGGGAATTGAAAAATGCTATTCTTTTCGTTTTAGAAAGAGAAACTCAACACGAAATAAGAAAAAGACATCGATATTTCGATGTCTTTTTCTTATTTCGTGTTGAGTGGATTGTGGAATTAAAACTGTAGGTATCAAGTCTGTGATCTACTGGTTGTAGTTTCCTGCAACGTACCAGCTATGCTGTTGGAGAGTTTGCGACAGTTCCTCTTCCCAGCGAAAGCATTAGAAAGTGGTGAAAGGCGGGTGGTTTGGGGGATTGTCTTATGTAATTTTGACGTTCGAAAAGTGCTGATTTTCCGCCTGATTTAAATAAATGACTTTTGATTTTGATTCGCTTGCTATTTTTTGACCACCTAGTAAGCCGGTGAATACCGAGTTATGACAGACACAGTACATAGAAAACGCGTGCGTGTGAACGAGATGGAGCTATATCACCATACGGTCGGTTTCGCTGAATTTCGTAATGCATTCGGGTCGGAGTTCAGACATTGACATAAATTCATATGTAGAACATTATTTTAACGTAATAATTTGTTTACACTTGTAGTTAATTTGCATTTTGTTCGCCCAGATATGACTTTAAACGTTAGTACTGTTAGATAATCTGTGCTATAAATTACAAACGCCGCGATGAATTTTTCAAACATTTTAATGTCCCTCTTTACGATAAATATGTATCAATGGCTGACTGGCAGATATAAATTAAATAAAATGTATTGTTCCCCGTGTTTACTGTTCTCAGATTCTAGTAGTTTATGGAACAAAGGGGGTTTACAGATATTAATAATCTGACGAATTCATCAAAGAAACATCTCACAACCGAAAAACATATGAGGAGTTGTTTAGCATTACATGTATTCGGTACTGGTAGTAGGATAGAATAATTTTTCGCTAATTTGCACGAAGCTCATCATAGAAAAGTAGATTGAAATAGGAATTTAATGAAACGGTTTATTGACACCGTTACTTTGTTAGGTAAACATGAAGTTACTTTTTGTGGCCATGATGAAAGTCCGAATTCCCGATTTTTTTTATTTGCTCCAGCTTACCTCTTTGATAAATTCACCCTTCGCCACTGGTACATGGTGATATATATTGGTATTTTGTATTTTAAGTTTTACCACTGACCTATCTATTGTTACTAATGGTACATGGATCTTTTTCAAATATATTTCTGCGACAATTTCACAAATATTTGCCTACAACCCCTGTCAATGTCATTTAGATGCCACAAGATCCCTGTAGCTCCCCAGTCGGCCTACACCTACACGTGTCAGGGAAACTCTTGTTTGGTTACTTTGTCAGACATAGCTGGCAGCGGAGGGAAGGATATTACAGTGTTGTTTTGACGGTCAGAACTTATTTACTTGAAGACCGTTTTGAATGAATTAGTATTTACTGCACAGCACAGTCAATTAATTTAGACTGTCACTTTACACCCGTATTATATCTTAAGTAAGTCGTAAATCCCCAAAATATTTACGGTAAATTCGTTTTCTATGATAATATATATATGTATATAATTTTTTTGCACACAAGTGTATTTTAATGGAAGGTCCAGTAAAATACACTTGCGTGCAAAAAATGTAGCCCAGCACTTGCTCTCCATTTAAGATACGATATCTCAAAAATCATGATGAATATTTATTTTTATTTTGTGAAGGTTATGGGTAGCTGTACAGTTTATTTGCACATACTTTATATTTTGATCATCATCTGCTAGCCTTTTCCCAACTATGTTGGGGTCGACTTCCAGTCTCACCGGATTCAGCTGAATACCAGTATTTTATATGGAGCGACTGCCTATCTGGCCTCCACAACCCAGTTACTGGGTAATACGATACCCCTTGGTAAGACTGTTTGTCAGACTTTCGGGCTTCTGACTACACGTAACCACTGTCAAAAATCCACGAATGACAGCCGGGACCAACGGCTTAACGTGCTTTCCGAGGCGCGGAGAGTACTCTATATTTTGATAAAAATTAAAAACCAATATTCTTGACAAGATCGGCTCGTTTCTTTAAGATGTGCTCATCACTCACTTTTGCTCGGAAAAAGTGCGTGACTTTTTTTGTCAAAGAAATTGACATAAGTTTCATTGTGTTTATTTCTGTTCGTTTATTAAAAATAAAAGTTAATTTTTAACGGACTTCAAAAAAACGGAGGTTCTCAATTCGACCCCCGTGTTTGTAAGTTCGCGATTTTCCCAAAACGAATGAATCAGTTTTGATCATTATTTCACTAACGTTATCTACATACTTTCAGGAACCTAATATATTGTATACTAAATACAATATATTAGGTTATCGTAAGTAAAACTTTTTGAATTACATGGTTTCAAATCGAAGAGCCCGGGGTGGGTCGATATTTTTTGCACGCAAGTATTGTTACTTACAATTCGCTCACGTTTTACCACCTATCTCACTATCTCTCTATTTCTTTAAACAAGAAATGCCTCAGAATAACATGCTTCACATTCAAATAACCACAAAAACACACTCCACTTAACCACAATGAGGTCCGCACACACTAATTCAAACACAAACACATAATCCTTTCACCTGTGTCTTACATAATTAGAGCACATCGTTACGCCAGTGCGCTCATGCCCTTACACGCCACTCGCCGTGTGAACAAGGCTTTAGAGCGGCTCTGACGTCATTTTATTCGTAAACTTATTAAGTATGTGTTTAATAAAGGTTGTGGCTGTGGGGGGGGGGGGGGGGGGGGTGGCCGAGTGGATGCTTTTGAATTACCTTTGCGTAATATGCTGCAAATAGAATTACTGTACCTTTGAAATAAAATTTATTAAGCATGAAATATAATTAATCTGTTTTTGTTTTTAAGTGTACATCTAAAAAACAAAATGACTGACTTTACTAAAATTCCTGTTATTAACCCCCCAAAATATACTATTTACGCCAATAGTCCGTTGAACGGGGATCAAACTCACGACCTCTAGCGTACTACTCCAAGCCACCACTGGGCTATTGCCGTTTGTCATTTGTCAACACTAAAAGTAATCAGTTAATTTTACATTGAAAAATTATTAAGATAAACAAACCTCGACATTGATAATGTCAAATGTTATTAGTACCAATTTACTGTCAATCAAAGTTGTCATTTAATTCAATCTAAATCCAATTTCTAAATTGATCTGGTTGGAGTTGGAGCTGGTTACAGCATGGCGCTGATAATTCTGTTTTCTACACATTCGTTGAATTTCAAAGGCTACATAATTGAATTGATTGAAGGCCAATTCTCGTAATTTAAATCGTTCAAAATCTAGTCGCAGTCTCATCTCGGCGACAAACAAATGTCAAAAACTTGTCAAAATTTAGGGAAATTAGATGTATTTTTGACAGATTGAAACTGAGATGAGACTGTGAACGTTCTTAAAACTCTGGTGCCTTAGTTTCAGTCTGCTACGTATGGGAGTACGGTCGGCAAAATACGGAGGTGTGCAGGCAACTAATAAACATGAACTAATAAGTTTTAGAGTGTACTACGTGAGATCGACAAATGGATGTGCCAATAACACTTGTGCGACAAAACTGTACTGCGACTGACGATAGTTCGAATGCACGCTTGTGCGAGAAGCTTATTATTACGACTTAGTCGACTGAGCCCCTATTTCTGTCTGCAGGGCTTAAAGGAACCTAACCAAACCGAACCTCGGGGTGCCTCTGACGTCGAAGACTTAATCTTATTGCTTGTCGCACAAGCGTGCATTCGAACTATCGTGAGTCGCAGGACAGTTTTGTCGCACAAGTATTATTCGCACATCCATTTGTCGAACTTACGTGGTACACTTTAAGTTTTACGTAGGCAATTGATATTTGTGCGTGTAAAAACTGTTTATGCCACACTCTGAATAGTGAACTTATGAAATAAACCATGACAACAGACCCCTGAGTTTCTTTCGCCATTTCTTCTCAGAGGTGGTCAGATAGGAAATGTCAACTCCATCTAGCTTATTTTTTTAATGACGAGTAAAAGTGATTCCGATATCCTTACAGAATGAACAATTTCATTTTATTTCTCAAAAGTAGATAAATCTCATACCCTAAAATAAAATGAGACAGTTCCAAGTAGCCAGCACAACAATTTCTTCTGCTCACTGTACAAAGGTACCGTTCAGTTGCAATATTGGAAAAGTTTCCTTCAATTACATTCGTCAAATATTTTCTGAGCTAGTTTCCAATACTTCAAAAGAGTTAAATTTGTTTTTTGTTTAAACGTGCGATTGGAATGAGAAATGAATGTTCAGATTCTTCTGAACGCTGTATAGTCTGAGTTGTAAACATAGCGTGGGATTTTCAGTTTCAATTCAATTAACAGTTGGAGAAAAGTGCAAATAACTGCATATCGAATATTTTTTGTATCATCACAATTATCTTCAGCTTATAGTAGTCCACTGCAGGACATAGAACTCTCTTATTGTATGCCATTCAACTCGATTTTCGGCAACTCTCAGCCAGCTGCTACCAGCCATCCTGCGAAGATCGTCGCTCCACCTAGCCTGAGGGCGTCCCAACTTAAGAAAAAAAAAAACAAAATCCGCCTATGAATTTCACATAATATGTATCATACAATTATGAAATGCCTTCTCATTAAGGCGCTGTCAACATCTCAAGTCCTGTCCTCATCTTCTTAATAAAAATCTTAAATTCACTCAATGACAGACCACACACAGCCTAAACTAGCTGCACTCGTATTACGTAACGCACTATCAATCACAATCTGGATCATTTTGAACGATATTGCTAATCCATTGCTTCATGTGTTCGAAAAATGTGTCAGCTCAACAATGTAAAAAATGCATTGAATGTTGTTGAACTGTCAAAATGAAAGCCATTGCTGCTGTTAGTGCGTTACGCATCTATCCCGCTGGTTAAGAAGCATACCATTTTGCAAAAGGGGTATTTTTATAACGAAAAGTGAGCGCAAGGAAGTATTTTTGAAAATTTAATTCCCTAAAGGGAAGGGGGTTAAATAAAATAAAATGAACGTTTGTGCGGAAGTTCGTTATTATTGCCGATGGGAAATTCCATCACGCACACGGCTTGTTAAGAAAAAAAGCTTTTCCGCTGCCACAAACTAAATAGGTTTGGCAAAGAATAGTTCGAAAAAAACCTATTTTTCGTATTAGACACTTGTCAGTAATGTAAACATTTCAATAGCCTAACAATTCTGTACCAGGTATCGTTTTAAACTAAACTGCGGAACAATACCTACACAAAGTTGAATAGTTTGCACTCACCAGTTAGCCGCTTGCAGCGCTGTATCGCCGATTAGCCGCCTAGCATCGCTCGCTAGTTCACCACACAATGTTAACGCCCGGCGACTTGATTAGAGGTGCGGGTTTATTGCCTTTGATGTCCAATGCCAGTATTCAGTATTTTTATAACACTAAGACCTTGAGTAGCGATCGATTTGGTAAAGGAAAAGTCTGTGGGAAAACATTGATTAAGGGTAATTACATACCAGGCCCGTGCCGGACGGCGCGTTGTGTTCCACGCGCGCCTCAAAGAGATGTCAGCAGATGACGGGGCCCGACAGGGTCGAAGCCTGCCAGGATAGCGTGATCGTCCGAAAGAGGGGTACCGCTGCCCTGGAACAGAAAGGGCTAAGGAAGGAACACGGGTGGGTTTTAGTCAGTAAGAGTCTGACACTCCCTTCCGCTCCACCCAGAGCGGGAGGGGTCATATTTGATGATTTCCCATCCACAAAAAAAAAAGGTAATTACATGCCGAAGATAAGATGCCTAACTGCGGTACCTCGCGGTCGCGGTTTAGCTCACTACGTCGATGTCACCTCCACGTAAAACAAATGCATGCTAGACCGCGATATATCACGGTGAGATATTCTTCGGCATGTGCGTGTGTTTATTAGCATGCATTTAGTCATCTTCGATTTACATTTTCTAGTTTTTTCTGCATCAGCACTAAGAAAATTACATGATATAAATGATGATGACAAAAAAAGAACCATGATTGCACCGTTTTTTCGACATTCTGTAGATTTTATTATAATGTAAAAGAATACTCTACCCAGTTACTTTCAGCAACATGAGAACATCAGACAGTGACATTATTATGACCATGTATGAGGTACATTAATTGGATCCGTTTTATAGAAATTCTCGGCAACGTTTGAGGTATCAATAAAATAATTATAAACATAGCTTTGAAATTGTTACAACGTAAGAATTTAGTATAATTGGAAATAACTGGATCGTTAATAATGGGGAATATTGATGTTTTATTTATGAACTTTGTTAGTTTTCGAATTATTGGATATTTCACTGTTATTTAATATAATCTCATTTTGCTTTTACTATTTGTACGAACTAAGTACTATCGACTATCAGGAAGCTGCAACTACTTTCTAACTCTACTCATTTCATGATCCTTTTACTTTTGATTTATTAACCGTTTATTTTCTAGTCCGCTTTGGCTATAGTCTCCTTTTTAGAAATCATAGTTATAGATTTTTCAAGTACTTTTTTTTTTTACTGTGCGTGGGTGCTCTGAATGCTGCATTGAATAAACAACCATAAAAATACACTCGCTCAACAAATACGCGAATATGGACACAGAACCGTCCAACGCGTCGTGAAAATCAGTGTACCATTGATAGTTATAGAGTACAGAGCGCACCTCGAACTGAGTCCATTCCATTCTATCACGCAGATCTGTAAGTATCCAACTTCGGATCCACTACATCCGAATAGTTAATTCTAATCGCTTTGTTCTAAGACCCGAGGGTCAAGCAAGGGGGTAAAAGGGAGGGCAATGGGGGGGTCTGCTTTGTGCTGATACCCACAGGAATGGCATTGTACAAGTGTCCAAATTATATTGTACTTGTAGTTGGAGTAAATTGAAAGCGCTTGTGGAATGTTTTGCGGTGCCTAACATGCAGCGGGGAAAAGGAATATTGAGCGTTTGGGGTAAGCAGATGTGGAGGAGCGACAAGTGTCATATAGACCAGTGTTTAGCAATTAGGCGATTTTTAGTAATTCGCGAAAGAACACCGACATGTTTTAAGCGACGCTTACAATTACTTAATACAATTCCTTTCAGAATATCATTAAACAAAATCAAGGAAATAATAATTAATTGAGATGTATATTTATAGTTATACTAGTGACCCACTCCTGCTTCGCACGAATTTAAGGATTTGGAATCTACATATCTTTATTATGTTAGTTTAATATTGGGTGATTTATTATACACATAAACCTTCCAGAATTGATCGTGCAACCCGCATCAAAATCCGTTGCGTAGTACAGAAAAATAACGCGGTCACACAGACAGACACGAGAAGCGACTTTAATTTAACACAAAATTTAACACAAAAAAAAATGGAGAGTGACGGTAACAAATTGGCTTCTAACACTGCACTACGATATGACAGAAACTCTCGTAATATAAGTTAAACTCACACAGATTGACAATTCAAAAATTTCATAAGTGCACTCGCTTACATACGTACCTATAGCATACAGACACTCTATTACAACACTAACACAACTGGCACAAATTACAGCACCATGTATACATAACTCCTTATATGCCTATTTTTAGTCTTAAGTTTAAAAATGTATCTTAATATTACATGAACTTGTTAGCGGAACGAAGGTCCCTGGATCTCACAACACAGGGCATCCTAGTGTGAGGTCTAGGAATTCAATCCACTCGAATGTAAACTTAGCTAAATAAATTTATTATTATTATATTATTATTATTAATTTAAAATAAGTGTAGATAGGCTTTACTTGGTAACCACATGTATGGCAAAAGGTATGGTGATCGTCGTTTGTTATTATTAGCAGACAAGAGAATGTCATAATCCCTTAGACCCTTTACGATACACACTTGCCCTAAAAAATATTGCTTCATACCAACTGAAAATATTACAAACCTATCTATTCCGGTACATTATTAATTGTAGTTGTACTGAAAATATTTGTACTAACTTAGAACATCATAGAATAGTTGACAAGTTATATAAAAATATTGTAGATATTCTTTGCGAAGCTGCAACTACTAGTCACAATTACCAAGTTCAGCGCAAAAAATATAAAAAAACGGGTTGGAATAAACACGTTAAAGATGCGCACGGGCAGGCTCGGCTTCATTTTCTGAGCTGGGCGGCAGCTGGTAAGCCTAGAACGGGGTCGCTATATGAAAATATGGCCACAAGTAGAAAATTTTTCAAAAGTAAGCTAAAGTGGTGTCAAAACAATGCAGATCAATTAAAAATGAATGAAATTGCGAGTCATCACGAAGCTAAAAATTTTAGTAGTTTCTGGAAAGCCACCAACAGCTTAAATCCCAAGTCGGGCCTGCCAGTTTGCGTCGGTGGCGTTAACGAACCTGAGGCTATTGCCAATTTATTTATGGCTTCGTTCAGGACAGAGTCACCACTAGGTCCATCGACGGGTGGGTCGGATGTTGGGGAGGGGTCCGAGGTCACGCCTATCGTGTTCACTGCTAGGGAGGTTGGGTCTGTCTTGAAGGACATGAAGCGGGGTAAGTCTCCTGGACATGACGGCTTAAGCGTAGAACACATGCGTTATGCAGGTAAGCACTTGCCACGTGTCTTAGCTCTCTTATTTAACGTATGTATGAGTCACTCGTATCTTCCAGTGGACCTTATGAAAACGATTGTCGTTCCTATAATAAAAAACAAGACTGGAGATGCGAGTGACAAGAACAACTACAGGCCTATCTCCTTGGCGACGATTGCTGCGAAGGTGTTGGATGGTCTGATTGACAGGCAGTTGGAGAAATATATCACCCTACATGACGCCCAATTTGGCTTTAGGCCACATTTATCGACTGAAACGGCGATCCTCTGTCTCAAGCATACTGTCCAATACTATGCAGCAAGGAAAACACCTGTTTATGCGTGTTTTTTGGACCTCTCCAAGGCATTCGACCTAGTGTCTTATGACTGCCTCTGGGGGAAACTCTCTCATGACACTGACCTTCCTGGGGGACTGATTGCTGTACTGAAATACTGGTATAGCAACCAGTCCAACTACGTTAGATGGGCAGGTGCCATGTCGGGTGCGTACCGGTTGGAGTGCGGCGTGAGGCAGGGGGGGCTTAGCTCGCCCAGACTCTTCAACCTGTACGTCAATCGGCTGATATGTGAGCTCAGCAACACCCAAGTCGGTTGCTCTATTGACGGGCAATGCATCAATAATATAAGTTACGCGGATGATATGGTGTTGCTGAGCCCATCGATCAGTGCGGTAAGAAAGCTCCTCCGAATCTGTGAAGACTATGCGGTGACTCATGGTCTCAGGTACAACTCAACTAAAAGCGAGCTCTTAGTGTTTAGGGCGCAAAATAAAATGTATGACGTTGTACCACCGGTTACCTTGGGTGGAGTTCCGCTGCAAAGAGTCACTCGTTTTAAATACCTGGGGCACTGGGTCACCGATAGGCTGTCGGATGACGATGATTTAGAGAGGGAACGTAGAGCATTGGCTGTCAGGTGTAACATGTTGGCCCGCAGGTTCGCACGGTGTACGCGAGAGGTTAAAATAACATTGTTCAGGGCCTACTGCCAGTCGCTGTACACGTGCGCCCTGTGGGTCAGTTATGCACAGGGCTCGTACAATGCGTTACGAGTCCAATATAACAACGCGTTCCGGGTAATGCTGGGGTTGCCGCGCTTCTGTAGCGCGTCGGGGATGTTCGCGGACGCACGCGTTCCGGATTTCGGTTCGCTGCTGCGTCTGCGAATTGCATCACTGATGCGTCGGGTGCGCGGCAGCCCCAACAGTCTCGTGGCTACTGTAGCCGGCAGGGTGGATGGCCAAATAATAGGTCACTGGATGGCGGCACACAGACCGTCATTCAGATATATTTTGTGAGGTAGGGTTATTTCTTAGGTTTTATTTTGTAGTTTTTATTTTATATTTTATTTTAATTTATTTTTTATTTTAATTTTTGAGTTATGGATCAATGGTCTGAAAATAAAGATTTATTATTATTATTATTAATATGTCCAGACTACCCAGTAATTCTTTTTGTCGAACGTTGGTCATCGGACCATTTTTCTAGGGACGTGATTCGTAACCACAATATTATCGATATTTCTCAGCCTAGCGCTTGTATCGTACGGACAATATCTTCACGGGAAATACTGACTTATTTATTACATGATCGTTCAATATTACACACTGTATCTATTGTTGTAAGGTCTTGGAAAATAAGAATGTTGGTGGGATTGTGAAGTCACTTACCTACTAAGATATTTGCATCTTATTGAAATTTTTTCATAACTGGTATACCTTGGCCTCTCGCCCGGTACCAGGTTATCGTTGAGTTTCGGGACACCCTGTATATCGATATACGTCACGGTCAATTCACCAACTGCAAATGTAATTTTGTAATGGCAAAAATATATATTTTTTTTAAATTATAAAACTACTAATGAGCCATTTTCGAACTTTTTCCTTTACTTGTGCTGTGAGACCTTGCTTCTTGCCAAACATGATTCTAGGTCAACAGGAAGTACCGTTTTGATTGTTTTGCGAGTGCCAAAATATGTGGCATAAATGCTTCGATCAATAATAGATAGTATTGATCGAAGCATACTTTTTTAATGCCTTGACTTGCTTTTTTTAGAGTTCCATGAGACGTAAGATACGTATTTGATACTAGAAAACGGGTCTTGACAGACTGACAGACAGACGGCAGAGGAATGGACCACAAAGTGATCCTATAAGGGTTCCGTTATTTCCTTTTCAGGTACGGAACCCTAAAAATGATGAAATGCCTAATATGCATATATTTTTTTTTCACTCTTGATCACATAGCAATACTTGGCCACAGTGCTAAGTACGCTGGCTACTCCAGACTACCTATTTCTGAAATGTCCAATTTCCCCTCCTAGCTTTGTTTATGTTAACTACATAAAACAGCCAATTTAAAATAAATTGGGTTTAACCTGCTACCGAGCCATTAAATAAACCTCGTAAACTTTATAAATAGCTAAATTTACAACCCTCATCAGTATAAAGTCAGAACGGTAAAAAATCTTGTACTTTCTGACAGTCGTGAGTTAGATGTACTTGAAATCATTCAATTAACACATTGCATAATTGATGTATGACGGAGGACAGAACTTAGTGCCGTCTATAATTAGGAGGGCCTCATTGTTGAAAAGCCCAGTAATAAATCAATAAATACTCGTAAGTTTCTCTGGGAAGATGGGTTTACGGGTTGATCTGTATCCATGCAAGCCACTTCCCAGGCGTTCACCGCGTCGGTCAAGCACGGCACTGAGACAACCAGGGGGCGGCTAAAATATTACCGGTCAACTTTTCATTGCTGTGGACAGAGGACAGTACGACGCCACCAAAATGGATGGGTAGTGTGGCTTGAAGCCACACTCAGTCGTCCAAGGACACATTTAAATGTGGTGGCTTCCATATAGGGTCTAGAATTAAAATTATTCGTTTTCAAAGCAATTCTCACAACCAGGTAAACGCAAATTCTCACAGTGTAGACCACTAGCTTATTAATGTTAGTGTTCCAAATGATGACAACTAATCAAGTTATCAACTATCAGATATGAACTGCAATCACTAACATTATAGGTACACTGACTACTTTGGCATCCATCGAATCACAAAACAGAATCACTTTGAGTAAAATTGAATGCCACATTTCTTTCTTAATCTCAGCGATACATTTACTGGTTTAATTTTCTTTTTGTTCTAGCACAACTTAGAAACCCAACCCGCGGTCAAACCCTTGCAATTATTATTCTACAGCCGTCTCCCGCAAGAAACTTGCTATTTCGTTTCAGCAAAACCAAATAAAAAGTCAATAAAGTACAAATAAATCAGCCTGTCTGCGTAATAAAGAAATCTAACTAAGTCCCAGTGAGGCTAAGGTCTGCGCAGACCGGAGAGGTCATACTACTACTAACTTTGACTTTAAACTTTGTAAATTGACAATTGCTTTGGATTGAATTCGAACAAAGATGATAATTTAAACTTTTATCGATGAAGTCTGTTTTGAATTTGGATTAAAAGAAAAGAGAATTTAATCTTGATAAGTTGAGTAAATAATTCTCTGGCTCTGTAATTTCATTTTAAGTAATCTTTTACTTAAAACGAATTGCATGACGTCACTGTAGCACGTTGTAGGTCCAAGGCCGGCACTAAACATGTACGATCTATCCACACATACTCCTGCCCCACCACAAAAGTTAATGTCCCTTCCCATTCGCAGTCCATCGCGAGGGAACGACGCACATTACCATTAGCATAACGACCACGAAAAAACAAGACCGGCTCAGTGTGTACACGCCCTCACCCATATTGTTTCACTTAAACGACATTCTGAACTCAAGGGATTTACATACATCGGC
Organism: Apamea crenata; assembly: GCA_949629185.1. Taxonomy (NCBI): domain Eukaryota; kingdom Metazoa; phylum Arthropoda; class Insecta; order Lepidoptera; family Noctuidae; genus Apamea; species Apamea crenata. The sequence goes on from OX451371.1 coordinate 17,590,497, forward strand.
GGACCAGCCGACATTTTAAATGTATTTTTCTACCTTTCATATTAAAATAGAATAGATAGTTACTCCGTACGTTTATAACGTTTTGTACAAATGGGAAATGAAGGCACAACCTGTGTAATGTCAGGTTTATCATTTCAATTTAGTTTGGAGCCGCAGAGAAATTAAATTGAGAGGATTTGGACTTAATTCTGTGTTGTTATAGTATACTGGTGTATTTTCCATTTAGCTAAGTACCTGAGTGGGTGGATTATATGAAATATAGGTTCTTTGGTGGCCACTTTGAGCAGTTCTACAAACTAAATAATTTAGCATAGATTTTAGCCGTAATGGCTGCTGCCAACAGGTTATCGTAACAACAAGCTTGTTTCTGCATTGAAGCGTTTTCAGAATTCATAGGATTTCCTTTGTTCTAAAGACTATAACAACTTTATGTATTTTTCTTTCTTTGTCTCTTTCTTTTCTAAGGTAATCCGACTCTGGGCTCTTTTTAAATTATATATCGAAATTTTCGATGTTCTAACATTAACCACATATGGTCTGCATTTATAGTTAAACTAGCGAACCGCCCCTGCTTCAGTCACAGTTTTTACGACTTGACGAAACATTGAGATTTCTTTGTCAGATGTAACATTCAGCCTACAAAATGTTCCCACTGCTGGGACACAGGCCTCCTCGCAGTGAGGGGGGGTTAAATATACATGTATTCTACACTTAACAATTCTAGAGTAAATTCTCTAAATGATGAAAACCGCATCGAAATCCGACGCGTTGTATAAAAGAACAACGTGGTCACACAGGCAGACATATTTAATTTATAATATGTACAGAAAATATTATTATCAAAGTACACTTATTTACGTCAAGGTACATCCAAAAACAGTTCTGGAGTGGCGACCGCGTACCGGAAGACGTAGCGTTGGAAGGCCTCCCACAAGGTGGGTGCGAGAAGCACGGAACCGGTCGAAGTGGAGGCGCTTGGGGGAGGCCTATGTCCAGCAGTGGACGTCTTGGGGCTGAAATGATGATGACATCCAAAAAGATTGTGCCTTTACATATATTCAGTAGGCACTTGATAACCACTACACTCGCATTGAATAAATTGAAACAAATTGTAAATATTGAAAATATTTCACATTTTACTGTTAAGTGCTTTACATTTGCAAATTATACTATCGCTCTTTCGTTATACACGACTTTTAATATTATTTTATAGAACCTTTTGTTAAATAATTCGGAATTTATTGAATATATTTCACGGTTATCTGAATAGGAGTTTTAATCAATTGTAATTATTATCCGTTTGGTGTGGATTGTGTGAAAACAAAAGTTTTTATTGGCTAACTTATTACTTAAAATATTAAAAACTGTTTAATTAACCCTTTTTGATATTTTTCTTGTAAAAGGGCAAATGTATGTAAACAGTAACACGAAACGGGAATCAAAACCAAAACTAAAAACAAACGGAACCGCGGTTAGATCTAATAAAAACAAACCGTCTCCAAAAGTGTAAACAGTAAAACCTTTCGAAAAGAATCCAGTCGCGAAGCTAATGCTCCTTTCACACTGCGACAATTTTATCGCACGTTAGGTCGTGGACACACTATCGAGACTCGTGAACGCGTGGGCAGCGGCACCCTAATCATGTTACTTTAATGGTAATTGGAAACTGTACCGTTTGACATTAGAAACTCCATTGATGTTATGGGATTCGGTTACACGGACAAGTTTTGCCTTTGGCGCAAATTGTACTAACTGGCTGAGGGGAGATTTGAAACCATTTTGGTTGATAGTCTTAGTCGGTTCGCTGTTGTTTAAAGTATATTTTGATATTCAATTGTTACTAGCGGCCTGTGTTAAAATTCTATATCTTAGTGTTCGTCTTACGAGTTGTTAGTTTCAAAATGAAGAAATCTTGGTTTTAAATTCAATTTTTTCTTATGCTTGCAGGCAACATTGCGCAATAAGTATTAATAATAATAATAATAATAACCGTTTATTTCAGGTACTAACCCATAGCAATTACATTAATACTAAAATCAGAATTTAAATCTAAATTAAAATTAACATCAAAATTAAAATTAAATCATAATATAAAAACAAATAAAATCAAAAAATTAAATTATTAAAATAAACAATGTCGAAAATAAATAAATAACAATCAAAAGTTAAAAACACATTAGAAACAAAACAAACACAGAATCGACACAACAACAACACATTAAAACCCAAACCTCACAACATAAGGTACACTAATTCCATTAAATACACTCGAGAGCAATGAATCCGGGTCACTTGAAGAATCCTAAAAATCTCGGAAACTAAAAATGCTAGGTTAATGCAATAAATTGTATTTAATAGACAATGTAATACTCCTTAAATGAAGTTATTAAAACTTCTTAGTTATTGTAAAGTTATATCATAAAAAAATCAAATTTGAAAAAGGGGCACTTTCGAAGATGGAACTACGAAATTACAGCATTTGGTTTTGCTTTTGTTTGTAATCTGTCATTTATGTGGGTACATAAACCATGTTGATAGTGCTCTATATTCATTATTCAAGCTGAAATTATGTCGCTTACGCCTGAAGAATGCACCAGAATACTTGCAATGCTGGAAACCGGCCGGAGTCAGCGCGATACAGCCAGGACTGTCGGTGTGTCGCTGTCAACAGTACAAAGAGTTCTCCGACGTTACGAAGAAACTGGTTCTAACCTACGCAGACCAGGAACGGGCAGAACCAGGTGTACCACAGCACGAGAAGACCGATACTTGGTGAACACCATGGTTCGAAATCGCTTTCTCACAGGAACTGAACTCACAAATCAGTTTCGACGCCTCGGAGGAAGTAACCCAAGTGCATGGACAGTAAGACGTCGGCTTGCTGAATCTAACTTAAAACCCCTTAGACCTGCAAACGGCCCTAAACTGGAGCGTGGGCATCGTATTTCAAGACTAAGATATGCCCAGAGCCACGTAAATTGGAGTATTGAAGATTGGTCAAAAGTTATGTTCTCCGACGAATCAAAATTTATGCTCTACAAGCACGATGGAAGTCACAGAGTGTATCGAAGACCAGGGGAAAGATTCAAGCAAGCATGCATCGAAGAAAAAGTAGCCTACGGTGGTGGGTCTGTACTTGTGTGGGCCGGAATTTCTTCTGAAAGTCGCACAGAGCTGGTGATCATAGAAAACGGCTCTTTAACTAGCGTAAGATATGTGGAAGAAATCCTCAATGATCACGTTGGTCCATTTATGGTCAATTTAGGTGAGGATGCTATATTTATGCATGACAATGCCCGACCTCATACAGGCAGGATTGTGAATGACTACCTTCAAGAGATGAACATTACTCGTATGGAGTGGCCAGCGCGCAGCCCGGATATCAACCCGATCGAGCATGCTTGGGACGAGCTAGGCAGATGCGTAAAACAACGAAACCCTCCCCCAATCACGCTTCGTGAGCTCAAAATTGCTCTCATAGAGGAATGGGAGAATATTCCCCAAAATCGTATAAGGAACTTGGTGTACAGCATGCCAAACCGCGTAAACGCAGTAATGGAAGCACGAGGAGGCAATACGAAGTATTAAAATTCAAGAAAATCGTAATAAAGTTCAAAAATTTCATGTTTCCTATTTTTGTTTTAAGGAGAGATCAGCAGTTTTTTTCTTTATGTAATTTTGTGTTAATAAAATGTATGGTGACTCATATTTTTTTTACTTTCATTTAAGGAGTCATTCCCATTGAAGGGGGATTGGGGGTTTCATTTTCTATTAAATACAATTTATTGCATTAACCTATCATTTTTAGTTTCCGAGATTTTTAACATTCTTTAAGTGACCCGGATTCATTGCTCTCGAGTGTATTTCAGTAACTAAAAGATTCTCACATGCACACAGTCGAGTTTGGAAAGACGCCCTGAGTCTCCTCATCAGCCCGTAAAAATCAGTAACTCTGCTCTCAACAAACATGCCAGTCGCACTACACCGCCAGGGTAACTTTAGAATAGCTCTAAAGGCGTTATTATAATTGTACACGAAGAGTGTTGTAAGCAAATTTCGTGTACCTGTACCAGAGTACCACCACCAGTATTACTTACGCTCTTTTTAAAATAATCTAATTTATAATCATTTCGCACAATACGATTGCTCTTAATTTTGATATAAAGTTTTGATTCGATCAGTTACCGTTAGTAATTATTTCTATAAATAGTTATTTCTGATTAAAATCGACTAATTTACGAAGAAAACATATGAGTTACGTGTTTATTGTAGAATGTAATTGGTAATTCAATAATCATGTTATGACTGCGAGTCGTTTATCGAATCGCAGGTAGGCTTAGAGTTTAAGGATCACAAAACAAGACAACAGATACTTTCGTAGAAAAAGTCATATCAAATATAATATTTTTAGTGACCTTATTAACCTGATCTTTTATCTTTTGCATGTTTCTGTGTAGGACGGAGGACTTTTAAGGACGTCCTCAAAAGTCCTCCAACGTTGGAGGGCGTTTTCGAAAGTCCTCTTCTCATACAGAGAAGGCATGCGCATTGATCACATGTCCAGGTTTCCTCAAGACTTTTTCCTACACCGATGTCAGTAATAATAAACCAATACAAAGTTAGAAACTCATGCAGCTAGTTTAAAAATAAAAACACATTTTAATGCAATTGCAATTGTACTCGTATTTAATAAAAATATGCCTTCTTCGAATAACGATATAGGTTTCCGTTTCAAAACGTAAAAGAAAGCGCTTCAATTTTCGTTTTTCGTAGAATGTTCACTACACGTCATGATCTTCTTGCTCAGTGAAACATACGCGCCAAATGAGGCAAACAAGGGGCTTCATGAAGATGTTACACAGCAGGGAAGCTGTAATCACATAAGTACTCCAGAATTCTTTTCAAGTAAAATATTGTTTCGGTGACTACTTATGCTTTTAGGATAGGGTAATATTGTTCTTCGAAAATAGTCTCATTGGCTATGTGGGAGGTGAGATGCTAGTCGGGAGGCTTAGCTGATTTTCCGAAAGGTTTTCCCGATTGATTGCCTCTTAAAATTAATATTACTCGTGTGTGTGTACGCAATAAAAGAAGCAAATATATTTTGCGACGCTTAAATAAAAGGCTGAAAAAAGGAAAATATTTAACCGATCCTCTAAAACCTTAGTGACCATGTTACGATGGACACTTTTTAAATTAATGAACATCAAAAAGTTTTTTGCGGTTCTAATGACCCTTTTTTAATAATTGAGCCTTTTTTAACTTTCTCTCAGTTCTCGTAGTAGCTAAGCTAGGATACCGCGACCGAACTAGTTAGGTTAGATTAGACCAACCACGTGCGACCCGAAATACATATTTAATAAAAACACCCCAAAAAGACCCTAAAATAGGAATTATTTGAGGTTCACAAAAAGAGGCGCAGTCATTACATTAGTTTTACTAACATACTTTTTAAATTGTTCTTACTAATTATATATGGTTTGTGTGAATTTTTATGTGTCATCCGCAACTATATTATTTTATTACATTACACGGAATTTAGAATAGGAATTACGGAACATAGAATAGGGATTATTTGATGTAAATTAAATACATGCGAAAAAAAATTGTCGTCAGTCTGTATCAGCCTTAGCAGTATATTTAAAAGAGCTCCTTATATCCGCCAGGCTGCAACGTTATCCACTGCAGTGCAGTGGCTGCAATAGTCCGCGTTCTTCTCCCCGCGGGACTTAGTGACTCCCAACACTATCCTCCTTTTTAATTGATTTCCATTTAATTAGGATTTTTATTAGAAGCAGTAAATATTCCGAACTAAAGGTTCGTTAAAATTCTCATTGGTTTTTCAATTTTATTTTGGATTAGATAAATGTAGTAATACATTGAAATACGTGGGAGGGATTATAGTTGGATCGGATGAAATAAATTATTTTGAATCAATTTCAATGAGTAGGTATACTTTATTTTTATTTATTTGTAAATTCACAGTAGGTAACTCTAAAAGCAATTAAAATAGTAGACTGTTTGTACCTACGCAATTTAAAAAATCCATGCCGAATGTAAAAAAAAATGGCAGTGGGTAGCCAAAAGTTGTGACTACGCCACGAATTACGTCATTCATTTTTCTTGTATTGTCTGGGTGATCAAAATTTACTACGTGGTGATACTTAAAGTATTTTTATGTAAAATCGTTTAAAACAGAACAGTTTGGCCTGAAGGTAAAATGTTCCCCATTCACTTAACATATGATAGCTTGAAGAGAATCTGATAATGATTTACGCTCAACCAGAAGATCACTGTGGCTGCTGATGATCGCAATGCAATGCAAAAGTTTCATTTTTATTGATCAATAATTTGTATGTGGGGTGCAAACTGTAAATATAAGTTGGTTATTAATAAATAAATTAAAAAAATCTAATAGAACCATAGACGATCCTAATAGAGAAATATGGAAGAAAAAAGCATGTTGCGCCGACACCAAATAAATTGGGATAAGGGCAGGAGAATGATGAATGATAGTCGTAGGTACCAATCAGTATATGTATATTACAACAAGCTTCCCGTAGAATTTAAAACGGTAAATAGCGCAAACTTATTTAAAAATTAATTGAAGACATATTTGACGGAGAAGGTATGTCTGTCTCTCGTTAACATCAGGCATATTTTAATTACTGTGGGCGTACTGTGGGTAGTGTTGGTTATAGCACAATAGAAAAACGGTTTGCAGTTCAAATCAGATTATAATTTACTAACAAGTTAGTCACACTAGCGAATCACACACTGTAGGTACACATTCAACGATACGGAACGCAGACAGTTTCTATGCACATGTTGTTCGTACGATGTCCAATGTTTAGATGATCTCGAGATCTTTTTTTTTTATAAATTGCATCTCGTAGTTGGCCTTGAGAGGCTGTGACTACTTAACCGAACTTTCCCGTGGTTGCCTTAAGAGAACTTACAGCCTCCAGCAAGGGCTTATCTCGAGAGCTCTGCTCACACCGCTTTTGTAGCTGTTGCTCTCGTCCCCCCACGAACTCAGGCTAGACTCTGTCTAGCGCTACGAGATGGCGCTAGCGTTCCGAATAGTCAAACGAATGACTCCAACATATTTATTGAGGCAGGGCTATTACAGTGTCGATGAGTACCTAGATGATAAGCGACAGTCGTAATATTATCGTTCTGGATATTAATTTATTGATTGGAATTAATTTTAAATGGCATAGTTGACTATTATTATTTTGAAATTTTTGCACATAATATCGTTTTTTTTATTTTTTTACGGTGTGTTTTGGTTTGTATTATTTATATTACTCGTATAGATTATTAAATTACATCTTATCTCTAGTAAAATTTCTACACAATGTATATTGTTTTGAAATAAATACTTAATAATACTTTATTGATGCAAGTCCTTACAATTATGCTTAATAAGTTAATATCTAGCTAAATTTCACAATAATAAAGGCGCACAAAAGTTGAAACCTGTGAATTAGGAGTCAGGGTTCTACTGCCACTTGGACACTAAATACCCTATGGAAATTAAGAGCTGGTAAGCTGATATTACACAAATTAAGAGGTCGTTTCCTTTGAAGAGGAAAACCATTTGAAAAACAAAATAAAAGTAAAAAATTAAAAAGTAAAATGACTGTGTGGTTGATTCTGTGTGTGTGACTGGGAATCGTGTGTATTGTTTGCGTTGTGTGAGTGTGTGTGTGTGACTGGGATACGTGTAGGGTTACCAGATGGAAAATTTAAAAGTCCTGACAAAAAGTCTGATTTCCATAGAAAAGTCCTGAGATTTTGTCGCACACGTAATTCAAAACTCTGTGGAAAAATTAGTTATTGATTTTGCGCACATAAGTTGATTCTAACTCTAAAAATATGTTGATTACGTTGATTTGTGAATATATCCAAAGAAGAAACAATTATATGTTTTTCTAGAAGTTGTTTCTTTCTAAAAAAAAATAAAAAATCTGCTGTATTTTATTGAAAATCGAAAAATCCTGAGATTTCCAAAATCTGCCCGCAATCCTGTTAGCAGCCTAAAAATCCTGAAATCTCAGGACAAATCCTGAGATATGGTAACCCTAGATACGTGTGTATTTTTTGTTGTCTTAGGTGTGATACGAGAAGCCTAAGTATATTATGTGAATGTGGTGAATGACTTATGACTTACTTGTAAGAGTAAGTAAGCATGATTTCAAGCACATTTTCACTTTCATCATCGTTGGCCCATCTTTGCCTACTACTGTGCATAGGCCTCTCTTAGCTGCTGACAAAACCCACGCTCCTATGACTCTTCCACGCAGGTTTTCTTTGAAGAAAACCTATGAAAATAATTGATTGCAGTTAACTTCAATAAATAATTTTATTTTAGCCAACAACTGCAATACATTCCATTCCACTGTTCTACATACAATTCTCGAGAGTGCATTGAAGTTCCGCAAAAATTGTGTTTGTATGAAACAATATCGTCAATCATTGTTCTATCGTACAGTCGGCCACCGCGATCCTGCGCCCATTACAGTAATTGAATTGCGAACAATTTGTTTCCTTTGAAGAAATTGTTTATATCTTAACAACAGATTTTACACCACGGTAAAAGTACTCGTTAGCTCTGCCACGTAGCACATAAGGTCCATTTTTGAACTACGATAACTTTTTGAACTGTAAATGAACAATGGTTATAGGAATACTCGGAAGTATTCGGATTTTGATTTATACCCGATAACGGAATTCGCTTATACCCATGAATGCGTAGTAGGAGAATGCGGAAACTGGGAATTTATGCCACTTCTTGTTTCAACTTTAAGTAGGATTGAGACAAGCGATGCTGTGGCTATTGAATGGGATTAAAAGACTTAGAAATTTGGTCGTTTTGGTAGCAGGAACCGGAATGCGAATCCTAATAACAACAAGACAATTAGAGTTGAATATAAGATTAATTTAATTGATTAGTTTAGAAGCGTTTGACTGCTTAAAATAATCATAACTGCAAAGTAAAAAAAAACGGTAAACTTCAACGCGGTATTAAACATAGAGACATACTTAAAAGACAAGCTTAGTTTTTGTTGAACCTGATTTTACTATGGCTCCAAACGTTCACATAAATTGACAAATTGTATGGAGCAATTGATTTTTGTTCGCGATTTCCGTGTTAAAAGTTGATCACCAAGATGAGTATGACTTGTAGTTTTGCAGGATATTGCTAATCCATTGTTTTGTTTGTTCGAAAATTTTGTCTGCTGAACAAAATAAATACCGCAATGAATGTGGTCGAACTGTTAAAATGAAAAACATTGCTACTGTCAGTGTGTACGTAACTACCCCGCGGCGCTGGTCGTTTTATGACGTGCAAGTGACATTGAACCTTCGTATGATAAAGAAATTACGAGGTCGAGTATACAATGACCCCGTTTCAGGTTTAGGGTCAACAGATACTAAGGTTGTATAGGTACTCGTATATGCCACTAAAATACAAATTATGTTCACGTTTCACGATGAAAGTTTTACGAACTGAAACTATAATATTTGAACTTATTTACACCTGATGAAGGTCTGCCCTATACTTGCCTGGTACCTCTCATCATCATTTCAGCCGGAAGACATCCACTGCTGGACATAGATCTCCCCCAAAGACTCCCTCCCGCCACTTCGACCGGTTCTGTGCTTCCCGCATCCAGTGGATTCTTGGAGGTTTTCCAACGCTAGAGTATCATAGCGTGGTAACTATACTAAACTCAATCATTACAAAATACTTAGAAGTTGATATGTCGAAAATTTGTAGTGTCATAAGTGCTGAAATCGTTTTCGCGCACATATTCATTGCCCCAACATTCTGGCGCGTCGGCATTTCGTGGTGCTGACCAAGTTGTGAGTTGTGACGTCACGCCACTCGTTTTCACGTCCCACTCGAGTAACTTGCGTTACGGCTAGTTTATGTGCTGGGAAGTTTGTGTGGAGCTGGCTTTATAGTATGTAATGTAGAGTAATGCGACTGAGATAGTGAGTGTGTGCGTGAGCATTGGTTGGTTTTAACCTAGTTTTTGAGATTACTTGCGCTTAAAATCGCCCAATTAAGAGTTAATAGGTTTGGATTTCATTGGTTAAACGACGCCTAAGGGCCCTTTTGTTAGGACACGGTACGGTTGAGGTCTGCCCTGCTTAGGCGGAGCACCGCCGTGTCCTCGTAGAGGCAATCGGCAACGGCGGCGACCTCTCGCGTCCGGACCTGGTTCAAGCCATGGTCCGGGGCGAGAGGGAGTGGGAGGCAGTCACCTCCTTCTGCGAAGCAGTCACGCTAGCGAAGGAGGTGGCGGGAAGGCTGAGGGAGAACACCTCACGCCTCAGCCGCCGCGGGAGACGCTCCGGGCGTCGGGAGCCACGTGACGACTCCCGGCCACCATAGGCGCGGGCCTGCGGGCGGAGAGTAATGGGTAACTCACCGTCCAATCAGAACCAGGCCCGTGCCGGACGGTGCGTTGTGTTCCACACGCGCCTCAAAGAGATATCAGCAGATGACGGGGCCCGATAGGGCCGAAGCCTGCCAGGGCAACGGGATCGTCCGAAAGGGTTACCGCTGCCCTGGAACAGAAAGGGCTAAGGAAGGAACACGGGTGGGTTTTAGTCAGTAAGAGTCTGACACTCCCTTCCGCTCCACCCAGAGCGGGAGGGGTCATTTGATGATTTCCCATCCAAAACAAAAAAAGGGCCCTTTTGTTTTTGTATAGTTTGTTTTAGTTAGTCATTAAATTTAGTACCTAGTGTAAATAGTTCGTTATCTAACCATACAATAAAGGATACTTCTTCGTTGAATCTCTTTTACTCTACTCAACGTCGCCCCAAGAACATCAACTAGAGCTGTAAGTTTTTCGGGGAAACATCTTATTACATACATCGCGCTACTACGAGAAACGGACGTATCTACAGGCTTAATCAATACACATAAACGCATACATCATTCATCATAAACCAAAGCACTAAAGCTAGACACCCACAACAATTAGGCCACACCTGCCGCGCCGCTAAAGTGCCAGGCGTGAGTAGCCGTGACGTCACCGCCAGCTCGCACTTACCTCCAATCCTTTGCGATATTAATCTCCTTGAGCGCCGCTTAAGTACGACACCAGATTAACTGTAGCACCATTAAAACAGCGGAAATAGAACATTTCTAAAACAAGGCTTATCTAATCCTATTGAGGAAATCCTCATCACTGTTATTTCAGCCGAAACACGTCCACTGTTGGACATAAAGCCCCCCAAGCGTCACCACATTGACAAGCCTTGTGCTTCTTGCAATCCAGGACGAAACGAACCAACGAAGTTAAGGTAATATGCTTAAAAAAACGAATGTACCTTATCAGTAATGCAGGCCACTTTTAGTACCTATAGGCTACACAGGCTGCAAACTACGGACCCGTTCTCAGGTCAGCTCAGAATAATTCCCCAGATTGATAGATCCTAATTTCACATAGAGGAAGACTTTTATCCAAGGTAGAAGTAGCAGGGCGTTGGAAATGTAAGTAATGTCTATCGGTTGGGCCATTTATCTCCGAAACGGCTGGACCGATTAGTGCGGGCTCCTCTAATGGTTTGTGGCGTTAAAGTAGTGCTGTAGGTAAACCCGCTTTTAGGGCAATCCCTAACAACAGATTCACCTACCTATAGCATTGGGGGGTTATTTACTGTTGGTTTGGTCCTGCTTGACTAAACACTGCGTTACTGTAAAAAGTTTTATTGTTGCTTGAAGTATTTCATTGAAAAATATTTCTGTTTAGAAACAACTTCAACGAGGTTTTTTAAAAAAATTCTGAATGGACCTTCTCTTTACCTCGATCACACCTGATGGAAAGCGATGGATGAGATGTATGATGGAACGAGCGTGCCGAGAAGATGCCTGTACACTCTTGCTATGAAGGCAGCCGGGTTAAATAGTTTTTCATATATCAGACAAAATACCAGAAAACGTAAGTACGTGCGTTCTGAAGAAGTAGAAACGCTTCCTTGTGCAGCAATTGGTTTGAAACACAACAAATGCCGATGGCTGTTCCAGGTCTGGCAATTTCTGTTTAACAAACACACCAACGAATAGAAAAAGGAGATTTCTAGTATGGGTTTGCGTTTTGCTAAACAGTGATACCATCTTCTACTTTGTTTCTCTTCATGTTTGCAGCAATGCCAGTATTTTTCTGCACACATTCCAAGGAACATCAGCCCAGGTTCTTCCACCGCGGACTGTATGGCGTCACCACGTCAGGGTCCACAGAGCCGTGTGAACACGACGTGACGCGGCGTCGGGCCGCGAGCTTAGCTCACACCTTCATATTTACCAGCCCTTTATCTTCTGAAGTAAGGCAATTGCAGAAGTCCTTCTATGTCTATTTGAGGGGTATCGCGTTACCCAATAACTGGGTTTTGGAATCAGATAGTCAGTCGCTCCATGTAAAATATTGGTACTCAGCTGCATACTGGCTTACTGGAAACCGACTCCAACGTAGTTGGGAAACATTTAAGTAGCTAATGATGAGTCATCTTCCATCGTATTGATTTGCCTCTATATCTGAAAGATCATTTGTTTGATAATAACCAGCCCCCTTTAGTTAGAATGAAATTCTAGCCATAATCTCAACGTTTGATAAATACGTCGATCATGGCTTGAATCTTACTTTTGTAATGAAAATGGTGGACACGTTCGGGCCAACCTCTTGCCCCGAAAGTGTACACCATACCGTCTCCTTTCCACCGTGGGTTAGTAGGGATAATAACAGTAGAAATAAATCGTTTTTTGTACGAGTATGTGATAGTTTTCTTTAATATTCAACCTTACAATGAAATGTAACACGTGCACGGGCCTTCTGAACAGTTTATATTCAGTGTTCTCCCTAGACAGACCTTGTTTGCACTAAGTATGCATCTAAGATGATGCGTGTTAAAAGGCTGGTCTGTGTCACTTAGCTAAATTTTATTAAGACGGCTGGCAGTTCTTGGTGACTTGCGGGGTCAATTCGGAGGAGTTACGAGGGGTTCAAGTGACTTAGCTTGTAAAATTCTTGAAGTATTTGATATGGTTGAGTTGGATGGGCGGAAAGGAGGTTACATACTGATATCGAAGCAAATAGGTACAGTCAGCAGCAACCCAAGAGAAACCTTATTGTAACGACAATATTTAAATGTTGAAGAACTGCGTGTATTTAAGTTAATGTGATAAAGTATAAATCGCCATGCTATGCCTATTAGACAAACTATTTAAATTCTAATTTATTTAAGACGTCTACTAGGCCTCAATTTGTGATTTAAAATATAATTACAATAGGAAAGTAAGATACACCATAGCTTAAAGACTATGATTACGTATTTATAACAAGTCGTAAACCTATTACTAAGAAACAGTTCAGTTAATTTTCTACAAGAATTAAATATCAATGACATAAATATTAAATTCACGACCTTTACCTTTGATATTTAACCATTTTCACAAAAGTTATAATTTGAGCTTGTAAATTGTAATGAAACGCTATAGTTTTTCCCGCGAGTAATTGACGTGTGACGCGTTGCGGTACGGTGCGGTGCGATGCGACGCGGCGCGATGATTAACGAGCGAATTGTAAAGACTCACTTGAGCGTTATCCCTGATAGTTCGAGAGCTCACGAATTTAAGTGTTTGGTGATCTGCTCGACATGCAATATTTAATTAATACGTAATTTTTTTTGTTTTTGCATTTCATAATGTTATTACGTCTCATTTTTGTATTTTTTTTTAAACTCTTGAGTTCAAAGTTGTTGTTCATCTCAAGCAACCAGCGAGTAAGCGAACAAGTAAGTCAGGAAGCGACACCAAACAATTCATCAAGTCCGGCCTCATCTAGTTATAATAATAAAATTACGTGTCCAGGATTTATTTTTACAAAATAAAAGTCATTCATCAGCCTTGTCAGCGTGGTTTAGACTGCCTGAGCGGCCAAGGACATGCCTTATTGTTCTTGAATTTCTCAGGCCAACCCTAATGATGTGTTCTGTACGTCGCCAGCTTCCAAACTAAGAGTATAATGTGAAACCCGCTGTCTCCATACATTATTATTTATTCACTTCGTTATAACGCTTATATCCTAACAAAGTCTAGACTCTAGCCTTTGTGGATCCCGTTACTTAGACATCGGATTAAATATGTAGCTTCATAAACGACTAGGACAGGTGTTATCAACCAAGCTAATCTTACGGCAGGAATAGTTGGAGAATTTTTGATGAAGATTTTAAATATCGGTTTGACGCTAATAGTTAATTGTAAACGCGAACATCAATTAATTTATTGTGACGGATATACTCGTATACGGCATTAGTATTGCAATGACGTGTTTAAATAACTTAACACCTGGACAGAAATATGAACTACTTTTATGTAAAAACTTTCGTGGCTAACTGGGTCAGGAATAGAATCCGCAACGAAGTGATCCAGCACTTCCAGCAGAGAAACAATGCTGTCGACATAGCTCACAGAATAAGCAGGCTGAAGTGGCTGTGGACCGGCCATATTAGCCGTAGAACCGATGCCCATAGGGGTGGACGTGTTCATGAGTGGAGACCGCGAATCCGCAAAAGTAAGGCAGGACGCCCTCAGGCTAGGTGAAGCAATGATCATCGCAGTGTGGCTGGTGGCAGCTGGATGAGAGTTGCCGAGAATTGAGCTCAATGGCGTGCAATTGAAGAAGCTTATGTCCAGCAGTCTAACAAGTAATAAAATATAATTTTCAATGCAGTAGTCCGCTCAGTGCCGTAGCTTCAAAAGGTATTATGTGTCCGGACTTGATAAAGGAAAGAATTTTAAAACTGACGAAAATATGAAAGACTTGACTTGGCAGTTATATTTTCCAGCCGTTTGGGGTTGAAACACTAGGGTCATGGGGTCCGAGTGCGCACTTGGTTTTTCGAGACATATTTATCGCAAAACGGTTAGGCGATTCTTCACGTGACCAGAGAGCTAATTTGTTGGCCAAAATTAATAGAAAAAAAAACTTTTTACAAACCAGCTTTTATTACCTACTTGTTAATAAAAAGAACTAAAAAGTGAAAAATAATTTAAACCTGATAAGAAAGAAATAAAATCGTGTTATATTGTGATTGCAATAGAAAAATAATGAAGGTGTAATATGCTAAATGTTCTTTAATGTTTCATCAAAATGTAACACGCTTTTATTTATTTTTTTAAAGTTTAAATTATTTTTAACTTTTTAGTTCTTTTTATTAACAAGTAATAAAAGCTTGTTTTTAAAAAGTTTTTTTTTTCTTTTAATTTTATTTTTAACTTTTTAGTATTTTTGATGTGAGAGTCACTACGGCGTAGGTCGTAGCGCGTAGCAGCGTTTTTCTGTTATATGCGTTTACTCCACTTAAGCTACCCGTACATAATCATCACCACCCTGGTTACCATCTAGCACCAGAGTACTCGTCAAGACGAATCAAACTAGCCCAAGCTCGATGGGATCTGGTCGAAGCTTATTTAAAATAACCACATGTAATCGGCGAAGAAGAAGAACATAGGCCGGCCTATTGTGGTCCCAGTCCTGGGCAACGGCCTGTTCTCATACAGAGGAGGCACTAGCAAGCATTGATCACCACGCTAGCTCAAGACAGGCTGGTGACTTCAGACTTATATTAACTATAAATCGGTAATCGGTGAAGGAAAATAAGATACGGTAGAAGGATACGATAGAAGGATACCTGGGTATCCTCACGATGTTTTTCCTTCACCGATGTCAGTAATGGCTAAGATGAACTTAGAAAGTACATTTATTGAAAAAGGTATTGGTACTTGCCTAGACTTGAATCCACAACCACTTGCAGAAAAGCGAGGCCTTTACCTACTGTACCTTAGCATTAAGCAAAGCATAATTAGCCCACAATGTTCCCACACTGAGAGGAAGTGGGCTGTAATCCACCACGTGGGCCCAGTGCGGGTTGGATATCACATATAGGTATGTCTTTGAATTTTTGGTTCTAGGATATGCCGATTTCCTTACGATGCTTTCCTTCACCGTTTTGAGAGCAATGGTGATGAAATAACTTTCACAAAGTAAAGTGCCTATCTGGGTTCGAACCCACGACCTACAACTCGTAAGTCGCGACTGTTACCTCTTAGCCCCCACTAACCTAACCTCTGCACTCTGTACCTTAGTCAAAGGTTTATGTCGTTAAAAAAAATGTTGCAAAAGCGTTTTAAGTTAATAACTAACTCACGACTTTACCACAAGCTCGTTGTAACTAACTAATCTTACTTAGGCATACACACGTTTTGTATCTTCCAAAAAGTACCTACTAGGATAATATAAAACTGCTACATCATGTAGAATGTCGACCCTAGTGTGCTGAATTGTTCAGTGGCCAATATTTCAAGTGCAATCCATCAAGACGATAGGCACCTAGGGCCGGAAATACATCAAGAACTGTTCAGGGCACTATCATCGCTTACTGTAACCCTGGTACTAATAGCACACCTGTGCCATACCAGGGCTACAATAAGCGATGATAGTGTACACACAGGTTGTGCATGAATTTTTATCATCTTATCTATTTAATTCTCAATTCTTTGTAGATTACCATAATGTATATAGTTGGTAGACAAATAATTATAATAATCATAATTATGGACCTAGTCGGGTCATAGATCAAGTAGGAAAGAGGAGGAAGAACACTGGGTGTATAAAGTGATAAATTGTATTATTTGACGGCACGGTTGGCGCAGTGGTTAAGCGATTGACTGCTGCGCTGCGTGTCGCGGGTTCGATTCCCGCACGGAACAAATATTTGTATGACCTACATGTATTTGTTCCGAGTCTGGGTGTTTTTCTATCTATAATATGTATGTATTTACAAAAAAAAAATGTATATAAGTAGTTTATCAGCCATCTTGTTACCATAACACAAGCATTAGGTTGCTTAGCTTGGGACAAATGGTGCTGTGTGAAATGTCCAGGGATATTATTATTATTATTAGTTAAGTAGTTAGTTATACTGTTTTATTAATACAAAATTGAATTTAGGGATTATAATTGTTGTTTTATAAATTATATACATTTATTTCCTGCATTCCTCCTGATTTCCAAGGATATTCACAACGCTTTTCGATACTATAATATCGCGTCAGGTTTGAACTAGTTACGTTTGAAAATGAGTAAGGTATTTTTATTTCCGAGGAATCTAACGTCTAGTGTGGTTAAACAGCTAGTATCTTCTTAATTATTTCACATCTATCACAAACCTATTGGCACCTCTTCTCACGCCACGCCCACGCCCACGCCACGCACCTAAAACGCGTGTATTAGGTCGACATTAAATCGAGCCTTTGTTAAATTAAAATACGTGAATTCTTCGCTGCGGTTGCGAATTTAATCAAGTAGGGAACGTAAAATCCTAACCGAAATTGATGCGAATATTTTATTAAAACTTTCAATTGTTGCTAAATTTTGGAGTTATTTGAAGTATCTCTAAAACCTGATAGACTATTTATTGTGGCGGTACTATTCGGGTTTAGTTTGAAAATGTTTTTTTTTTAATTTTTTGTTATCAATCCAGTTCTGCTTTGGTAACAGCTGGGGTTTTTAACCATTCTCATTTTTTTGCTCACAGTACCTTGTTAACTATTTAACTTTAATAGATGTAATTACATCCTACGTAACAGAAATATAATCATTGACCAAGCATCTTCACCAGGCCACAACCTCTTTGCTATCGCCGATGAAAATGTTACCGAGTTTTATTCAGGCAACACTCCTCACTCAGTTTTTGGACTTGCCTTCACTTTTATGAGCCTTTTTCCAGGATCATTGGGTCTTGTAGGTAGTTTAAATAGGAACTGTTGAATGCTGATCATAAGCACCCCAATGACAGCGTGCGTAACGCAC
This sequence comes from Apamea crenata, assembly GCA_949629185.1. NCBI lineage: Eukaryota > Metazoa > Arthropoda > Insecta > Lepidoptera > Noctuidae > Apamea > Apamea crenata. Next base: position 17,608,391 of record OX451371.1, read on the forward strand.
TATCAATCATAATCTAAATCATTTTGACGGATTTTGCTAATCCATTGCTTCATATGTTCGAGAAATTTGTCATCTCAACAACGTAAATAACGCAATGAATGTTGTTGAACTGTCAAAAGGAAAGCCATTTCTACTGATAATGTGTTCCACAATGACCCCACCGTACATGATCATTTTCTATTACAATATCTGCAGCAGATGGGTGATTGTTGATCATTCTCTATTACAATATCTGCAGCAGATGGGTGATTGTTGATCATTCTCTATTACAATATCTGCAGCAGATGGGTGATTGTTGATCATTCTCTATTACAATATCTGCAGCAGATGGGTGATTGTTGATCATTCTCTATTACAATATCTGCAGCAGATGGGTGATTGTTGATCATTCTCTATTACAATATCTGCAGCAGATGGGTGATTGTTGCTATTAGTAGACAAGAAGACACAACCCATCTTTTTATTAACTTAAGACTGCCTGTGGATTGAAAGTCCTCAAACCACTAAATGACTGTATGATAAACAAAACAGTATTCAATCACAGCCATGAACAAAAAACCTACGCAGATTCAATGCAAAGCTCAAGAAAATTGAAACGTCCCGATCACTTACATAACTAGCTAACAAACATTTACTTAAGGGGAATCTTAATTCCGTCCAAGGTTTGCGATCAACAGAGCGACCACAACTGTTTAAAATGCAGACTTCGGTTTCAACCAGTTTGAATCAACAAGAATTTATCCTTAACGAATTTGTAACTGAGTTTGGTTACATTGAAACTGAGACCGATGGAAATTGTCTTGCCTTGACCTAGAATGTACAGTTTACGAGTGTCTTATCTTGCTCTGGATCCATGGATCTGGCTTTTGCTTGATCTTGCTTTTGGCTAAACTTAAGTGAATATTAATAATATAAATGATGCATGCCGAATGGTGAAATATGGCTGAGCTTTAATATATTTTAACACCTACTATACCCATATTTGCAAAATAAAAATGTCCATTATAATCTAACAAATAACAATTTAGTCTTCGATGTTTTTATTGTTATTTATCAAGATTGCCACTCAACACAATCGTCGCCCATGGTGCCAATAGATTCGCCCCCTATTACATTGGAGTTAAGCTGGCGACATGTTGGTGTACTATCGGAACACCTCTGTCTAACCCCTTGAAAACAAGGCGTGATGTCATGGTATGTTATAACCGACTTAAAATTAGATACCTATCTACCTTCTTCACTTTTACCTGACCACGCGACAGCAAAGACAGGGTTATGTTTTTATGGCGAAAGTATCTAAGTATATAATGTATCTTTATAAGTATGTGGGTATCTTTAAACCCTCGAGGCATCCTAACGGCCGAATGGATTTGAATTCTTGAGGACAAAACGTGAGGCCAAAAACCCCCCTGCAACTAAAAAGTTCAAACAGTTGAATCTTAAAAGTTTACAGATACTTTCTACGCACTTTTAAGAGTTAACTGTCTTTATATAGTAATCAAAGCGAATCACTAAGCACGTCCACTCACTACGCTTACTGGCTCCGAACCCGAAGACCTGAAGGGATAGAACGTTCACTGCACTGTCACTGCATTCGTCAAAGACAATATAAACCTTTATTTTTTCTAGTAGGCCATTCAACTTTTGAACGTAAAAAATAACAAGAAAATATAATTGAAAACGTGACGTTGGCGAGCGCTAACCACGGACTGTGGCTCGTAAGTATTGACTACGTATCAGCCACCGTGGACAGGGTGGCTAAGTAGAACATTGTTAGTTATACTGATGCCTGGGATTGACATCATTGACAGCTCACGTCACCTGTTTTCACGATGAGGTTTTTGAATATCGACAGGTCTACAAGCTAAAACCCAATTACAACAAAAACGCCAACTAAAAACATAACCCTTTTGGCTTTGAAGTAGTCGTTTACTACTTCCTTGGAATACATTATAACTCAGTAAACATAATACATTAGTTTTACATCAACAAAATAACTCGTAAACAACTAATATCCAGAATCATGTCATGCATCTTTCTAAATATCATTCTGAAAATAAATACATTTCCATAAAATTTTCCCACTTAGATCGAAACAAATCAACAACAAATCGTCACTAAAATTTCCCGACAAATTGATATCCCGGTACCGATACACCGGTATCGACACCCGATCTCGAATTCGAACTGTTCGCTATCAGCTAAACTTACTTGTCCAGTTTGTCGGCAATTTCGCTCACTTGCTAATTACATTTCGGTATCGTCGTGCGAAATGGAATGTTATCCCATGTAGTGGCGTGGTTGGGGACTGAAAGTACGGATTGTAAATAGAAGGTACAAGGGCCCCTGTTTATAATAAAACGGTTTCGTTTCTTTATTTTTAGTTCTTCAAGAACCAGGTAGTGTTTCTACAGACAATAAGTAGACTCTCACTAATTCTCACTCTCTCTCATTTGTTAGTCTAACTCAAAACTATTTGGTCGGACAGATTATCACAACGGGATATCTCTTGGTTAAATTCCACAGTTAGATAATAGATTACTAGGGCCAACCTGCCCCGACTGACTAGCCGCGGGTCGGTTGCGGTCGTGGGTTCGAACCCAGGCTATCGCTGTACTTTGTGTAAATAATTTCATCACCACTGCTCACAAACCTGTGAATAAAAACATCGCGAGGAAACCGGCATGTCCTAGAACCAAAAATTCGAAGACATGTGACATCTACCAACCCGCACTGGGCCCGCTTGGTGGATTCTGTAATCCACCAAGCGGGCCCAGTGCGGGTTGGCCGTGGATGCATAAGGACCAAAATAACCTCAATCCTTAAATTGACTCCTGCAGGAGACGCCATTAACTCATAAAGCCAAACATATTTCACTTGCCGCTCAGCTAACAAAAATATTAAATACCACTTTATCAATTCACTCATAGCTTTTACTAACAAAAACAAGGAAACTCAACATAAATAAGGGGGAAACACTTTCTTAACAATATATCAGCCGCAGAACGACGTGTATTGGGCACATCGTCAGAACACAACACTTTTAAAAGACAAAGCCTGTAAACACACAAACAAAGCCGCAGACATGAGAAAGCTATTTGTTACGTCCGAGTGTTTGATAAAAGCGATGCAAATAAACATGTTCCTAGCCATCGACGGTTCTTTGCATACATTTCAGTTATGGTGGGACATTTGTCAATGGATAATGCGTTGCCAGCGATATTCATGGTTCCGTATATCGGCGTGTGCATACATTTCACAGAACGCCGACTGTTCGGTAAACGTGATACATGGCTCCTCTAAGACTGTATTCCCTTTTGGTGTTAAAGATAGCGGCAATTATTGGCCCTTAATATGTTTCCTATGATAATTCGGTATATATCAACGAATTCCTTTGAAGAAGGCACGCGGAATGGGGTTTTGATGGGATTATGTCGGGATGCTTTTTACGGTAGGTACAGGGAAAATTGAAAACATTGAGAAAACATGGAAAGCGAATTATTTATTATAACTTTATGCAAAAGTGAAAAAATACTGTGCAAAGGCGGACTTAATGCCCGAGGCATTCCTACCAACCAACCTTAGGGTGATGCAGAGACAAAACGAACAGGGATGACTCGCTCAGAAATAACTATGATGCTGATAACTTCAAAAAGACATCGTTGTTATTATTATTGAATGGCAATATCCTTGTCCAAGTAATGGATAATTAATGTAAACAACCGGAAATAAAAAAGTTCGACGATTCTTCATCAAAAGTTATCAAGCATTATACTATTGTATTCGTTTCGGATTTATCAACGAAAACCGTTAATGATAAATGATAAATGATTTGATAAATGATTTATATATATATCTAATTAAGAACAGCTCATCCTTAAATTAGAGCTTACAAAATCTGTAACCCACCACCACACGATATTAAATTCACTTAAGGTGGATGCTCCAAGGTAGCCCGCGAAATTCAAATTTTCTTACGTTTTTTACAATTTGGTGGTCAGTACTAAGTTGTACGTTGATTAAAATATGATTCGCGGCCGTAATAAATATGTATTTACAGAAATATAATCCCAATTTATTTGTGGTCGGTGCAACATCTCTTTTTGTTCCATGCTTCTCTATTAGTCGTCAGTTCCGCAGTCACTCCCGTTCTAGCCATATCATGTTTCACATAGTACATAGTTTCTTTGGTCTTCCCCTAATATTTTTCTTGTTATTCAACTAAAAATACGTAAGTACGTAAGTTTTGGAACAGCAAAGACCACCGTAAAATAAATTCTAATAACAAGTTGGCCCTACTGTATTTTATATATTATATTATTTCTAGATCAATTACAGGTAGGTAGAATATATACATGTTGCAAGATAATTGGCAACAATCTGCGAAGATCCTAGGATATTTGCAAAAAACCGGATTATTGGAAATAAGATTTATTTTCGTAATAATACAAACTAAAATCAGGATTTTTGCAAACGTGTTCGCAAAGATTAGATTTTTGCAATTATGCAGCGACGTACCTACCTATATAACTACCAAACAATTGCAGACTTCCAAAACCAGACAGGTACCCACATTTCGTGCCGCTTCCATATAGACGAACAACCTATCGCCAGACATCAATAGACGGATATTCACCCACCAACATACGTATAGCAGGGTAGGCAGAGCTATCGCACCGACGTCCTTTTCACGGCGACGGGAATTAGTGAGCTCCCCTCGGAAATTGCATATTACTCGCTTCACGTCAAACGGAGCACAAGATAACGTAAATTTAAATTAGATTATAACCATCCTGTGACTGTAAACAATCCAACGAAGAAATCTTTGTTTGAATAATTACCCTTTTGGTGTCGATCCTTCGATCTTAATGACAAGGACCATGGGCACTTTTGTATATAGATCCTGCTGATCATGAAAACTGTACTTTTTTTTTCATTCTATGAAAAATATGTTCAAAACTTCGAGCTTTTAATTATTAATGAACTTCCAGTTAGGTATCTACATATAACCTAAACTCCTAACTAAACCTAACCTTTGGGTACAGACAAAAAGACTTTTATAAAAACATTTCTCTTAGTTAACAAAGAAATAAATAGATTTTTAAACATAACCAAACAAGTATTTAAGTTACGAGTAAATGCACCGGACTGCCTTTAGTAGTTTAAATAAAACTCTAAATGCCAACGTATTGGAAATAAATAGGTCGACATGTTGGCAACCTGCACTCTCAACCCTTAGTTTTTTGTTTCTGTTTACAGTTTGCATCCGGCTGTGGGACATTAAGTAGCATGTACGAATGGCTGCTCAACTGGCAATGCACAATGCACATAAATAACCACACCTGAAATGTTGTTGAATACACTGAATTGATTTGAATGTTGAGTAGCACGAGTATGTGTGAATTTTATATCAATTTAAAATTGTTAGTTTCAATTTAATTAATTGTAATGGACCGTCTGAAAAATTGACTTATTAAAATTCACATAAGCACTTTAATAGTAATTGTGTAAATACAGTTGAACATTATAATACTCATTGATTGTCATTACTGAATACTTTTGAAATTACATAATTCAATTCAAATAGTTCCCGAACAATTCCCGAACATAATCTTTAAAACAACGAGCATTGATCACCACACCATCAGCTGGGCCCTAATCACTATGACCACTTAACGATTCCTTACTCCGACACCACGTCAATTCCTTAGCTAATCACGACATCTGCTATTAACGTATTCTCTATGACACAATGAACGAAACCGCGCGAGAAACGTGAAGGTGACGTAGTTTGAACTGTCAAAATACCACGCTTGACAACCGTACGTGGCTTGCACGTGGTAAGATTTCGCGTGGAGTATTATTACCATACAGAATGGGGGTCCTGGTGGCGGTGGCCAAGACACCATTGAGTCAAGGTTTCCTTACTAAGTTTTATTCTATTAGTACCTAGTATTCGTAATGTCAGAATACCTACTCGTATTAGTACTGGTATTTAGCTGCATCCGGTTAGACTGGAAGCCGACCCCATTATAGTTGGGAACAGGCTAGGCAGATGATAATGAATGTCAGAATACCTATTCGGACAAAATAAAGTGCCAAATTCGACAAGGCACTGTACATAAAAGTCCAAATTCAATATCCAAATACATGCAAACACATTTAGCCGACGTACTCGGAAACAAACAATTCTATATTTCTTTAGAATAGAAAGAATTTTTGGATTATGTTCGGCAGTTTGGAAGTTATAACGATATTTGTGTGCCAAGCGCAGTGCGGCCGGTTCGCACACGCGATGCCTCAAGATAGCCGTGAATGAAGGCGGCTGATACACGCACGGGGCAAGTTTGTGCAGTAAGCCACTTACAGGGTGTTACTGCAGACACTGAATGTGTTACGAGCGAATGGAATGTACTTGCTTGTTATGTTGTTCGTCGTCTCGGAAGTTGTGAAGCGTGAGAATTTATGGACAGATTTATGATACGGAAACATTGAACTCTTTTGAACGTAAACATACATAGATGCCTCTTTCTAGATCAATCAAATGGCAAGATTAAGAAGTTGTTTGTACAACGCTACTTCTCTCTCACTCGGAGCTTACTAGATACTTACTAGACTCTTCGTTTTTTTTTATCAACCTGTATTTTCCCACTGCTGGGCATAGGTCTCTCCCATAACATTCCACTGTTCATTGTGTATTGCCTTCTCCGGCCAATCGCCATTAGATAGTTATTAAGAACTTATTATTATATGTAGTTATAAGTGATTGATGCAACTGCAGAGCCTACTAAATGAGCTCCTTTTAAATAAACCCACTTCGCTTGACATTTTCTAATGAAACATTAATTGGTGAGTTACCATACACTCTTAGGCGCCGTTCTATTGCCATCACTCGCGCGATGATGCGTCCGTCCGACGAAAATGATTGTGCGGCCGTGCGTTCAAACATACGGATATCTACTGAAGGTTGTGCGATCATGCGATGCGACCAAATTGTTTAATTTTTGTCGCGCGATCATTTTCGATCGATGACAAACGATCGACGATAGTTTTCTCATCGTGCGATCGGTTTCATCGCACGATGAAATCGCATCGCATCATCGCACGAGCGTTGGCAATAGGCCAACGCCTTATAGTACCTAGATCAGCATAGGTATATTTAGATTGACAGTGGAGTGTCTTGAATTTCGCTGTATTGCAACTTCTATCAGCTTGACTTGCCCTGCCCATGATTAGGATACGGGCCCTGCACAACTAATTGGGTTTTCTTAAGCTCTTATTATATTAACATAACGTGTGCCAACACTATGTAGCACACGAAGGCGCCGTGTGAAGACATAGTTATGCACACAGGACGCCGGCACTACCTAACGACAGACGTGCTGCGTCGCCATGACCGGCGCGCGTAGAACTCGCTCTAAACAGATAGGTACAGAAGGTGAGCTTCTTACAACGACCGAATGCGTACGCTCACATAGACACGTGTCTAACCGCACACGCAACTAGTTAGGTCGAGACACCATAGATTAGGTTGTTTAAACCGGCCAAGCAGCCCCACGGACTATTAACCCTCGTATGTGAACGTACGGAGATCTAAGCATAATAGTTAGTCAGGCGAGTGCCAATAGCCGGGTCCACGACGAATGAGACGCCATTGGCCGCACAACTACGAGTAGGTCGCTTAGATCGCTCTACGTATACACGTGTCTATTTGTACGTCAGTCAGGTTTCCCTAATTGTAAGGAGTTTCTTTCAGAGGCTTCTGCACCTACCTATGTCGTGGCACTCACCACGTCCCGGATTGAGATCGATTCCCAGCTTCACGAGCATGCTACGTGATCCTGAAATCCTTATCATTCATCTTTTTAGCAAGAATGGCGCATCTTAAAGGAGTTCTTAATCTACTTTCAATAATCCAACTAGCACCCGGTTAGAGCATTGGGTACATGGCTCATAAATTCATAATAGTTAGTCCTCATTGCATTTGGGCATCTTGACTATGTAGTGAGAGAGAGAGTGCCTACGAAGTAGACGGAGTTTTTTTTTCTAATAAACTTTGTTGCCTAAATTATTGGCTAAGCTATGAGATGGCCCTTATAAAATTTGTTTACATTATTATTGTAAAAGTAACATGTTATAGTAAGCGAGTGGCAACAGTGACAAAAGCTTGTATGCCTCTGGCCAGTGTTGAGGTGTTTTCATAATAATCATTGTACCTAGTGACCTGCAACGGAACGGTTTGTCTGCGATAACTTGGCATACCGATTGTTATTTTCGTGCTGTGTCCTGGGACACATAGTGAAAGGTCTTCCAAATAAGAATTTCACTAGGTTTGGCTTGTGTTGTGAAATGTGTTGTGACTCCTAAAAAAATAACGTCTGTTGTACACTGACACCTTACCTAATGCCACTAAACTTCTACATAATAATGTAGTTTACTTTCTATGTATAATATCCTCCGGACCGATGTTGGTCACGGTGGCCAATCTCAACGGAAATTAGCCAGGTAAGCAGAAGATATTATAATGCACAAGTGTGAGCGTGAACTCACGTGCACTCTCTGTTCCTTTAATCTCATAGTCCAACGGGACGGCAATCCGACGAGAAAAGAGATCAGGCGCAGTACTAACAGCTTTACGAGCTATCCGAGGCACTGGGGTTTCATACCACCAACTTCAGAACTCCGGGCTGTTACTGGCACATTTCGAATGAAAAAACCCAAATATTCTTATTTCTATCTTTAACGTATTTTAGAAGGTTCTTGAAGCCTTCCCAATCCCAATGCTAGAAGCTTGTATACAATAAGACACGAGACAGAACCAGAACAGTCAACCGTGACACTAACTAATATACAAGTTGTTGCTAAACCAACAGACGAGTTTCAATGTCAAGCGAATGCAGTGATGTAAAGCGTAGCAGACATCCATCGAGCAGGAGGGTGACGCACCTCCTTCCACACCACACAAATAGAGGACAGAAGGTCTCCTGCACGGCGTTTGACAAGTGATAGCAATGGACGGCACCCTCGCCGCAGTAAAGTTGTCATGTGTTTCTGCGTTGTGAATCAAGCCCACAGCTAATAAATCACAATAAAGAAATGTTTTTTTTTCTATATAGGTACTCTTCAAGCCACTACTAAGCAGAAACAGGAGACAGACGAACTCAACATTTTTCTTATCTAAAACAATCTCCGGCATTCCGCTCTAAGTTTATACTGTGTTCTTCTTCAATAGATCTGTTTACCTGTCTCTCTGTCTGCTCATAACAGTCCTAATTTTAAGACCTTCTGTTTCCTCTTGTTGTGTGGCATCCCTCCTCCCCGGTACGTTAGCACTCCCCTTACATCAGCTGTGTAATATAATTCTATTTGCAGTTCCTGCTCGTTTGTATATGTTACGGGCGTTGCACCTTACGGGTCTGTGTTGCCTGCCTCCCTGAAATTCTGACGTTTCCCTGAGTGTCTAATAATGTGTTCATAACTTTGTAATTTTCAAGTTAATAAATTCAAATCGCATCTGTCAGGAATAGGATGTTTATTTTTGTACTCAAAAATATACTTCCCAGTTCAAGGATTTTGGTTCAAGTTCAAGGTTTGGTTTATTTTTTTTTTGTGTTGAGTATTAAAAACTGACGATGATTTAATAAAAATACCAAATTATGTTTACTGACATGTCGTCGATATAGATAACCTAAGAATCACTATCATGCCTTATCATTACAAAAACATAATTATGTTACAAACAAATTGATACAATCATTTTATTCGAATACATTCATTTGTGTTATAGTCATGGGCCGACTGACTGCAGAAGAAAAAGCATTTTACAAAGAAAATGGATTCATAGTTCTAAAAGACGTGCTTTCAGAAGAAGAGTTGAGTGCAATCAGTGATGAATATGACAAGTTGTTCGCGAGAAAGAACCAGGACAAGATGGAAAGTTCGTGGGTAGGGAGTGATGCGGACGATCGGAAAAGTGACGCCACGCAAACGGTGAGCATTGAACAAGTGATTCTGTGCCCCTGTTCTCTTTATAATAGATCGTTTAGCCAGTTATGAAACGTGAATATATGTAGTTATGCGTAGCCAACCCTTACCCCGTACTCCGTAACCTAAGTAAACTCCGTAAACTAAGATCACACCATGGCACCCATCTGTACCTCTTCTAACATAACGGTCATCATTAATTTTATTATAATTGATAATTATCAATTACAATAAAACGAATGATGACCAAAACCATTAGACATAAGATCTACAGCCTGTTGCTGACCATCTGTGAGGTCCAGCCACAGACACACACATGTAAACCTTTCAGTAGTATATAAGTTAGTAATCTAAATTTAAGGGCTCCATTATATTAAGAAGCTCATGCTGAGCACGCGTGTACCAATTTTTTTTTTTTTAACAAGTCTTGCTCGTTCATATTTGACTATGTTGTATGTCTATACATTTGTGTGTTTATGTTCTTTTTTATGCGTCATGTTTGTGCCGCAAATAAATGCATTTTCATTCTTTCTTTCTTCTTTTTAGTTAATTTAGGATATAGTTTTGTTATTTTAGTGTTATCTTATAAATAAATATGTACCCCAGTACTTTTTAAAACATCCTTACATACATAAACTTACACCTGTCACTCCCACGGGTGTAGGCAGAAATTAAAAAACGCCACCTACTACGCACCTACCTTCACCTACCTACCTTCTTTTGTCTGTTGCTTTATCCAAGTTCGAACGTATGAAGCGTTTAAACATAACAATATCATTGAGTGGCTCAATAGTGTAACCCACATCGGATAGGCATTATGTCTGTCTATCACCGTCTATTAAGGTTTTGTTTTGACTTTGCACAGGTGAAAGGCATCCACAACCTACAGTACCACCACGCGGTGTTCAGCTCATTCCTCTTCAACAGCAGGCTCCTGGATGCCCTGGAAGATATCATGGGATCTGGCAACGTTATGCTGCATCACACCAAGGCTCACTTGAAGCCGCCTGAAAAAGGAGCCGCTTATCCTATGCATCAGGTTAGAAATGAACTTTATCAGTTATCCAAATATACACGGAGTTAGGTCAATAACCAGAAGACCAGGACATCAGCGCTAAATTTTTCGTCGGTTATTAAAAAAAAGTTTTTACAAACATTTTGACCTTTCCGTGTAGGCCTAGGGCACTTTTGTATGAAACAGCTGCTTTTGTGACTCTGGTCAGTTAATCTGAGGGAAATCTTTTTTTTTTATAATAATAATAATATCCCTGGACATTTCACACAGCACCATTTGTCCCAAGCTAAGCAACCTAATGCTTGTGTTATGGTAACAAGATGGCTGATAAACTACTTATATACATTTTTTTTTGTAAATACATACATATTATAGATAGACAAAACACCCAGACTCGGAACAAATACATGTAGGTCATACAAATATTTGTTCCGTGCGGGAATCGAACCCGCGACACGCAGCGCAGCAGTCAATCGCTTAACCACTCCGCCAACCGTGCCGTCGAAAATCTTTAGGGGGGGGAAATCTTTTGAGGGTTTTTCTTAAAACGTTGCATGTCTTGTCTACCAATAATTTTGGCAGATTGAGACAGATTAAATCTGTCTCAATCTGCCAAAATTATTGGTACTAATAGGAATATATAATAAATTACAATTTGTATATTTTTTATATCTATTCTTGAGTCGAGTAGAAACAGTTTTGCTGTGCCCTGCCTGACAGAGTACCCCTACAACGGATCTTAGCTCTAAACCTTTTGTGAACATCTTGTTATACCTTGTGGTGGAATGCAAATGCAAAAAACGAATATGAATATGAATCTACAACAATGTATAAACCACGATGATTCGATGATTTGATGATTCGTCTGCACAGGACTACCACTACTTCCCGTATAAGAACGACTCCATGATCGCTGCCTTCCTGCACCTGGACGCCGCTGGACCTGACAACGGAGGCCTCTTCGTCTACCCTGGATCCCACAAGCTGGGTCCGCAAGAAGACGTCGGAGCCGCGGAGTCTAACTTCCATTATGTGGATCAAGTATATACATAATTATATATACCTACTATCAGTTAAATTACACATGTTTATTGAAGAGTTGCACGTAGTAAGGAACTGTAAGCTATACCATACATATAACTTGGGCTAATACGTTTGATTTTAAATCAATTATTGTCCAGGATTATTTATTTAACGGTTCCAAATCCCTGGTTTATAATGATAATATTTTATTTGCTAAGAAAGTGCAATGCAGTGCATCAAATAAAGGTGTTTACAAACCTGCGATCCTGTACAATCTACCTTACATTAGGTATTTATTTATTTATTTATTAGGCTTTTCAACAATGAGTACACTGTTACTTTATAATTTGTACATTGCAAACTTAAATCTAAGCGCCTCATCACTTACAGAAAAGCACAGCATGCACTACATTATGCGCAGATAATAACACATTAATTTAAATAAAACAATTAACAATAAATACTTTGAAAAAAAATAATAATAATAAAAAACTGTAAACGCTAAATTGATTAAAATGAAATAAATAACATAGATTAAATTAAATTAAATTAGATTCTATTTTAGAAATTTTTTATATAAAATTAGGTAATTATTTGATTTTAAATTAGAGAAACCCGTTAGATGGCAAGCGCGACTTTTTTTAGAGCAGGTACTGATGAGTGAAAGAGATCAATGTCCACTTCATGGTCTTCGTATGCAGCATACATTCTAGACAGTGGACAGTATTGCCTTAAATTGGTATGACATCTTGGCATGCAGAAAAGTCTTTTATGAGAACTTCTTGGCAGGTTACGCGGCACGTGGAATAAGACCCTACTGAGCAAATCGGGACAGTTCAGAGAGCCCGTTACTAACTTCTTAAGGAAAACCCAATCCTGCTGGATTGGGTTTTCCTTAAGAAGTTAGTAACCCTGCGTTTCTCCAGCGACACCATATTAAAATAGTTCAGTCTCACTTGGTATGAATTGAGCTTTTTTCCCATATTATTGTTATAGGTAAGATGCCATAAGAACCGTTTTTGCAGCCGTTCAATGCGCTTGATGTGAACCTTATACTTAGGTGACCAAACCACACTGCAATATTCGAGATGGCTTCTAACTAGCGAGTTGTACATAATTTTTTTAACGTTGGGGTTTTTGAAGTTTTTACATTCTCTCATAACGAAGCCAAGCATCTTCGATGTTTTTAATATAGTTTTGTCAATATGTTCGACAAAACTTAGCTTTTTATCGAACTGAACGCCTAGGTCTCGTATAGTTTCGACTTCCTCAAGCCGCTCACCATTCAAATTGTAAACTGTCTGCACGATATATATTTTTTTTTGTGAATTTGATATGATGGCATTTTTTTACGTTCAATGACATTTTGTTTTGCTCACACCACTTTGTCAACCGGTCCAAGTCGCTTTGGAATAGTGCCGAGTCCGCAGGATTCCTTATAGGCTTTATGGCTTTGAGGTCATCAGCGAATAGAAATATATTCGAGTTCGGGAAGCATTTGTAAATATCATTTATGAAAAGAATGAATATATGCGGACCCAGATGAGATCCCTGAGGGATTCCCGATGTTGCAATGTACGAATCTGAAGAGCAGCCATTTACCACAACCTTGAGCTTATATATATATAGGTATGCAAACAATGAAAATATTTTTTTATTAAAAAATTGACATGTCTCATTTAAAATATCATTCATTGAATAATAACACTTGTCAAGTAAAATAGGACTGTCAGCTTCTTTTTAAACATTTAGATTGGAACATAATATTTGGTATTTTGTTATAATGGTGATCCATGTCGAAAACACTTTTCTTAAGAATAAGCTGTATTGTAGCTACCAGTATTGGGTTCCTATATTGGCTTCTGACAGACCCTTTTCTAGTTTCGGACACAGAAAGTAATTTTTATTCTTACAAAAATGGTCATTTTAAAAATATATGTATAATGCCAGGAATGTTAACACTTTTAGGGACTTAAACAAAGGTACACAACTCCCTGTAATTTTTAGGCCACACTGCCCATAAACAAAGTTTTACGGTCTTAAATAAGTACCAGTTCTCTCATACTACAACTACCCCACCCAGGCAATTATTTCCCTAATCAATTTTCAACTCACACTTCTAATAAAAGATATCTGGGAACTGACAAGTCAGGTTCTATTAAAGTAATTATTAAGACTTTCTTTGTATTCCAGACGAAATTCTCCTTACAAAAAGCCACCCCCGTGATCGCGGCTCGCGGAGACGTGGTCGTATTCTCGTACCTGCTGGTGCACGGCAGCCCCGCCAACACGTCGAGCAGACCTCGCCGTATGCTGCTGCTACAGGTGGCCGCTGCCGAGGATGAGCCGCTTGGCCAGCAGCCGCTGAGGCCAGGCCAGGGTTGGCTGCTCAGAGGTGTCAATGTCAACAGGGATGCCAGCATATCGAAAAGATTTGAAACCAACTAGTGATCGTGATAGATTGTGCAAAATAACAATAAATGATGGTGGTAATAATGAAATAGTAAAATAAAATACGCAAACGCACGCTCAATCTGTAACTGTAACAAAACAGAAATATAAAACAACCAGTGAACACAAAGTATTCCGTAAATTCTGTTACCAAACACTTCTTTGTTTTTTTTACCACAAACGTAATGAACGTACGTACCTACGAGAGAATATTTAAAAGAACAGTGCAGATAACATGCTGAAAAAACTCACAATACACTTACGAAGGCAATAACTTGATAGAGTTTATTAGCCACGCAGCGGTTCCCAAGGCTTAAAAAGAAACAAGACGATAGTACTTACTACAAATACTAAATTAACAACGGCTTTTGTAAAAAATAATATTTAAGAAACTAGATTTTCTTGTTTACTTTAACATAACAAGGCACATGTCACATCAAGGTGTCTAATAATCAAGATATATTTTTTTATATTTGAAAGCCCTATTGAAATTAAATAAAAATGTCTATTTAGATTGATTAAATAAATTGTTGTCGTACGAGTAGATCGTCGAAGCTTTTGCATTAATAAAATCTATTCGCGATTATTGCTTATATGCTGGATTTTTCACCTTTGTTAATCCTTAAATTAAAATGTTATAAAAAGATAAAAATAAAAGGTTTTAAAGGTTTTTATTGCGTAAAATAAACAATTAGTAATCTGTAATTCCGCCGTTGACGCGTATCGTCATCTCAGCGATTCGATACTCAATATAAGCTCATCCAAATGATATTGCGGGCAGGCTTCAACCAGTGCGTCCTGTCTGTCATGATATATGGTACCAAAACGTGGACACTGACGGTCGGGCTGGTCCACAAATTCAAGGTCGCTCAGCGCGCTATGGAGCGAGCTATGCTCGAAGTCTCTTTGAAGGATAAAATCAGGAATTAAACTATCCGGAAAAGAACCGGAGTTACCGATATATAGCTTGCAGAGTAAGCAAACTGAAGTGGCAGTGGGCTGACCATGTTTGTCGAAGGACCGATGGCTGGTGGAGCAGACGAGTCCTGGAGTGGAGGCAGCGTATCGGCAAGCGTAGTGTGGGATGCCTCGCAGCTAGATGGATGGACGACCTAAAGAGGCTGGGACAGACTGGAAGCGAAAGGCGGAGGAAGAGGTGTTGAGGAGCAGTCTGGGAGAGGCCTATGTCCAACAGTGAACTGCAATAGGCTGAGTTGATTGGTTGATGTTCTGAAATAGCCGCCCACGTCCGTTGTAACAAGTGAAAAAGATTTTGTGGTGTGTGTACGGTATCCATATTTGGCAGAGCTCTTATTTGAAGCCATAATAATAAGCCTCTTTTTTGATATCCCATGCGTGCTCAATGGGATTCAATTCAGGCGATTGAGCAGGCCACGGTAGGGCGTAAATATTAGTTGCGGCAAGTTTATGTGCAATGACATTGGCTTTGTGTGGACGTGCATTATCATGCATAAGTAGAAATTAACACTAAATTGGGTCCGCAAAGGAATGACAACATCTGGTTCGATCGTTTCAGCGCAAATGTGTGCATTGAGATTGCCTCTGATCCAAATCAGTTCGGTTCTTCCGCCGATCATGATTGTTCCACCACTGTATACATGGACTTCTTGGCATGATTTTTGAGTATTTGGCGTCCAGGAGTCCCGCAATACCATGCATGTGTAAATCTGGCCTGATACCAACGCAAGATTCGTCAGAAAAACACACAAAACGCCACTCCTCTTCTGCCCAATTTTTATATTCAAGAGCCCATCGTGAGTCTTAATAGGTAGTACACGTAGAATATAATACTCTTTATTATGTACACCATCAATATTACAGATATAAATGTAGAAATTTCACAAATGGTGTGTTGGGGAATTTTAGGTGACTGGTCAAAAAAACTCCAAATATACTGATAGTTAGTGAACCATGTATTGACTTGATGACGAACAAAAATGGAAGAAGAAAAAATCAACATGCGAGTATACATAGGTACATAATCCTTACATCTAGTTACAAACTAATTAGCCCAACGTTGATTTGCTCATTCTAAACGAGCAGGCGTTTGGCTCGAACATGCCCCCGGACGTTGGAAGCAGCAGAACCGCTTTCAACCAGACGCAAAATCAACGGGCAGTGGGCAAATCCTATTAAAGGCTCTTTTGACGACTCCAACGGATGTTTTGACGTCTGCCACACGAACAATTCCATCTGACCCTGGATGGACGGCGACGACTCTTCCCAATCTCCATTTAAGAGGAGGAAGGTGGTCCTCCTTTATGATGACCAAAGAACCCAACTTAAGCGTGTCCTTGCAGGTATGCCACTTGGTCCTTTGCTGCAGTTCGGACACAAACTCTTTACTCCAACGAGCCCAAAAATGCTGGCGTAGCTGCTCGATCCGTTGGAAACGAGACAATGAAGCAGTGTTGTGGTTCTGTAGATCTTGCTGTGGAAGTGACGTCAGCGGCCGGCCAACAAGAAAATGACCCGGAGTCAGTGGAGTGCAGTCCGCTGGATCGGATGACAGCGGCGTTAGTGGACGTGAATTCAATATCGCCTCAATCTGGACTAATGTGGTGTTAAGCTCTTCAAAGGTTAATTTACAATTTCCCAACACTCGCCTGAGATGGTATTTTGTTGACTTAACACCCGCTTCCCAGAGTCCGCCAAAATGAGGAGTGTACGCGGGTATAAAATGAAATTTTATTCCGTCATTAGCCAATTGCTCGCCCAAGGAATTGCAATTAGATTTAAGGAACTTCGAAAGATCGTTGCAGGCACCGACAAAAGAGGTACCGTTGTCCGAGTAGATGTCACTGGGTTTTCCCCGTCGCGAGATAAATCTAGATAAAGCTAGTAAATACTTATTGCTGGTTAAGTCACTCACCAGCTCTAAGTGTATAGCCTTGGTGGTGAAGCACACAAAGATGGCTATGTACACTTTTACCAGCCTACATCCCCGACCTTGCCTATTGGCAGCCATGATGGGACCAGCATAGTCCACACCAGTGCTTTCAAAGGGATAACCACCTGGAAGGAGACGCTGCTGTGGCAAATTACCCATCACAGGAGTAACTGTTCTACCCGACATGCGACAACAACGCACGCAATTACGATAGCAACTCTTTGCTAGGCTTCGTCCACCTATTGGCCAGTATGAATCCCTAATCGAAGCCAGCAATAACTGAGGGCCTGCATGCATCAGCTTTACATGTTCAAATTCGAATAGTAACTTCGTAAATTTGTGAGTGGACTGTAAAAGAATAGGGTGCTTTTTATCAAAGGAAAAAGCTGAATTTGCTAAGCGTCCTCCTACACGCATGATTTTATTATCATCTAAAAATACGTTAAATTTTATAAGGGCGCATTTATAAGGCAACTTCTGATTATTAATGAGTAATTCATACTCAGGAAAAGACTCAATTTGGCTTCTAATTATAATAATATTTAATGCATCCTGTAACTCGACTTGTGATAGAAAACTAATAGAAGGAATTTTCCTACATAATTTTATAAACCTCAAAACGTTTGCTACACTACGGATCAGCCTTAAATAACTAGAAAAACGATTAAAATCTATGAATGTGTGACATTGACTGTTATCACTAACACTAGCGCTCAATAAAACATGAGGTCGAGTTTCAGGCAGCTTGTCTGACTCTAACGAGCTCCGACTACGGCGCCACACAATTCCAGTCTTGGAATGGTGGTCGGCTTAATCGGTGCCACTCGACTTTTAGCGGCTAACAGACGAACCATGTACTGACCCTGATCATTGGCACTACGAACATAGACGCACGCACCATACGCACGCTCAGATGCGTCTGTGAATACATGTAGTTCCAGTATAGTATGTGCATCACATATAACGAGTCGTGGAACACGATAATTATTGATAAGCGGCAATGCTTTAACAATACTATTCCAAATAGCATTAAGTGCCGGGGTTAATGACTCATCCCACGAGAGTTTGTCTAACCACATTCGTTGTAAAAACATTTTCATTGTAACTACGCAAGGAGATAAAAGTCCTAGGGGGTCAAAAATACGTGCTATTGCAGAGAGTACATCACGCTTTGTAACAGGATCCTTAGGAGGTAACGTTAAACTTGAAAACCCAAATTCGTCGGAACTACAAAACCAGTCAAGCCCTAATAACTTATTGGGTTCATTAGATCCCATATCTAAATCTAATGACGACTGAGCAGCTTCAGAGACTATGTTAGGGACGTTAGACCTCCACTTTCTAAGCGGCATGCAAGCAGATGCTAGTGCGTTGGTGACCTCTGTGCGGATAAACATAACTTCATTTAAATCATCAGCTCCTGTCAAGAGGTCATCAACGTAAAAGTCATGCTTGATGACGTCAGCAATCTTATCTCTGCTACCTGAGGATGACTCACCCACAGAACACGAAGTGATCTTAGTGTCATTGGCTTGATAGTCCATCCCTATTTGCTTAAGGCAACGTGTAGCAAGAAATGGTGCACTAGCCGTACCATATGTGACGGTATTCAATTTATAAACCTTGACAGGATCGCATGCATTATCACGCCACAGAACCTGTTGCAGATACCTATCAGATGGGTGGACGTATATACATCTATACATCTTCGCAACATCAGCTGACAAGACGAACTTGTGTTGTCGAAACCGAAGAAGTATAGATATAAGATCGTCCTGCACTGTGGGACCCACCATCTGCAAGTCATTGAAGGATACTCCTGAAGAAGTACCGCAGCTTGCATTAAAAACTACACGGAGCTTGGTAGTTGTGCTACATTCACGCAGTACCCCGTGGTGTGGTATGAAATATCCACTGGGACTGTCATTATTCTTTATTTCGGTCATATGTCCTAAAATCTCATATTCAGACATGAAGTCACGATATAACTTACCGAACTCTGGCTTAGACTTCAGTCTGCGTTCTAGAGAATATAGACACTTAGAAGCCCTTTGGAAAGATTCTCCTAAAATAGACGGATTTTGCTTAACAGGTATACGAACACAAAAATGACCGTCCTCTAAACGTGTCGTATTCCTAACAAAATGCTCCTCACACAACTTCTCCTCGGGTAAATAATTTGAGGATAGTGAGTTAATCTCTTCAAGATTCCAGAATTTTTCTAAATCGGTGCGAATTTTATTTAATTCACCGTCACTAGGGGAATCCGTTTGAGTTAAATTGCATGTAATGTTTTTATTCAAAATTAGTTTACCATTATACGAGTAGGTAACAGGGCCAGAAACAATCCAGCCTAACAACGTTTCACACAACACTGGCTTACCTACTCCTAGTCGAATTCTCTGTGAGCCAACCAAGTCCCAGAAGAGATCCGCTCCTATTAAGACATCTACTTCTGAAGGCTTGTAAAAGGTGGGGTCAGCTAAACAGATATTATCTGGAATATTCAGATCTGAAATGTCGACTTCACGACTCGGCACAACAGTCGTCAATGATGGCAAAACAAAACAATAAAACTTAGCAGCATAACTATTGTTTAATGACGTCATTTTCACATGACATGTTTTGCTTACACGAGAACTTACGTTATTAATGCCATGGACCGAACCATTTATCTGACTAGTATTTAAGTTAAGCCGTGTACATAATCGTTCCGTCATAAAACACGATGTACTACCACTATCAAGCATGGCTCGCACTATGTGCTCACGATCATTGTGATCACATAACTTGATAAGAGCGGTGGACAATAACACAGCGCGTTGTTTACGCTCACTACTTAAGGAACTGAGATCCGCAGACAAAGTTAAATTATTTGCACTCGCATCAGTAGTGCTAGCCACGGCCTCAGTGGGTAATGACGTTGATACGGAATGGGACGAGCTACCGTGTGATTTGTTTTCATTATTGCAAGAATTCGCCGTACCTTTATTCTCCGACGAATGAATCAAAGTGTTATGTCGGCGCTTACATATCTTGCATCCTGGCTTTTTGCATCGGTTAGCGAAGTGACCTGCCCGAAAACAATTATAGCACACTTTATAGTTAGGTATTAATTTGAGTCGTGCGTCTATGCTAAGTGCAAGGAATTGTGAACAACTACTTAAAACGTGATCAGCTTTACAGTGCGGGCACAACTTACTCAAATCAGTGCTGGAATTATTAATATCATGTGATACAACCATAGATTTCATCTTATTAGAATGTGAACTAGGCTTAGCGGGAGTGGGATTACTATTATTTCGTGCTGTTTCTAACGTTTCTAATAAGTCAGCGCGAAAGCGAAGGAATTGAAGAAATGCAGCAAATGTTATAGTGCTGTCTTTGTCTATACGACCTTTGTGCTCCTCCCACTCACGATAAGTTAACTGATCTAGTTTCCGAGTTACTATGAATATTAATAAAGTGTCCCAATACTTGATGGGCTCATCTAAAGATTCCAACGCACGGAGATTTTTATTAAGTTGGTCAATCAATCCTTTCAACGCAACAGAGGACTCCTTTGCAATAGCGTTCAAGTTAAATAAGGATGACACATGATTTTGAACTAACAACCTCTTGTTATCGAAACGATCACAAATGAGCTTCCAAGCTGTATCATAATTGCTTGCGGAAAACTCAATCGCATGGATTACAACAGCAGCAGATCCTTCCAGAGACGCTCGTAAATAGTGGAATTTGTTAACCTGATCGATGTCATCGTTACAGTGAATGAGGCTAGTAAAAGTGTCACGGAACTCCAGCCAATTGCTAAAACTCCCATTGAATTTAGGTAATTGTATCGTGGGCAACTTAACAGGCTTACGTTGACTGATACGGGTACATTTTTCGCTACTCATCGACTCGTTATCATTGTTATACTTACATAACAACATCTGTGACCTAGACAGTGCTTTGTAGTATTGTAACTCAAACTCAGTACGCTCAGAGAATTGAGCTTTAACATCTTCTGCCAGACATTCCAATCGCAACTGTACCTCATCGTAATGGTCATACAACGCCTCGATTCTACCAATCCGCAACTGCAATTCCTTGACCTCACAACTAGTTAACTCCTTGTCACTGGACGCATCAAGGTAATTGATGAATGCAGTTAAGCGTCCCTTAAAGCTTCCTCGTTTTTTAACAAGCTCTCTTTCCTCGGACATTCTGGGAATCGAATGTAGTCAACCTGAAATTTGTATAATAACAACTTAGGTATTTTTACACAATACTTAACTTAATTTAAGGTATAACCTACGTATAACCATTATGTAACAATTTAACCCAAGATGAAATAGTGACGAATACCTGTTGTAAATATATGTGAATACAAAATTAGATTTTTAATTTAGACTTTTTATTTAAGCTACATAAATTCCTCAAAACTTGAACACTTATTACCTAACGTCGAACTTTAACGCAATACTAACAAATATTAGATTCAACTGACTAATACGGGTTAATTAACTGAATAAAGATTAATATCTATCTAACACCAACCTACGCACATAAACCATTAAATAATAATATGAATACTTAACAAGAATACTGCTATACAATTATAAATGTAGCAAAATACCTACTGGACTTTTCACTGAAAGAACATATAATCGTAATATTAACAGTATAGGTATTCAGGTAAATGAAGCACTAACCTCTTAATGGTTAAATACTACCTGAACGAGTGTTGGGTGGCGATATTTCAACTCTAAAATTCTTAACACCGTAAATTAGCTTAACGTCCTTTGTTCACAGTCACATTGCCGGCGTATAACCTCTTCGGCAAAACTCCACGATAATAACATCAAAATCCACTGATTATTTGCAAATCTTCATATATGATTACCAATCCGGCTCGGTAATGGACCAAAATGTTGGGGAATTTTAGGTGACTGGTCAAAAAAACTCCAAATATACTGATAGTTAGTGAACCATGTATTGACTTGATGACGAACAAAAATGGAAGAAGAAAAAATCAACATGCGAGTATACATAGGTACATAATCCTTACATCTAGTTACAAACTAATTAGCCCAACGTTGATTTGCTCATTCTAAACGAGCAGGCGTTTGGCTCGAACAGGTGACACAATGGGCGGTCTTATCGTTAACGGTGGCCTTCGGGAACAGAGATTGACTTCATGTAAGCGATTTTTTTATGGTTTGATCGCTTATTAACATCCCTGAAGTGCTAAGAAGGCTCGTTACCAACATCATCGCGGTTATTGTACGATTTCATTGAGCAGTAATGTGTATATAACGATCTTGTCTGCGTGTGGTGATGCGAGCTCGTCGTCCATGTCCTCTGCCACGCTGCACGACGTGTCCAAACTCGCCTATACTCTGCCCAGAGCAATTGCCATAGCACGTTGCCGAAAGCCCGCTTCCAACATTCCCACGGCTCTGATTATTACTTCTCAGCTCAAATTACGTCTTCTTTCCATAACAACGTTCTTTTGTATTGATTCCACTGATTAATCTGAAGTATGGCAGAAATTTGAACTGGTTTGGCCTCAAACCCGTTGCAGGATTTTAAAGGAATACGATTTGACAAAAGATTTTCTTATTTTGACCGAAGTTCAAAAACTATTCCCATTTCAAATGAGGACATTTACTAAAAAGTATCCATAGGACACACACACACACACACATAGTTTCACATAGCTTGTTATAGTTAGCAAACTAGCAAAAACTTACTTGATCAATACGCACTTTTGATGTGCGTATACCTAAACTATTTTGGTAAACATGAAAATCTTGAGTTCGGTTTCATGGGGCCGTGGAACAAGCGAGACTAATGTTTAGAACGCATCGATTTTGATTTCCATCAGTAATTGAATTCGATTTCACGCAAAAGTAAACACGAGTGCCATACATTTATTCAGATATGTCCGACCGTTGAGCTTGGATATTAATCACTTATCAAAACATTACGTTCGCTCCTCAAAAAACAATGTAGACAACTGAACAATATACATATGAGACACGCTGAAGTGAACACAAAATGTTCTGACAGGATACGAGTAGCGTGTACAATCAGAATCCGTTAGTTACGCATTCTTATCCTCACGGGCAGACATGACTGGAGGCGGCCGGTTAATGTGGAGCGTTTCCTCAAAAACATACACAGGCAGGAGGTAGTCTTGTCCACTCAGTATTCTATCAACGACTGCTGCTAACTCGATGTTTTTGTTCATCCTGGCTAATGAGCGTCATAAACGTGATGGAAGGCTCACGTCTGTCATGTCGTACCTTGAACAATAGACGTGTTAAGTGGAAAGCTAAGCTGTGAAGGATTGAGAGCATTCGTCACTCTACTAACTTGCATGTAGCATGTGCTTGTCGTAGTCTAGTCTTTTACACCAAACTTGAACCAAACCATAGTAGTATGAAAGTAGATCACCACACGAAAGAATTCAAATCACTTCCTATGTGGACATTAACACTTTAAATTAATTCAAACAAAATCTACACGCGTAGTGTAGTGGCCACCGTAAAAAATTAAGGCAACAAAAAACTAAATGGCAGATTGGACAAACATTTCTACGGTTACTTTCCAAAATTGAAGTAAATAATTATGTTTCTTTGTAAGTAAAGAGATATTCTTCGTATAAAATAGAAATTTATTTATTTTATTTATTTAATTAAGGTTCACCAACAGTTGTTACAGACATTACACTGATACAAAGGAACATACAATTGTGTCTTAAAACTAACTGCACAACCAATTACAGGTAAACACCACATGCAAAATGCTCTTTAGAAAATATAAAAATTTTTAAAGACTATTAAATTTTAAATTTTAAAGAATATTAAATTTTAAAGACTATTAAATACTAATATTAATGACGTCTGACAAATGTCGATACTGAGTCTGCGTGGACGTCAACCAGGTCGCTGCGTTCGTTTATGAGTTTGCACATGCGGGGTACAGGTGAATTAGCACCAGACACTGCACTGTAAATGAACATACTACGCGTGCGGGCGTGGGGGACTGTCACTATTTGCGATTTTTTTGGTATTTGTTTTCTTCAATGGGTATTGCAAACCGCCGAGGCAATTACAAATGTTATATTTTATTCAGCGTTCTTGGAAATTGCCGCTGAATCCAACATTTTTTTATTTACCATTACAAATTAGGTTGGTACTTTGCAAAAATATAGTACGTAAAAGCGTCCTCTTAACAAAAGCACATTCGAGTATCGGCAAAAGAATTGCGCAGGGTCGGGCCGGGGCCCGGGCTCGGGCCCTCGATCACGAGGCCGTGCCCTGCAGATAAAGCCCTAATGTATGACCAACGATTACTCCACATTTATAAGAAAATCCTCGACAACTATTCGTCGGCCGACAAGGAAAAATAATACTTTTCATTTACCGTAGCTGTTAATCAAAATGCTTGATATAACTACGTACAACTAGTGAGTTCCAAAAAGATGTATAGGTACGCAAACAAAATGAATGGGATTGTCTACAATCATACATAATATTGTATTAATGTGTAGCAACAAAACTACAAATAACTAACTATAACTGTCTTCAAATTTGATACAATTAAATTAATCTAGTTTTAGCAGTCAAAACGATTTTTGGACTTCCGAATTTACATCTTCCTGTCACCAGGACTCTTTTATGTTGTCGCGTCGTCAGAACTACATATGTATGCTAACTGCTGCTTACTGTATAATTTGTCATAATTTTAAATGTTGGGCCACAAAAGGGATGCATGAAAGGCAATTACATGCAGCTGAGATGAGAATGCTAAGAGGGATGTGTGGTGTTACACGAATGCATAGAAAAAGAAATGAGTACATAAGAGGAAGTCTGAAAGTGGCACCGGCAACTATAAAGTCGTGTGGACATCGGTTGTCATGGTATGGGCATGTGTTACGATGAAATACGTACAGTACGATACCGAACCACGGTTGATTGCAGTTCACTTTAGAAATGGACACGTTTGGGCAAGTAGCAAAGATACCTTTATTTTAAGTTAGTATTATTTTGACTGTTGAATGTTAAGTTGTGTTATGTATTGTTGTGTTATCAAAAAACAAAAAGTTATTCGCATGCAAACCGGCCCGCTCAAATGACCATTTGCAATGTAAAAATAATATCCTAGCTCCTATACGTACATAATAATATCAACGACCAAAATAATATAAATAAACGTAATCTTTGCTACTTGCCGAAACGTATCCATTTCTAAAGTGAACTGCAATCAACCATGGTTCGGTATCGTACTGTACCTACGCATTAAATCAGAGAAATATAATCATTTTCATTATATCAGTTAATCATGCAAAACCAATCTATGAGCTTATTTATTAAGAGACAAAGACACAAAAAGTCCACTTAGATCAGGATTTCCTGACCCTCTGATGAGGTCGGTATAAGGGACCTCAAAGCACATGTTTGTCTGGTCATGGTTAGGTTCACCAAGGATTTGGTCACGGTAATATTATCTATAGACTGTATAGATAATATTACCGTGATTTGGTAGTGTTCAGTAAAGTAGGTACAGACGGCAGCACGTCAACGTAAACCCTATACATAAATATAACTACGACGCGCTGCGGAGTGTTAGAAAGAAAGTATCCTTGCCACGATTGGTGGAGTTTTCAACGTTTTTAAAATTGCCCAATGGTTGCACATACCAAAAATTGGGAGCCAATTATCATGTTTTACTAGGAATAAGCCACACCCACTCGCCCCTGCGCGTCCGCCGCTGCTCCCGAGTTTCCCCGATCCTTCACGAAATTAAACGAAAGTCACTCGTCTCGTCAGTCGTCACAATTCACATCGTTAGTTTACGTCAGTCAGTTGCGTACGCATTTGAAACCCGTTAGGGTATATAAGTTCTGTGATTTCTGTGAATCGTACTGTGTGCTGTGCTGTGCTGTGAACTTTCTTAAAACAATTTATAAATATAATGGCGCCTCAGTTGACGCAAATTCAAAGAGAGCGCATCATAGCGCTTCGATTGAGTGGATGCCGGGTGATAGATATTTGTCGGCAGACGGGCATAACGGTGAGTAATATTTTTTGTAATCATAAATAGAAAGGCTAATATTGAAAAAATGTGTCAATGGTGTTTTTATACAGAAATTAGTTAACGCTGCGCGCTGTTCCAAGCGTCACTAAAATGTAGAGTAACCGTGAAAGCTTAAATTCAGAGAAATAATTATACTGTAAACAGAATTCGATGAACTATTGTTTTTGATTCCATTTAGTCATGACACATTCTAAACAAAAGTTAATCCAGTAGGTAGTGATTGGATTCTATAGTAAATATCTAAGCAATTACGCACTTTCTTTTTGTCCAGGGCCCAGGGGCTGCAGTCTCGACATTCATAACGATCGCTTTACGACCGAATTCGGTCGCAACTCGCAAAGTCCCGGATTGACAGGTGTAATGTATGGAGTGACAGGGCTTTGCGACCGAATTCGGTCTTAAAGCGATCGCTATGATTGTCGAGACTGCAGCCCCTGCTTAGTTAGAATCTAGTTACCTGTAATGATAGCGATGTTTGTGTGTAATTAAATAACTTAATAACTTTATTATTCTAGTGTAGGGAATTATAAGTATTAATACATCTTTGCCTATAGTCATTGAGTAATAATGGGCAAATAAACTATAGCTATTTGTTTCGTTCCAGAAAAAATATGTTTATTTCTGGCTTCGGCGGTGGGAAGAAAGCGGAACCATAGAAGCCCATCGTCGCCAACTCTACGCGAGATCCACTACGGTACGACGGCAGACGCCGCACACTCTGCCGATCCTTTTCTGACCACACGAATAACATCAACTTCGTACAGGGTGAGTCCATCTGTAGCTTGTAATCATACCTTATCAGCTCAACTTATTCATCACTTTCATAAAATATGGTTTTCTTAAAAAGTGAATAACAAAATTGTGATTAAAATCATACCTACTACCTAATAGACATGTAGTAGGTAGTTGGAAGGGAAGGGCGCTCGGCGCTCACGCAAACCGGACTGACGCGCGCCGCGCGGCCAGTCTGAATTATTGTTATTACTTACTACTTATTATTATTACCTACTATGTATTAGATACATCTTCAGTTCTTTACAACCCACCTCAACAAGGGTGGAAGTTCTCAATTCGATAAATTGTTTTTTTGTTTATGTTTATAATTTGAAGAATATTTTTTAACCGTCCCTTACTCATCTAAAGTCTATTCAACTAATGCTTCAAATTGATGTTATTTCAAGTTGAACAAATATCAACTTTATTTCAATGGTCATAAGGTTGATTTTAGAGTGACTAGCACTACTAGACTAGCAGTAATAAAATGTTTAAAGTTGTTGCGTAAACTGAACTTTATGGCGTAGTAATTAAAGTTATTTTTCCATAAACTCATATTTGTTTACATTTTTCGCAAATAAATCGCGAATGCAGATTAGTTAAATTGGCCCGTACTATTTTTGTCATATTACGGAATCCTAGGTAAGTATTAAATTGACAAAATTTTCTTTGTTTTAGATTTCAATGGACACAGTCAGGAGGCGCCTTATGGACGCCGGAAGACCACTGCCGCGTGCACACCTGCAGGGTGGTGCAGGCGTGGTTCGCGGCACAGGATGACGTCATCCGCCTACCATGGCCTGCAAAGAGCCCCGACTTAAACCCAATCGAGAATCTATGGGGTCTCATGTTTCTCGATTAGGATGCTTCAGAAATCCGCAACAATGAAAACTTGCGGCGAGAAGCCCATACTACATGGGAGCAATTCAGAGGCAAGGACACCTGCTGGAACATGGTGGCCGGTATGACATGAAGGACAGGCTGGTTGCCGTTTTAGACGCGCAAGGTGGTCCGACCAAATATTAAATACCTACTTATATTATATTGTAAAGTATATATATTTTCATTTCATTTCAACAATCATTTTATAATAATATTAATAAATAAATACCTATATTTGCTTAAATATTTGTATTGTTATGTTATTACAATTTTGCAGTATCTTCTAGGTATAGTTATTAGAGTTTAATTTACTTTTTATTCATAATTTAATAATAATATTATATTGTTTTGGCAACGCTTTATGCCCATGTAGTAGTATTTCATAACAACTGAAAGGCCGATCTTGGTGCGTATTTCTGAGGTCAAGTTTGGGCTCTTTTAGGTCATGGCATATTCTATGTCGCTAATAAGACACGAGCGAACTTAGTTTAATCTACAACACTATAGGCAGTACACTCAATGTCACCGACACTGACACCGTGTCAGAACACTTACACTCGGTGTCGCAAGGTGTAGGTATTCGTTGAGTTTGTGTGTTCACACATACAGACACTGTGCACGGCGTATAGTGCCGTAGCCTAAACTTACCATTAGATGACGACCTCCGATTCTACGGCACTATTAAATAATGCACTTCAATCACCCGGGTTTCCGTTCACATTAAATAGTAGCACAGTTTTACAATCCATAAGTTATGTATATTTTAATATTGTAATTATTTTATTTATCAAAATATAGGTATTTCCAACCACTGTTTCTCAAACGCTTATTCTTCCATTGCTCCATTTGGGAAAGACGCCAGACATGTCGTTCGTTGATGTTGTGTCATAGTCATAATAAACTAGCTTCCTCCATTGCCTGCCCCAGGCTTCAAACTATCTCCATAGTTTTCATCACAATTGCCCAGCGGTTTGGCCGTGAAGGCGTAACAAACAGACAAAGTTACTTTCGCATTTATAATATTAGTATGGATAATTCTTCCAATAACGTGATAAAGATGTGTAAATTGAAATTTATTTTCTTTTCGCACCATTGTTAAATTCTTGAGCATTTTTCCTTTACTAATTTGTTAGTGATAATTTAAGTTAGGGCCGTCACCCACTGGCGGCATGGCACGACAAGGGATTTTAGTAAGCGCGAATGATTTGTGATCTAATTTTATCATGGTTGGCATTCACATTTCGGGATGCCACGGCATGCCAGAACGTCCCGAAGGATGCCAAAGCAGGCTGTGACTGTGACATATCAATGAAATTGTCGTGCCGTGCCACCTGTGCGTACCGGGCCTTTTGTTGGGCAACCATTGGTGATAGAGATGTTACTGTAGGTATAATTAATCTGTCACAAATATCAATAAAACTAATGCAAATATTTTTTTTTTTTGTGTTTGTGTTCCTTTTCGCGTCATGTTTACCGCAAATAAACGTATTTTCTTTCTTTCTAAAAATAAAAACTTGTAAAAAATAAATATTATCTACTTATTTTTAATCTATTGTATACTCGTAGTTTGGTTTTATAAATTTTGTTGTAAGTAGGTATATTTAAATTTAGAGTAGGTATAAGTTTTTTTTTTTGTTTTCAATTAAGTAATATTAAATAAAAAGATTAAGATTATTATTCCCCATTTTATTTTGAGATTTTTTCGCGGTGTCACACGCGTTCCCGTAGTAACCTATCCTATTCCTATGTCCTTTTCTGATAGGTAGGTATGCAAAATTTCATGATGATCGGTTAAGGCGCCAAAAGCAGAGGTCGGAGCTACCGCCGTATCTATTATACGGGGCCCCGACGGCATATTTATTACTTACTCAAAAAAACTTTTTTGAAAAAAAGACAATTGACTTCCAAAATTATATAAATAAATTCGAAAGTTGGTGTCGTTGGGTTCGCATTTTCGTTGTGAAGTTCGCCACCGGGAATTAAAGTTATTTTTCACTTTGTAGTGTCTTTTTTGGAAGTCGGCTTTTTTTTGTAAAAAAGTTTTTACTTTCGACTTCAAAAAAGGAGGAGGTTCTCAATTCGACGGTATGTTTTTTTTTTTGTGTGTTTGTTACGCGATTACTCCGCCAATTGTGGACCGATATTCAAAATTCTTTTTTTGTTCGAACGGAGATACTTCTGAAATGGTCCCATAAAAATGTTATCAAAATCGGACAAGTGGTTTTTGAAAAATCAAAAAAATTATCACAACAAAAAAGTGAAAAATAAAAACTTTTTTACAAAAAAAAAAACAACCGACTTCCATAAAAACACTACAAAGTGAAAAATAACTTTAATTTCGGAAGTCGGTGCACCGACTTCCGAGATTAAAGTTATATTTCACTTTGTAGTGTTTTTTTTTTTCACTTTTAAGTTGTAAGTTTTACCAGTAACTTTAGTTTAAAAACCAGACTACTGAACCGTTTTTGAGGAAATTTATATGGGACCAATCTGAAGTATATCCTTACAAATAAAAAAAGAATTTTGTAAATCGGCTTATAAATAACGGAGTTCTGAGGTAACAAACATTAAAAAAAATACAGTCGGTTTGAGAACCTCCTCCTTTTTTGAAGTCTGTTGAAAACGTCACTGTCCTTTTGTAAAAGACGTGGGGTCTTTTACAAAAGGACAGTGACGTTTAGGTATACAAGGTAATTTGATATGGGCCCCATTACGGAACCCATGTTCTTTTCTTTCCGAACATCGAGTTGAATGGCGTGCAATAGGAGGGGCGGCAGTCCACGGCTGGACATAGGTCCAGCAGTGGACTGCTATAGGCTGATGATGTAGAAACGATAATAATAGATTAGAATTTTATTTGAAAATTCCTAATCTTCGAAATCGTATCTTATTACTAGCGCAATAAGGTTGAACTTGCATGTAAAAGCAAACTTCGGTAGGTAGTATAGATAATTCCGTTACTAAGTTCAAACTTATTATTTTAGTAAAATAAGATCGTGTCGCGGACGTAACGTTAATCTCAAACACGGCGGACTGACAAGAGACTTTATAGGTATAATTAATTAGCTAAACTTTATAGGTATAATTAAGTGATGGGGTAAGCACTTATCCATATTTATTTCAAAACTAGCTTCTACCCGCAGCTTCGCCCGCGTGGATGTCGGAAGTTATCCCACGGGAACGTGCTACCAGGATAAAAAGTATGTGCTTCCCCAGGATGCCATCTATCTCTTTGCCAAATCAGAAGTTCAGTGGTTTAGGCGTGAAAATGTAACATACAGTTTCAAGTTCAAATCCTCCCCTAAAAACCGAATTACCCCTTTTTGCCCCATCAGGGGTCAATTTGCGACAACTTTACATACTTATTATTAATTATTTTCTGTCGAAAGTATCAATACTGAGTTTCGAGTTAATCGGATCGCGCATTCAATTTCTTCCACACAAACTTCAACACCCCTATATCCCCCTTTGAGGGGTAGTTTGAAAAACTTATAATGATAACCTTTATTACTTACTTAGGCAAGTATTGTTGCCAAGTTTCATGTTTATTAACTAAATTAATAAGATTTTTCATATAAACTATATACCCGCTTTTCCCCCCACAGGGGTGGAATTTTAAAAAATTCATAAAAATTCATTACTTGACTCAAAGATTATTTTATTTATACCAATTTTATAATTAATCAAGCCATTTATTATAATCCTCCCCTGTAAAATTAACTACCCCTTTTCACCCCGTTAGGGGGTGATTTTCGAAAAACCCTCATACGTGTTATTATTTATTTTTGTCTTAAGTACACTGAGTTTCGTGTTAATCGGACGGCGCGTACAAATTCTTCCACACAAACTTTAACACCCCTATATCCCCTTTGAGGGGTAGTTTTGAAAAACTAATAATGATAAACTTTATTGCTTACTTAGGCGAGTATTCATGCTAATTTTCAAGATTATTAATCTAACGAATAAGATTTTTCATATAAACTGTATCCCCGCTTTTCACCCCCACAGGGGTGGAATTTTGAAAAATCATTTGGGATGTGTTCATAACTTGACTCAAAGATTATTTATACCAATTTTCGAGTTAATCAAGCCACGCTGTAAAATCCTCCCCTGTAAAATTGACTACCCCTTTTCAGGCCGTCAGGGGTACATTTTCGAAAAACCCTGATACACATTATTCTTTCCTTTCAATTTTAGGTATAAACACTGAGTTTCGATTAAATCGGACCGCGCGCTAAAATTCTTCCATACAAACTTTGAAACCCCCCAATCCCCTTTTAGGGGGTAGTTTATATAAACAAAAATGCCCAACTTCATAATTTATTTACATAAGTATTCGTGCCAAGTTTCAAGTTTATTAACTCAAGGAATAAGATTTTTCATACAAACGAAATCCCCCCATTTCACCCTCTCAGGGGTGGAATTTCGAAAAACCCTTTCTTAGTGGACACCTACTCTTCACGAAGAATACACTCTCCAAATTTCATGTCTCTAGGACCAGCGGTTTAGGCTGTGCGTTGATGTCTCAATCGGTCAGTCAGTCAGTC
This sequence comes from Apamea crenata, assembly GCA_949629185.1. Classification (NCBI taxonomy): domain Eukaryota; kingdom Metazoa; phylum Arthropoda; class Insecta; order Lepidoptera; family Noctuidae; genus Apamea; species Apamea crenata. Next base: position 17,641,068 of record OX451371.1, read on the forward strand.
AGTCAGTCAGGACTTTGAATACCGATTACTATACCGATTTCTATGATTCTTTTTTATGGAATAGTTAATAATGTTAACTTTTTAATTAAGTATGACTGAGAGTGTTATAAATGTAAGAGTAGACAAATATAATCAGAAAGCTTCGAACTGCTAAGCTATCGGGAGTTACACGTGTTATTGTGAGTCAACCATAAAAGATAGACATATGCTGTCGTGGGATATTTTTTATATAATTTTAAGGAGAACATTTCCGTCATACATGATTTCTGTGTAGCTTTAACCATTAAGATTGCACACGCGACGGAAGCGTAAAAAATGGAGTAACTTCTCCCGTTTTCCCAACATTTCCCTTCACTGCTCTGCTCCTATTGATTGTAGCGTGATGAAAAGTATACTATAACCAGCTCAGGAGTATGAAAAATAATTGTACCAAGTTTCATTAAAATCCGTCGAGTAGTTTTTGTTTCTATAACGGTTATACAGACAGACAGACAGACAGACAGACAGACAGACAGACAGACAAAAATTTTACTGATTGCATTTTTGGCATCCGTATCGATCCCTAATCACCCCCTGATAGTTATTTTGGAAATATATTTCATGTACAGAATTGACCTCTCTACAGATTTATTATAAGTATAGATTTCAAGGAGATTGTGTAATGGGTATTAGCAATAAAAGAGCAAGGAACGCACGAAAACGGTTGACCGCCAGCCCGCCAGTAAGTAGGTAACAAAACCAGGAAAAGGTTACCTATTAAAAGCTGCTTGAAATTAATAAAAAAATGTTTTTCTCACATCGGATTATACCTACCTGGCTACTTAACAACATTTATCCAAAGAGCAAATTTCGCAAATTAATTGTGTAACGGTGTATACCATACCTACCTACCTGTTTAAATGTAGGTAATATGAGTAGGTAATACCTACTTACTAATTATAGGTAATACATAGAAACATATATGTAAAAATGAAGGATTAAGAAGATATCATTTCAATAAAACAAATTGATTATAAGCTTTCGTATGTATTGTAGGCATTGCGCGGGCCGCCTGTTTTTATTACCAGGCCAGTATTTCGATGATTCAAGTCAAAACGTCAAAAGTATTCAACCTGCTACGATATTTCTTATCGCATAGTGTCTTATTCAACACAACGACGCGCACACGCACACACCCTCACGTACGCGCTGCAGCACGAAATATTACAAGTAAGAACTGACAAAAAGCTATACATCTCTTTCGCACGATTCTCGCTGTTGTTGCTCATAACGCGTTCAAGGTCAAAGTGGGGTAACTTGATGTGCTGGCGTCTGTACATTGCCGCGTCGGGTCGCAACAATAAGTTTGTATTTCTAGGCTACCTTTACCTTTATCTGTCTATGGAACACATTATTCATTTATGTTAGTGTACTACACAAAAGTTCTAAATAATTAATATAATATTTAATTTATTAGATAAATACAGGTTGACCTGGGAGAGGCACATGTCTGGTAGTAGACTGCGATAGGCTGATTGATTGATTGATTTATTTATTAGTAGAGACATGAGTATACATACAAGGCATGCAGGTTGTTCATAAACAAAAATGATACTTCATGTTCGGCCTTTGTGGCATACCTACATTAATATAGCACTCACTTTGTAAATATTTAAAGTTCATCGTTCAGTTTGCTATTTTCTGACACATTCAGCATCAAAATTTATTGTACAGTTGCTCAGACCACACAATGTGCACTACGCGTAGTAGATTATCTGATTTACCTAGGATCTGCCATGATGAAGCATATGGTAGAACTCTTCGCTCGATGTATTAGTGTTGTCATTCCATTTACCAGCCTTAGCGTGTGTTAAACGTGCGGCTAAACCTCTGAAACGACAAACAGTCGTCCATGTGAGATGCAGCTCGCCCTGAGGTCGACACCCGCAGCCTTCAGGTAATTTCCCATTGCTTGCGAAGTTTTTAATTTTTAGTGAATTAATAAACGCATCTATTCAGGGTGACTTGTAATTTGATGTATTCCTTTCAGGACGTGATTGTGTGACCCATTTACAACAGTAAAATTAAGCACCCCATGAAGCCTATGCGAAAATTCACGGGATTCGAGAAAATTCAATTTTTGTGTACTTATTTTTGTAAAGGTGACGTTTCATTTTTGTATGACGTGTACATTTCAGAAAATCTGTGAAATATATCTATCTATTTTTATAAAAGTCAAAGACTGACTGACTGAGACATCAACGCAGAGCCTAAACCGCTGGTCCTAGAGTCATAAAATTTGGAGGGTGTGTTCTTCATGAAGAGTAGGTATCCACTAAGAAAGGGTTTTTCGAAATTCCACCCCTAAGAAGATGAAATGGGGGGATTATGTTTGCATGCAAAATCTTATTCCTTGAGTTAATAAACTTGAAACTCGGCACGAATACTAATCACTAATTAAATTATGAAGTTTTCCATTTTATGTTTTACTAAACTACCCCCTAAAAGGTGATTGGGGGGTTTCAAAAGTTGTATGGAAGAATTTTAGCGCGCGGTCTGATTTACTCGAAACTCAGTATTTATACCTAAGATCGAAAGTAAAGGATAATTTGTTTAGGTATCAGGGTTTTTCGAAAATCTACCCGTGACGGGCTGAAAAGGGGTAGTCAATTTTACAGGGGAGGATTTTACTACATGGCTTGATTAACTTGAAAACTAGTATAAATAATATTTGAGTCAAGTTATGAATACATCCCAAACGATTTTTTTTAATTCCACCTCTGTGGGGGTGAAAAGCGGGGATACAGTTTATATGAAAAATCTTCTTCATTAGGTTAATAAACTTGAAACTTGGCAAGAATACTCGCCTTAGTAAGTACTAAGTTTATCATAAGTTTTTCAAAACTACCCCTCAAAGGGGGATATAGGGGTGTTGAAGTTTGTGTGGAAGAAATTGAATGCGCGGTCCGATTAACTCGAAACTCAGTATTGATACTTTTGACAGAAAATAGTCGTAAGTAAGTATGTAAAGTTGTCGAAAACTGACCCCTGATGGGGCAAAAAGGAGTAATTCGGTTTTTTAGGGAGGATTTGTACTTGAAACTGTATGTAACATTTTCACGCCTAAACCACTGAATTTCTGATTTGGCAAAGAGATAGATGGCATCCTGGGGAAGCACATACTTTTTATCCTGGTAGCACGTTCCCGTGGGATAATTTCCGACATCCACGCGAGCGAAGCCGCGGGCAGAAGCTAGTAAACATATAATAGGCAATGATTTACAGAATTAATTTGTATGTTTGTTGTGTGTTTGTTTCTTTGTTTGTTTGGTTTGTTGTTTTTTGTTTGTTTGTTTTTAGTTTTGTATTGTTTATTTCCATCTTCATCACAATAAACCGCCTTCATATCCGGGTTCAAGGATATCCACACCTGTCGTTTCTCATGCCGTTTTTGTAATGTTGCCTTTACTTTCTGATAGATTTGGGTCTGTACTATTTTATCATGTAATTTTACAGGTTGTAACTTTTCTGGGATCGCAAAGGTCCGGCCATCTAAATCCGTGATTGTCGTTACACAAATAATATTCGTTTTCACATCTTCTTCGGCTTTGACCATAAACTCTAATCTTAATTTTTCCATAATTCCTGGTAACCAGCTGTAGAAAGTTGTTTTATAATGTGTTACTTTATAATTATCCTTGGATATTATGGCGAACAGTAAAACTATAACCAGAATTGAGTTGCTCTGAAAAGAGTAAATTTTATTATAGTATCTAAACTAGCTTAAACACTTCAACAATCTTTAAACGGGTTGGCTTTGATATCGTTTGGCAGGATTTGGGGGGTAAAAGTAGTTAAAGCTGGTAGGGCTTGGGTCCCCGATTATAACATTACATTAATGCATATTTTTCGAGAAATTAATGAAAAATGTTTCTAACCTCAAATCAGGTTAATAACGAAAACGGAATGTTAAAATGGGCGATTGACAACCAAATCTGTTTCACATATTGTCTATGGTGCAAAATGATGTGAAAACGAACGCAAAACGGAACGTAAAAAAAACTATATGAAAAATGTATGAATGTTTTGTTTAATTTCTTTTTATAACAACCTAGAAATCCCCAATGTTACTACTGATACCAGGAGAATTTGGATGCAAGAGCGAACGAAGCGAGCTTTGGCCTTGGGGCACCCCGACACGGACAGGTTAGGTTAGAAGGGGATGGCGGGGTCGAGTGAGCGAGCGAAGCGAGCGAACACACCCTGCCATCACCTTCGTGGTTATTTTTTTATAAACCACCCAGAAGTAGGAGCCCCGAAGCGGGGCTCCGTCGACCGGTCCTCCCTCGGCTGTGCTACGTTGAGTGTTTTGACATTAGGTTACAATAATTGGTTTTTGGAAAGTGGTGCCAGGGCATAGGCGTAGGGGGCACCTCCCCCCACCCTCCTCATGCAATATTTTTACCGGACTACGGTATTTAAGCGACTATAAAAAGTTTTGCGGTTAGGTTACATTAATTGGTTTTTCTCAGGAATTGTGCATTGCCTTTTCATGGGAGTGGTGCCAGGGGGGAAGGAGTACCCACCCCAGACAGTGTATCTCAAAATAAAACGTTCGGAAGAACACTGGCCAAGTAGATGATTAATCGAACCAGAATATTATTATCAAAATATTATCCATTAATAACACATTAGAAATACGTGTAATAGATGAATTAATAATAAGTGATACCTTTTTATAATTTTATTATATTTGATGTTTTTGTATTAACGGTTTCACACTTATTTCAGATGCATTTTGGTTTCAGAACGCATGTATGCTGTCAGGACGCCGCCATATTGGCTATAACGATAACAAATGGCAATAATTGAAAAGCTTTAATTTGTTTGTACACAAAGGGTTATTCTCAAATTCACATATTAATATTTTTCCAAAGTTCAGGGTATTTTTCCCCGTTTTTGATATATTGTACAAGTGCTAGCCAAAAATGAAACATCTCAGTTCATCTCAGTTTTAAAACACGCATCCATTAAGTTATCATCTATACTTGGCCATATAGTAAATTTAAGTATAGCAAATTGAGTCTACCAAGAAAAGTTAAAATTAACTCTAATTAAACCTTTATTTAAAAAAAAAATATAAAAATGACATGAGCTGCTATCGTCCAATAGCGCTTGTACCAGTCATATCGAAGATATTCGAGAAAGTGATCCATGATGGTATTTATAGTTATTTTGAAAGAAAAAATTTGCTTTAAAGAACAGATTGGCTTTCGTAAAAATAAATCAATTAATATAGCAGTATATAATTTTCTCCACGACATATTAACCCACATGGATAGAGGTAAGCAAACGTGTGCACTATTTATGGACCTCAAAAAGGCTTTCGATAATGTAGACCACAAAATACTGTTAAATAAATTATATGCCTATGGTGTCAGAGGAAACATTTATGACCTAATTAAATCTTACTTAAGTAATAGAACGCAAATAACACAAATAACAAGGATTTGTCCCTATGTGAAAAAAATGATAATTTATTCATCCTCATGTAGACAAGTTACATCTGGCGTTCCACAAGGAAGTGTATTGGGTCCGCTTCTTTTTATAATATACATCAATGACCTTCCAAAAGCGACAAAATACAACACAATCCTATTTGCTGATGATAGTACAGTAGTGTTCACAGGAGATAATAAGTCACACATGGAACCTGAGAGAAATAGCACTTTAGATAGCATTATAAACTGGTTGGCATCAAACAATTTACACATTAATCTCGACAATACAAACTTCATGATATTCAGAAGTAGAGTAAGTAAAATAGCAAACATAAACATAAACTACCGAAATAATAAGATCCAAGAAGTTGACGTTACGAGATTTCTGGGTATGAAGATAGATAATAATTTGAATTTTAAAGAACATATCCATACATTATGCACTAAATTGAATACCTTCTCTTATGCATTGTTTAAACTTAAACAAACGGTCAGTACTTCTACAGTCCTAACAGCCTACAATGGCTATGTTGCACCTATTCTAAAGTATTGTGTTATTTTTTGGGGTAATTCTACTGATAAGGAAGCGGTGTTTAAAGCCCAAAAGAAATGTATACGAGCCATAACTAGTATAAAAGTAACTGACAGCTGCAGACCATTATTTTTTAAATTAAATATTCTTACGTTACCATGTATATATATATTAGAGATTATAATGTTCGTTAGGAAAAATACAAACTACTTTAATAAATTAAAGAGTAAAAAAAACAAATTCAGTATATGTCTACCAAGCAATAAAACAGCGTTATTAAATAAAATCATATTCTCAAAATCAAAATCAAAATCAAAATCAAAAGTCATTTATTCAAATTAGGCTGAGAATCAGCACTTTTTGAACGTCAAAATTACAAAAGACAGTCCCCCAAAAACGCCCGCCCTTCACCACTTCCTAGTGCTATCTGTATGGCTCCACGCATATATAACCATTTACCACATTTACAAGAATATTAAAAACAATTATTGTACCAAAAACTATAAAATCACAATTCCAGGATGATGACACGGGTCTATTCAAACACTGCCGGGTTGTAAACGTTTTCGACAGGATTAGCATGTGCGTTTTGAGCGAGAATTACCATTATGTAACAAAGTTAGAAAAAAATACAAGACCGAAGTCGTTGCGTTGTTTGTCATACATACTTACATTTAAGATCCCTCCATATAACAATGTTTACGGACAGCGGACGTGGGAATACATGCTGCCATCTATAATGAATGGCCTACCTACCGAAATCTGTGATGTAATAAACAAGGATAATTGTAAAAAAGTATTGAAAAAACATTTCCTTGATTTGTAATTCAAACGTGTGGGTACAGTCTCAAGCAAAAGTATGTATGCGCTCGGCTTTGTTCAAAAGCGATTTACTCCTTTACTTTTGAAAGAAATTTTATGTTTTTACGAACATAGCATTTTTAGAACCCAAGGTTGCCAAGCGTTTGACGTGTTGGTGCTCGTGACTGTACATCTATGTAATGTATGCGCCGAGATGATGTGTCTAATATATCACGGTTAAACCCGCGATGGTTTGTGTGGTATATTCTTTTTGTCAGCAACTTATATATAATATGTTTTAAATAATAAATTAAAAAAAAAAAAAAACCAATTTCACTTCTGGAGATAGGTGAAATAAATATATTTAAAAACAATATAAAAACACTGTTACTAAAAAAAGCATATTACTCTGTCACTGAATATTTACAGGATACACTTATATAATGTTCTCTCTCCATACGATATTTTAAATAATGTATTTTATTGTTAAATTCTAGTTATGTAGATTCCTGTGTATTTGTAAATTTGCATGCCTTTTGGTAGGATACGGCTAATGAACACTATTGTTTGTATGAGACCTTTTCTTATGTACCCATATGATTATGATTATCTCCTTTCCCAGAATTATCACTTTTCTCTAAACTCTCGAATTTAATGGGCTTCATTGCTATTCCATTGGACACCTGATACTTTAACAAATATTTTGAAGTAACCAAATGTTCTAAAACATCAAACAGTTAGAAGTTTATAAACCATTTCCGAAAATCATTTACATAGTGTAGCGAAATAAATAAAAATAATCCACTTGTACACATTTAATTTTGTAATACTAAAAACTGTAAATAAAACCTAATGTTGGGCACAGCACAGTTTGTGATATTTACAAAAAATAAATTATAACTGACGCGATGTTCTTGGTGTAAGAGCCCTAAAGTAAATTACTCTATTACGCGTCGGTTACGATACGTTTGCAAACGTGAAAAAAAGCAACTTAACTTAACTTAACTTCCGCAATAAATAAATATATACCTAGTAATCCTAAATGTGTAACTGTTCACCAAGTCAATCGGTCAGGTAACGAGGCAACAATTTAAATGACCGTTTTAAACAAAATATGACATTAGAAACTATACAAAAATAAATAAAAAAACTACTAAATACGCAGTACGCAAATCCGGTCCTAGACTCCAGGCTGGCAGTCGGTAGGCTCCTCGCTGGCTGGTACTAGAAACCACCAGCGTTGGGTTCAAATCCCAACGGGAAGCTTGCTGTCGTCTGGTCCCAGGCTAGCGGTGGGGGCGAATTCAAGATCCGCCTACAGTCTTCGGACAAATCAAATCTGAATGAAGAAATTGACTCGCCTCGAACAAGCTTTTAATGCTGTACGTGATACGTTTTTTTACGGGAACCATTGGTTAAAGTCGATCAACGAACAAGCTCGGTCGTTCAAACCGTTATATCATATTGATAATATCGTGGCAAATTATATGGTCAAAGCGAAAAAAAAATTATAATGGGCTTCCGTCCTGTGTCCAAAAAAACTTCAAATAAAAAACATCGGCGAGAGAAAAAACATGACACTTTTAGATTCCTAATTCAAAACCAAAAATAAAAAAAAAACCTTTCAAATCAAATCATTTATTCATTTGCAAACATGGGTAATTAGTATACGTCGTACTCGTACCTATAGATGTTTTATTTTTATAGTAGTGCTCCATGTTCTACCGACACATGGGCATGCAAATCGTATTATAATTTCAGATTAGAAATAAGGTTGGATTTGTTATAAAATAAGGTCGTTCGTGATAAAATTATAATGTAGCATTTGCCAATGCTGCAGTACACCATTTCCAAGGAAAAAAAAATTGAGTGATAGAAGAAAAAAATTATGATAATAAAAGGTAAGAATAATTCACACTGAGATCTGTAAGAATTAACCTTGCTAGGCCTAAGTTAATAAGATAACTAATCGAAATTAAACCTAAACAAACAACATCGTAGTGCGCGGGATACAGAATACCTAAAAACGAAAACGTCTTCCATCCAAATGTTATCAGTGCGAACTCCCGATGCGTTGACTAAAACTAGAAATAACATGAAAACTAGAGACTAATAAATCTATATAAGACTAGCCTAGCCTAATAAATAACTTGGCGATCCCTTTAAAATAATCAAGAATTAAAAATAGAAGGTGAAGTAACGACCTCCTTTTTTAATTTATGACATTATGTAACGGACTAATGGGATTTTATGAAATTGTATAACTATAACTATAAATTAATCAATACATGCCTGAATTGGTACAATACAGTGGACTGCGCATTCACTTAACATCTGGAAATGTACACTGTGACACTGATTAAAAAATATTACTAATGACTTTAGTTTTAATTTAAAACAATTAGTTTGATTTATATCCATTCAACTTAATCTTTTGAAATATAGATTGTTTGAATTTTTACTCCATTGTGAAAACACCTTCACCCTGCAGTTGCACTGATGACTCAGTATTTTCTTATGATGAGGGTTAAGATGTGGGTACCACCTTGTAATATACCTACGCGCCGCACTATGTAGGTACCATTTTGTTGAAACTCATATGTGTCTTCTCGTCATCCGTGTGTCACTAACGGGATGCAGCAGAATACCAGCGTCAGGTATTGTGCCTGGCATATGCTGAGCTGGACTCCCATTTGGTGCAACCATAAAACATACACCGCCCAGTAGTGATCGACCGTTATAGACTTACGAGGTGTCTATGGGTCAGTTTATCTTTTTAATCCTTATTTTTTTATTGTTTCACCTTTTTTTGATGTTTTTTTATTACTTGTATTGTGTCTTTTGTTGCACTCAATAAACGTTTTATCTTTCTATCTATCTTAACGCGAACGAACTATAAAATGACATAGCTGATTGAAAACACGGAATTTCTCATTAACGGTCACTTAACCGTATATATTTTTATTTATTATTGTGCGGGACAATGAGTGATGTGTAAAAGACAATATGTGCGCGAGACAATAAGTAATGTATAAAGACAATATGTGCAAACAACAATATGTATGATTGTAAATTAATAAGTATCAAGATGTCAGATTGTATAGAATAAATAACTATTTAATTATGTTTGTCAGATGTCTAGATTGTATAGAATCAATAACTACTTAATGAATAACTTTATGATTAATTAGATTGTGTAATAATAGCTAAATCAGATTCGTTATGTTTACTTTGTATAGAAAATATAATCAGAGCTGTGATTGGGTGCAATCACAGACTCAGGGTCCTGACTCCGAGCAGGTTCAGACAAGTCTGAACCTGTTCGAGGACGTAAACGTAGATAGGGTAAAATACATAATTTCATAGGTCTAATAATCCTAAGATATGATAGAGGTACCCACTACTTGTGCCTATGTAGCTGGGGTACTAATATAGGTTAACTCGAGAAATGTAAGATAGTTCAAAAGTTCAGAATTTTCTTCGAAATTATTGTACCAAGTGCTCCTGTAAGTAAATCTATTTTATAACTGCAAACTGTTTTAATTGTGTCCACCATACCAGTACACAGTTAATGTACACACGTACATTAAATGGTCCTTCGCACCGGATAAGTGGAAATAGCTGCCTGCAGTCTGAAGATTATCGTAATAATATCGTCGGTCATCGGTTTGCATCATGCCAGTCACACGATCAGATGGAAAAGGTCACAAGCCACCTAAGAAGCAGCCTTCGCCAGAAGAAACCGCTACCACGCCAACATCGGGTACAAGCACGGATCCCGGGACGGCCACTACAGGGACAACGACCACGGGGACCACTGCCGAGACAAGTACCACGGAATATACTGGTACTTCGTCAGCTACATTGACGTCCGCCGTATCGATGCCCGCCGCCGCCGCCGCCGCCCCGCTCGCCGTCTCGCCGCCCGCTGTGATCGCCGCTGCCGTCGCTGCTGCCGCCGCTGCTAAGCCTCACTCCGTGACGCCTTCATCTGCAACAACGCTACTTATCGACGCGACTACGAAGCTACCGATGAACCCGCCTACCACTGTTGGTAATAATACGAAAGGAGCACGACCCGCAACAGAAACATCTACAGTCAAGCGGGCCAGAAGTACAGTTGGTCTACCACTGCCGAGCAGACCACGTGAACCTCGTTCCCCTAGCAAGAAGGGGGGAGGCGGGGGATCTACACACAGCAAGCTGAAAGCCTACAAGTTAGCGAAGGCTAGAGAAGACTTGCTACGCCTTCAAATAGAGCTAGCCACAGCACACATAGCTACTTTGGAACATGAAGATTCCGAAGATGAAGAAGATGATGTCTCCATCTACTCCAAGGAAGAAACAAACCGAAGAGTGGACAACTGGCTGGAAAACCAACAGAACAGACCTACGCTCGCGATCGCCGACCAACAGAACCGTCATACAGAAGTGCCAGTGATCACGTGCATAGACAATAACATTCCAGTGACCAGTGATAAATATCATCGAGTGCAACAGTTACCGGCGGGAGGCCAATATAACCTCACCCCGTTCGCCACAGACAGTAACATTCCAGTGATCAGTGATAAACATTATCAAGTGCATCGAGTGCAACAGCTACCGGCGGGAGGCCAATATAACCTCACCGCGCGCGCCATGAACAGTAACGTGCAAGTGAACAGTGATAAACATTATCAAGTGCAACAAGCGCAACAGTCAACAGCGCGAGGCCAGTCTGACCTCACCGCGCTCGCCGAAGCAATCACACGCGCCGTCAACGCAGGTCAACGACCGAGGTTTGTCGAACTACCCATATTTAGTGGATCACATCAAGAGTGGTTACCCTTTCGCGCCGCTTACTATGAAACTGAAAGCATGTATACGACAATTGAGAATACAAACAGACTACGAAGAACATTAAAGGGTAAAGCAAAGGAAGCAGTCGAATGTCTGCTGATTACCAACACACATCCAGCAGATATTATGAAGACCCTAGAGTCGAGATTCGGAAGACCAGAGTCCATCGCCATGATGGAAATGGAGGCGCTCCGCGCTTTGCCACGCCTCACTGAATCACCGCGTGACATCTGTATCTTTGCTACGAAAGTATCCAACATCGTAGCAACATTGAAGACGCTCAACTGTATACATTATTTATATAATCCAGAAGTTTCAAAGATCGTCATAGATAAGCTTACGCCTACGCTTCGCTACAGATACTACGATTTCTCATCTATACAACCGAGAGAAGATCCAGATTTAGTGAAGTTAGACAAGTTCCTTAAGAGAGAAGCGGACTTATGTGGACCATACGCCCTACCTGAACAACTAACATCAGGTACAGCGGCCACTCTACAGAAGAAAACACAGAAGATCCACAACGTAATAGAAAAGACAAGTGTATCAAAGTGTCCTGTATGTGATGAAACCGGTCACAACACAGTCGACTGTGAACAGTTCAAGAAGTTAGATGAAAACGGCAGGTGGGACACAGCCAAGTCCAAACGCCTATGCTTCAGATGCCTTCGATACAGAATCAAGACTCACAGCTGCCGACCTCGTCAGTGTGGTATCAACAGCTGCAAATACTCTCATCATAAGCTGTTACACTACACTAAGAAGAAAGAGAAAGCAGAGACTAAAGAAGAAGAATCGAAAGAAGCTACAGAAGTCATCAACTCAGCCTGGACTGTAAAGAAGAAGCAGTCATACCTAAAGATCCTACCAATACAAGTCAAGGGTCCAATGGGTACAGTCGACACCTTCGCATTGATGGACGACGGGTCAACGGTCACATTAGTCGACGACAACGTGGCAAACAGCATCGGAGCAACGGGCCCCACAGACCCATTGAAAATAGAAACCATCAATGAGTTAAAAGCGTCTGAATCAACTTCACGTCGAGTCAGCATCAAGTTGAAAGGGCTCAACGATCATGAAGAACAAGTACAAGCTCGCACAGTAAAAAACCTGCATGTCTCTTCTCAACGGGTACCGACAGAAACGGTGGATGGATGCAAACACCTAACAGACATCCGCGACCACCTCACATACGCAAATGCAAAGCCGCAAGTACTAATAGGGCAAGACAACTGGCATCTTCTGTTGACATCAGAAGTCAGAAGAGGAACCAAGAACCAACCAGTGGCATCCCTCACACCACTGGGTTGGGTACTCCACGGCAGCCAGACACGAACCGTCGGACATAACATCGACTTCGTGTCTCATATCACAGAAGAGCCAGAAGATAATCTAGAAGTACTAGTAAAACAATACTTCGAGATGGACGCGCTCTGCATCAACCCTAAGAGGCCAAATACAGACCCAGAAGAGCAAGCACTTCGAATATTGGAGAAGACTACAACCGTGACAGAGGAAGGAAGATACCAGACCAGTCTTCTCTGGCGCAAAGAAGATGTCACATTTCCTGACAACTACGACAACTCACTGAAACGACTCTTCAACATAGAGAAGAAGATCGATCGTGATCCAGAATTGAAACAGAAGTATACAGAACAGATGGAAGCTCTCATCGTGAAGGGTTACGCTGAGCCAGCTCCGACACAGAAAACGCAGAACAAGACCTGGTACCTACCACACTTCGCCGTAGTCAACCCGATGAAACCAGATAAACTACGAGTAGTCCACGACGCGGCAGCCAAGACAAAAGGAGTCGCCCTCAACGACATGCTACTCAAAGGGCCTGATCTCCTACAGTCACTACCAGGCGTCGTCATGAGGTTCCGACAACACATGATCGCGGTCACAGCGGACATCAAAGAGATGTTCATGCAAGTCAAACTACGTACAGAAGACAGAGATGCATTACGCTATCTATGGCGTGGGGATCGACGAGACGACCAACCTCCAACAGAGTACAGAATGACGTCTCTGATATTTGGCGCATCATGTTCACCATCAACAGCGATATACGTAAAGAACTTGAACGCCAAGCAACATGAAAAAACCCACCCAGAAGCCGCAGCAGCAATAATAAAGAAGCACTACGTAGACGACTACCTAGACAGCTTTCGTAGTATCGAAGACGCTGAACGCGTCACTAAAGACGTACGAGAAGTACACAAGAAAGCATGCTTTGAATTAAAGCAATGGAAATCCAACTCACCGACACTCCTAGAAACACTCGGTGAGAAGGAAGAAGCAGATGACCTGGAACTCTATAATACAGAAGAAAAAACAGAGCGAGTACTGGGCGTGACCTGGAAGGTAAACTCAGACGAGTTCACTTTCAACCTCAACCTAACTAGAATCCCATCGACGCTAATAGAAGGGAAAAAGCCCACTAAAAGAGAAGCTCTGCGAATAGTTATGTCACTATTCGACCCGCTTGGTTTCGCCTCACCTGTTACCATAAGAGCAAAGCAACTGCTGCAAGAAGTCTGGCGCAGAGGGACAGCATGGGACGACGAGATCGATGAGGACCTGGCAGAACACTGGAAGACCTGGATGACTCACCTAAAGGGTCTCCGCAACATAGCAATACCGAGACAGTACCTCCATTACAGTGAAGCCATCTCACTCCAACTCCATGTCTTCACCGACGCCAGCGAGTGCGCCTACTCTGCAGCCCTATTCTGGAGGACAGTAACAACAAACAACAAAGTCAGCTTATCACTGGTAATAGCCAAAGCAAAGGTGGCACCGTTAAAACTAACATCGATACCGAGGATGGAGCTACAAGCAGCAGTCATGGGAGCTAGACTCGCAGAAACAGTAGTTGAAGAACACGAAAGAAAGCCTGATCGCAAGGTGTTCTGGACAGACAGCAGAACGGTACTCACCTGGATAAAGACAGGGTCAAGGTCATACAAACCTTACGTGGCTCATCGTCTAGCAGCGATCGAAGAGAGCACCAAAGTCAACGACTGGCGATGGGTCCCGACGAAACTGAACGTGGCAGACGACGCGACGAGAGACGTCCCACCAACCTTCAACCAGGACCATCGCTGGTACAGAGGCCCCGACTTCCTCTATGAAACGGAAGACTCTTGGCCGACCGACACCTCTGCACCTGCAACAGAATCTTCTGGAGAAGAGAAGATATGCCATGTAAGCAACAAGAAGGGACAGAAGTTAACAGAAGGCTTACCTGATCCCACCAGATTCTCCAATTGGGATCGCCTCCGATACACAGCAGCACGCGTTCTTCAATTTATTGAGCTCTGCAAACCCATAAAACAGAGCGTCAACTACAGAAAGACAAAGAAGAACGCAGAAGCAGACCCAAGTTGGACAAAGGTAAAAAAGCCAGCAGTTCAACGAACGACAGCAACACAGAGGACAACCCCACTTAGAGGGAAGAAGCTGACGCCCATCTCAGCCGAGCTTCTCAGGTCAGCAGAAGACCTTCTCATGCGCTCCTCTCAAGAAGACAGCTTCGCAGACGAAATAGACGACCTGAGAAAGCTAAAAATCGTCAGCAAAGAGAGTCGTTTGTATCAGCTGAGCGTCGAGTACATCAACGATGCCATAAGACTACGAAGCCGAATCCTAGCTGTCCAACACATGACAGACGAATTCAAGACGCCACTAGTACTCGACGGTGACCACCCCACAATTAAACTGTGGATACAGTCGATTCATCACAGACTACATCACGCCGGTGTAGAAGCCACCGTGAACGAGTGCAAGCAGCAATACTGGGTACTACGACTACGCCCCATCACACGGGCGCTACTACGAAGATGCCTGTTCTGCAGAATGAGAACACAGACGCCACCGCATCCGCGAACAGGCGACCTACCGGCATGTCGCCTAGCTCATCACAAGCGACCCTTCACATACACGGGGGTCGACTATTTCGGACCTCTGTCAGTGACCGTCGGACGCGCTCGTCAAAAGAGGTACGTGGCGCTATTCACATGCCTCACAACACGCGCCATACATCTAGAGGTAGCCAACTCTCTCACCGCCGACTCAGCAGTAATGGCCGTCAGAAGAATGATAGCACGACGTGGCTGTCCGACAGAGATATGGTCGGACAACGGGACCAACCTGAAAGCCGCCGACAAGGAACTTCGACAAGCAATCGACGAAGCGACGGCTGAAGAAGCTGCAAAGCGGACCATCGCGTGGCGCTACATTCCACCAGGGGCCCCATTCATGGGCGGGGCCTGGGAGCGCATGGTTCGATCAGTCAAGACAGCACTCGCCGCAACACTACACGAACGCTACCCCACAGAAGAGGTACTTACCACCTTGTTAGCTGAGGCGGAGTACACAGTCAACAGCCGCCCGTTGACACACGTGTCAGTCAACGCTGAGGATCCAGAAGCCCTGACCCCAAATCATTTCCTATTGGGAGGAACAGGGCGAGTACCTCAACCAGGCACATTCAGAGAAGAAGACACCATATCAAGGTCCAGCTGGCGAGCAGCACAAAGGCTCGCTGACCTCTTCTGGAAGCGCTGGGTCCAGGAGTATCTTCCGGAGCTGCAATACCGGCGGGAGCCGCATGGAAAAGGGCCCAGAATACAGGTCAATGACCTCGTACAGATCGTTGACCCCAACCTGCCTCGCAATACATGGGCACGAGGCAGAGTCATCGCGACGTATCCAGGCCCCGACAACATAGTACGCACGGTGGATGTACGCACTAAGGGAGGCGTGCTACGACGGCCGGTGAGAAAGCTGGTACTCCTGCCTCTACAAACAGAAGATAAACCCGCACCGGTTACAGATGCGACACAGTCGCACGGCGGGAGTGATGTGCGGGACAATGAGTGATGTGTAAAAGACAATATGTGCGCGAGACAATAAGTAATGTATAAAGACAATATGTGCAAACAACAATATGTATGATTGTAAATTAATAAGTATCAAGATGTCAGATTGTATAGAATAAATAACTATTTAATTATGTTTGTCAGATGTCTAGATTGTATAGAATCAATAACTACTTAATGAATAACTTTATGATTAATTAGATTGTGTAATAATAGCTAAATCAGATTCGTTATGTTTACTTTGTATAGAAAATATAATCAGAGCTGTGATTGGGTGCAATCACAGACTCAGGGTCCTGACTCCGAGCAGGTTCAGACAAGTCTGAACCTGTTCGAGGACGTAAACGTAGATAGGGTAAAATACATAATTT
This sequence comes from Apamea crenata, assembly GCA_949629185.1. Lineage (NCBI taxonomy): Eukaryota > Metazoa > Arthropoda > Insecta > Lepidoptera > Noctuidae > Apamea > Apamea crenata. The sequence continues at coordinate 17,657,980 of OX451371.1, forward strand.
CATAGGTCTAATAATCCTAAGATATGATAGAGGTACCCACTACTTGTGCCTATGTAGCTGGGGTACTAATATAGGTTAACTCGAGAAATGTAAGATAGTTCAAAAGTTCAGAATTTTCTTCGAAATTATTGTACCAAGTGCTCCTGTAAGTAAATCTATTTTATAACTGCAAACTGTTTTAATTGTGTCCACCATACCAGTACACAGTTAATGTACACACGTACAATTATAACCAAAGATGATAGAAGAGGCCTAAACTTTATGTTTTTCTGTGTAGGTTTTACGAACCACCTTCAATCAGCCCTTAGTTATATAATAGTGTTACGAGCTTCGGGTTCGTGACAATAAAAACTGCCGATATAAATAACCAAAAAACCAAATAAATAACCATTGGACACTTTAATTGATCAACACTAATAATAACACAAACACACTAATTATAAAACACAATTACTCTTAAGTCGCACTTAAAGATCGCTTTCGATGTATTCTCGCTTTAGTGTATATAGTGCAGCAGATTGTTCTAGTATCTTCTATTGTAGAAACATCTAGAATGTTCGGGTATATACCGGCCCCGACTGACCTCTGTCCATAGTTCTAGAATCGAAATTTCTAGAAGGATCTATTTGTTCTACTACTCGATACTAGATGGCGCTAGTGGTAAATTAGTTCTGCTACTTGATAATAGATGGTGCTAGTGACTATTAGTTTTTCCACTTGATACCAGATGGCGCTAGTGGTAGCTAATGTCACCACGTATCAGGCATTAATTGTGGCGCGCAACAATAGTATAACTAAGGGCTAATTTTTCAATCGACAGGTATTTTTTATTCATGGAATAAAATTGACGTCTGACAACTTTTGTATGGAAGAGCTGCCAAATTATTCCTCAAATAGATTATCTGGCTTTGGAAAAACAGCCCTAAATGTAATAAAAGGAAGAACAAAAAATATCAATTGCTGGGAATCGAACATAGGTTTGCAAAGTATTCGTCGAACCGCTAAGTTATTTGCTTATTTGAAAGTTGACTAAAATAGCCGTTCTTGTACGTCATGAGACATATCGGGATGATAATCATTTACAAGGTTAAATCTTTACTATGTGTGAAAATCTTTGATAAATATTTTTGCTCTCTTGTCAACATTATCGGGCTCATATGGAACATATGCATTCGAACACTTCCCTTTGTACACCATTGTCCAATCTGAAATAATGATGTGGCACATTAGCAAATAATTAAGGTATTTTTCTTGGCAGGTTGCAGTGCAAGGCAGGTGGCAGGTTGCAGTGCAAGCAGGTGGCAGGTTGCAGTGCAAGACAGGTGGCAGGTTGCAGTGCAAGGCAGGTGGCAAGTTGCAGAGTGCTGGGTAACATAAACTCACGCCTTCTTTCCAAGGGGGTAGGCAGAAACAACAGTACTACCTGTGTTCTCAATATCCTGTATTATTAAATAATTTTATCAATAATATCTAGAAAGAAAAATATTTATTGCAACTCGTACAGGAAGATCAAACTTAACTAAATCAAAAATAAAAAACTAAATTATACAAAAAAGTAGAAAAAAAATGAAAGAAAGAAAAAGGCCTATACGAGGCCAGAAGGCTCCAATCTCAGCATAATGCTGCGACATTTAAAAAATGAAATGTCACAGCGCTGGTATTCTGATAGGGCCCGCTGTGATGTCACGGGCAAGTACAAAAATAAATAAATAATAAAATAGATAATTATATGTATGTAAAATACTGGCAAATAAAATAAAATATTAATTTTTAATCCGCGCCAGACATAACCTAATTACTTGTCTCCTTGTTTTATTACGTAAGACGATTTGAGGGGAGAGGGGGTCCAAACAAGTCTTATTTTTTCTTACATGAAGGTGGGAGGTGTGTAGATTATTTTTACGTAAGATCAAACAGTAAGCAAAAATTATAAGTTTTAAAAAAATAGCTTTGTCATTGCAATTTTGGTAGATACTGATCTTTTTTTTGGGTATATGGATGGGAAATCATCGAATGACCCCTCTCGCTCTGGGTGGAGCGTCGGGAGGAAGGGAGTGTCAGACTCTTGCTGACTAAAACCCACCCGTGTTCCTTCCTTAGCCCTTTCTGTTCCAGGGCAGCGGTAACCCTTTCGGACGATCCCGCCGCCGCCCTGTAGATACTGATCTTACATAAGGTTCAAGGGGGGGGGGGGGGGGGGTTATTGGAGGAGGGGATTCAATCAAGTCCTATTTTTTCTTCCATAGGGGAAGGGGGTGTCAGTAGTTGGTTAAAATTGTCTTACGTAATAAATGAACAGCCCCTTATACATTATGGCTGTCTATGGGAATAGTATTACAGTAAATATAAAATAAAAGTGGAATGTGGTTGTCAATTAACGGCATGGATGAAAGGGAGAAATAAAAATAAAGTAATAATGAGAGTGCTATCGAGTTACAAATTTTACAAGAAACAAGTGACAGACAACGAAACAAAACACGCTCTTGCATTCTCTTAGTAAAATCACCGCCGTAGAATACACTTTCCTTCTTTACATCCATACATTTATGATCTGTATGCTCAATGCCAATAGATATAGGTATGGTTCAGTTTTATTGTGTTTTTTAACTGTAATCAAAAAATCACATTTGAAAGTTGCCAAGTGTTGACATATTGGTGCTCGTGACTGAACATTAACAGAACTAGTTTTTCAGTTATTTAAAAAAACAGAACTCTAAAACTATTTGCCCCAAGTTTTTATTCAGTACCTAACTGGGCAACTAAAGGTATCAGAAAAAGTAGGGAAAGATTATTTGAACTGTATGGCCTTAAGCCGTATATTAACACGGATACTTTTAATAAGTATGTTGCTACTTATTCTAAAACGTTTAAAAATATCTGCAAAGCAGCTAAAGCTTCATTCATTAGTAACAAGGTTAAATCAGCAGACAATAAAATAAAGACAGTTTGGAGAATTATTAACAATGAAACGAACAGGAACAAAACACGTAATACTGATTACACTCTGAACACTTCCCGCGGTCTAATTAGCGATAACATCGATGTTGCTCAGGAATTTACAACTTTCTTTACCAATATCCCAATTAAAACTACAGAAACTTTAAATTCCTCGCCCGCACTAGATATAGAATTATTAAGAGCGAATGTTTCAGCCTGTACTGTGGAATTTCAATTTAAACATATGAACCCTATAAATGCAACTTAAGATCAAAATTACCGAAGATCTGTGGGGCATGTCTACTAAAGTTTGTCAATCCATTATTGAGACAATTGCACCCTACTTAGCTTTAATATTTAATTTGTGTGTAGATCAAGGGGTATTCCCGGATTTAATGAAGTTCAGTAAGGTTATTCCACTTTTCAAATCTGGGGACAGCAAAGACAAACAATTATAGACCCGTATCGGTTTTGCCAGTTTTCAGCAAGGTGTTTGAAAAGGTAATGTTGGATCAAATGCTCAATCATTTTAATCGCAACAACATCCTACACGATCAACAGTATGGTTTCACCAAAGGACGTTGTACAACAGACGCTTGTGTCACTTTATTAAAACACATCTTTAACGCATGGGAAGAGGCACAAGATGCAATAGGCATCTTTTGTGACCTATCCAAGGCATTTGACTGCGTTAATTACGAAACACTGCTCTTGAAACCTGAGCATTACGGACTGGGTAAACTAGCTCTTAACTTAATAAAATCATATTTAAATGATAGATTTCAGCGAGTTCAAATAAACGGTGTAAATTCATTGGGGTTAAAAGTCAAAATGGGTGTACCGCAGGGCTCAGTATTGGGGCCGTTCCTATTTTTAGTATATATAAATGATTTACCTCATTTACTAAAAACCTGACCACAAATGGTGTTATTTGCTGATGACACATCACTGATTTTTAAAGTATACAGACGTGCACAAGAGCTTGACGACGTAAATAACGCTATGCTTATGGTCCATAATTGGTTTACTGTAAATAATTTAGTATTCAATGAGAAAAAAACTAAATGCATTAGATTCGCTTTACCGAATGTTAGAAGTAGTTTATGTCACGTTGTATTGAATAGGGAGATACTTGAATTCGTCGAAAATACGGTTTTCTTGGGGACCACGCTTGACTCAAAGCTGCAATGGGGTCCTAACCTAACTTCACTTGCAGGGCGGCTAAGTTTAGCCGCTTACGCTGTTTGGAAAATCCGTCAATTAACAGACGTGGATACCGCGAGACTGGTCTATTTTAGTTACTTCCATAGCATCATGCCTTTCGGTATTTTGCTGTGGGGACGAGCTGCAGATATTGATTCTATCTTCATTCTGCAAAAGAGGGCTGTCAGAGCCATCTACAATCTCAGCAGACGCGAATTTATAAGAGAGCTGTTTAAAAAAATTAACATCATGACGGTTCCTTGTCAATATACATATATACGAAAACATTATGTACGTTTGAAAAAATCTACATCTTTTTAGTAAGATAAGTGATAGGCATAATTTTAACACTAGGAATAGGAACAAACTAGATCAACCGCGCTTCAGATTGTCTAAAGTAAAAACTTCTTTTATGGGGTACTGTGTAAAATGTTATAATAAAATACCACTCGATATTCTTCAACAAAATGAGAAGAAATTTAAAACATGCATTAAACGCACACTATGTAGACAAGCATATTATAAGTTGGATGAGTATATACTAGATAAAAATGCTTAGCTTAATGCTGGTCCTGCTCCACAGGCACTTGGGCTCACTAGTTGATCACAATTTCTATATTTTGGAGGAGATGCTTACCTGTTTTTTTTTTTTTTTTGGTGTTTCTGTCATTACGAACTTAATGTTTATATTATTCAATCAAGATTAATTTTGAATACTTCAATATTAAATACCTCTTCCTGAATGTTAGTAACTTTTTATTTATTTTTTTCTTATCTCTTAAGAAAATTGCAAACTATAGTTTTGTATAATTTAGAAGCATTTTTTAAATTTTGTTAATGTAAGAACCATGGATCCGTTTTTTATGATATTTTGATGTTGACTTGAAAGAGCATGGTAGTTGAGAATATGTCATGCTCACTTAAATGTCTCACTGATGGTGGCGCGTGTGTTGGATCATTCGGTTCCCTACAAAATGGTTGAGCTGGGTGGTGCTGATCCACGCGTCATGTTCGTGAACGGGCGCCGTTGGTTGAGACTGGTCATCTCTTAACTGCCAGGGCTTATTTTTAATGTTATATTTTAAATTGATTCTTTTTTACATCTCAATCAAAGACTTTAGGGCTTAACTGGGTTTGTGACTCTGATTCACTTACTTATACAATAAACATCACTTCCACTACTAAAGTCACCAAACGTCATGTTCTTTCTGTTATCAGTCAAATCTTTGACCCACTAGGCCTCGTAGGTCCATGCGTCGTCGAAGCAAAGACAATCATGCAGCGTCTACGGCTACAAAAGTATGACTGGGATGACGAAGTATCGCACGAAGTCAGCAACCTTTGGTCTACATTTGAAGGCACAATAACAACATTAAATCACCTAAAAAATCCTCGTTGGGTTCTGCGTGAAGGCTCTATTACGCATGAAGACGTCTTTACCGATGCGTCCGAGAGGGCGTATGGCGCTTGTGTGTACATTCGGTCTTGTAATGGCAGTGGATCCATAGGCGTACCACTTCTAGTCTCTAGAAATCGGGTAGCGCCCATCAAACCAACGACGATACCGAGACTTGAACTTTGTGGAGCTTTGTTAGGTGCAAAGCTGTGTACTAAGGTTCAGGAATCGCTTACCATGCCCATTCATAGATGTAGATTCTAGTGCGACTCAACCATAGTCCTGGGTTGGCTCTCTACTCCTTCTAATCATCTTAAACCTTTTGTCAGAAACAGAGTCAATGAGATACAGGAAAGTACTTGTGGTCATACCTGGAGCTACGTACCGTCGAAGGACAACCCGGCGGATCTTGTTTCCCGTGGTCTCAGGGCCGACGTTATCATAGACACACCTCTGTGGTGGTCTGGACCCTCATTTTTACAGCATAGTGAAAATGAGTGGCTCAGCATGCCAAACAGCGGGAAAGATAATCTGCCGGAAGTAGTGACTCATCTCATTGGTAGTGATAGTGACAATCATTCATTAAGTAGTTATCATTCTAACGTAAACATAAATTCATCTATCATTCATGATTTATTATTAAAGTATTCTAGCTTAACAAAAATTCAAAATATATTTACATATGTACAACACTTTATTTACAATGTAAAAAATAAAAATAAATTGCATGGTGATTTTTCTGCAACGGAACTAGAAAACTCATTAAATATACACAATATACATATATATATTATATATTCATATTACATTATTCACAGCTTGAAGTGTGTAGCGTGTGTGTGTGTGTGTGTAGTGTTGCGTGTAGTGTGTGTGTGTGTGTGTTGTGTGTGTGTGTGTGTGTGTGTGTGTGTGTGTGTGTGTGTGTGTGTGTGTGTGTGTGTGTGTGTGTGTGTGTGTGTGTGCTGGAAGAGTATAATTTGTTAAAGTCTGGACAAAAATTACCACGCAAAAGTAGATTGCTTCCTCTGACACCGTTCATTGACAATCATAACTTCATTCGCGTGGGCGGGAGACTCGATAACTCCCCCTACGATTTTAGTGTGAAACATCCTATTGTTTTATGCAGTAAGCATATACTTACGAAACTCATCTATCAAATGCAACATTTAAAGCTTGTACATGCTGGTCCACAGTTGTTATTGTCCAATATACGACAAACTTATTGGCCTCTAGGTGGCAGAAACTTGTCTAGATTTGTCGTGAATAAGTGTCTTAAATGTTTCAGACATAAGGCTCAGAATATACAGCCTATAATGGGTCAACTACCGAGCACAAGAACTAATCTTGAGTTTCCTTTTTTGAACAGCTATGTTGACTATGCAGGACCAGTATTGGTGGCCAATCGTAAAGGCCGAGGATGCAAACTTACAAAATCCTATATGTGTGCATCTTTGTTTGCTCGGCAGTAAAAGCATTAGCGTACATTTGGAGCTCGTCACCGACCTCACCACTGAGGCCTACATGGCCGCTCTAAATCGTTTCGTGGCGCGTCGTGGCAAGCCTCGAAGCATCACGTCCGATAACGGGACCAACTTTGTGGGCGCATCAAACGAGATGTATAGGTTCTTGCAATCATCAAATGTTGCATCTGAAATGGCGCAGCAAGGTATTGAATTCATTTTCACGCCTGCATACAGCCCTCATTTCAATTCATTGTCTGAAGCTGCTGTAAAGTCATGTAAGCATCATTTAAAACGGCTACTACATCTTACTCATTTCACATTCGAAGCGATGTCTCACTCACATAGAGGCGGTTCTTAACTCACGTCCTCTTACACCTCTTTCTTCAGACCCTAACGATTTTTCGGCACTCACTCCTTTCCACTTCCTAATTGGACGGCCATACTTATCAGTACCACATCCTCAGGTGACTGACCCAACATCACGCGGTTGGATCGCTGGAAGAGAATCCAGCACATCAGGCAGCATTTCTGGCGACGATTCCATAATGAATACACTTCTCTGCTGCAGGCCACCTCTGCTCTGGTCCCTGGGCCGAGTCACGAAGACCTATCCCGGCGTCGACGGGGTCACGAGAGTGGCTGAACTGAAGACGAAGCGGGGCACCATTCATCGTGCCTTCAACTGCATTTGCCCCCTTCCAGTCGAAGATTGAAGACTTCCCTTCAACCCGGGGAATATGTCGGCGCATCACATATGCGCGTGATCGACCGAGGGGAGGGCGCGGTCGTCGGGGTACCGAACACGGTACGCGACGGCCGCTGCGCGCCCTCCACGCCACTCAGCTCACAGACGCGCTTGACCACGGGCATTTCATTGTTTCCTTTTATGTTGATATGTAAATTATGGTATTACACCTATTTTAATACACTCCACTACTTCTTTCATTATAAGTCCCGATTGAGCCCATTCATTGATCCGGCTCGAAGGACCAATGAATGGGCTCAATCGGGCCCATTGATCGGCAAAATTGATTTAAAAGAGTGTCCGTGGAGTTTCTTGCCCGTTCTTCTCCATAGAGATCTACGTTTTTGGAATGGGCGACTAGCTTCAACTTTCTGACTAACTGACCGACTATTTCATTTTGACAATTCAAAAGTGCCTGTAAATGGTTTAATTGAAATAAATGATTTGAGTTTGAGTATACAATCAAGTATTTTTTTTTTTTGAACAGGCAGCTGTGCTGCTGGGGAGTTTGTTGCGCCACTTTTTCTTCCCAGCGATAGCACTAGGAAGTGGTGAAGGGCGGGCGTTTTTGGGGGACTGTCTTTTGTAATTTTGACGTTCAAAAAGTGCTGATTCTCAGCCTAATTTGAAAAAATGACTTTTGATTGTGACAAGCAGTCCGCACTTTTTTTTATTTACGTGGGTAGATTTGCTAGTTGATTGTTAGAGTACCTGCTTTACTTCAATAATTTGTTCTTTATGAGAAAATAAACTGTTTTATCTAGAAGTTTATTTATTTCCAGTTTATAAAATTATAACGAATAAACAATTTGAAATCACTTATAAAACATTTTTATTTTTAACCCCATATTACAATATACACAATACAATATAATAATAAAAATATTATAATTTATTATTCTCATTTATTTATCTATAGAATAATAAAAAAAAACGATAAAGATTATTGTTGGAAAAGAAAAATAAAAGTCACATCTCGAGATTGGAACGCATAGGTCTGGGCTATGCGTTCATTGATCCAACACGTAAGACTGTTAGCTATCGGTACTTGATATAACGATTTGAATTTTAGCAATGGTATGAACCAACCAAGGTCATGCGTAATTACGTATGGTTTCGTTCGACGCCAGCCAGTGTGCGAATTCTGAGGTGTGCGTTCTGTGTTGATATATCACTTATACACACAAACGTAGGTGCGGCCTTTACCGCGTGTTCACAGCAATACAGTCCTTAAGCTGCTAATGAATTAATGACCGTTGACAAAAAAATACTCTAGTAGTACCTAGTGTTCCTTCCATTCTTCTTTGGGAAATGCACTATCATTTAGATGTCGGGGCAGTCCTTGCAAAGGCCGACGTACTTCTCGTGGTTGGTGTGCATCTTCATGAAATTTTCGATAAACTGTTTTGCTCTTTGTTTTAGATCCGTGCGTTGAAATTCTAATAAGTCTCGGTAACACTTGCCTTTATACAGCATCATCCAACCTGAAATAATTACGTAGTGGGCCTTTGGCAAACGATCGAGGTATTTCTGTAAATGCAGATCAGTGGTGTAGTCAGGTGCCGTGTACTAGTACGTCGTACATACATTATAATACAAGAATAATTTGCGCAAACAAAACTGTCTACAAAGCTTAATTCTTCTCAAACGAATCGACTTTTCTTAGCAGTCCTATTTCAAGTAGATACAACTATTTTTTTTTTTAAATTATAATTATAGTGAATACCTAAGCAAGTACCTAATTCAAACCTTTTTCATTATCTAAGTTTATATTCGATTGAAGTTAAAAACAATTTGGGATTTCTTATTTTATGCATTTGTAAATAAAGCAATCCGTGATATTTTTTAGATTTGGATGTGGCAATTGGCATAACTGAACGCAAAAATATTCGGAGATTTTAAACACTATTATCGCAGGCTGTTGTGCACCTGAATGTAATCCTACTTATACTTTTCTGGCAAGCACAAAAAACTCAATGCATCATCTCCGATCTGTACCGTGCGAGGGACTTTTTTCGAGCTGGCAAATCGCAACTGATGAGCGGGGAGTGATTGGATCCCAGTCCAGACTGGACAAACTTTTGTTTCTCAAAAATTTGGAAACACAACATTGGGAATTATAATAATTATTTTTATGTTAATGATTAATTAATACGAAATATAAATCTTTGCTTTAATTATAATTTTAAAAGAAAACATTCACCGTCTATACATTTATGGGCTAAATGTGAGGTGCCAAACAAAAAACAAGCTATTTTCCAAAATAATACGTTTTTCTCTTGATATTATTTACCATGGAACCAAACCTGTAGGCATTCTCCGTCAAGATACACGAGTTCGAAAAATCATTTTTTCGTACTTCTTTGATACGGGTTTAAGTGTTATGTAATTAATTTTCGCACCTGCTCAACAACAGCTTGGAGGTGAGTTTATTTTCATCTTTCTTGTATTTTTCAATATACAAGGTGTAAAAATACATCAGATATGGAATGGGTGACTAGCTTCAACTTTCTGACTAACTGACCGACTATTTAATTTTGACAATTCAAAAGTGCCTGTAAATGGTTTAATTGAAATAAATGATTTGAGTTTGAGTTTGAGTTGACCCATCCACGGACTGAGCGCGGCAAGCGCAGCTTAACCTGATCCGTCATCCCCGTACGTAATACGTACATATGTGGTACCTTAGGAAGGTGTTTGAGGGGCTGAAGCCAACTCGCAGAGTTATCCCTGTATGCAATTATGAAAACTATTACTTACTATAATTAGTTTACTATTATTCTGTTACTAAAACATGCTGCAAACTGTATTTTTCATACTTGTATAACAGCGCAGGGAATGAAACTGCAGATTTGGTCCCATAACGAAAACTTAAGAGAGTAACATATTATGCTAATAGTATATATTTTTTTAGGGGAATATTCAAATGCACTTTTAAAATAATGTTTCATACTTTAAAATGTTGAGCTTTAAAATTAATTGAATGAACTATAAAAATAATAGTTTCCACTATAAATAATGCTTAGCTTTAAAATTAATTGAATTACGTCAAAATTTAAGTTTCTTTCACAATTAAAATGTTAAAATTTAAATTCAATTCAAAATAGAACGTCAAAATTAATCATAATCAATTATTATACTTTTAAATAACTATTAAAGTATTATTATAACTCCATTTTACAAATTATTGTCAAATCATTTAGGTATCAATCACAAATAAAATAAGAAAAAAAAAACTAATATTACATCAAATGTCACTGGCTACTATATTAAGTATGTCAACAATGGATAAAAATACAAGAATGTCAATTTAAATAAGTAAAAAATAAGAAGAAAAAAAAATATTTTATCAAAAAGTCCAATCACATTTTAATTTTAATTATTGTTACAAAGTGCATGTCAAGAATAAATAAACTGAAAACAAGATGAGTACCAAGAAGTCAATCATAAAATCATTTAAAAATGGCAATGCCATCGATACTTAGATCCCACCTATTTTTTCCGATAGGAACTCCGAGATATTATAATACGATTTACTTATGAGAAAGTTTTTTAAATGTCTTTTAAACAAATTAACATTTAAATTTTTATTGATTCTGGTATATGGTCATATATAATTGGTGCCATGCAGAAAACACTTTTATGCATCAGACCTGTCTTTGACTGTCTTGCACATAGAATATTGACGTGTCGTCTACTCCGGTTATTTGAGTCAGATAGCTTGGGAAATAAATTTGGGTTGGTTTTCACAAATACCGCAACCTCAAATATGTACAGCGAGGGCAGTGTTAGTATTCTATACTGAATAAAAAATGGTTTACAAGTGTCTGTACATTTCAGACCGAACATCGCTCTAATACATTTTTTCTGGCATTTAAATATTTGTTCCTTATTGGCTGAGTTTCCCCAAAAAATAAAGCCATATCTTAATATTGAACCCGCCATTCCATGGCATGCTGTAACAATAGCATCCATTCCTATGACTGGAGCGAGCAGCAAAGCATACGTCGATTTGCTAAGTCGCTTTGCCAATTCTGTAGTGTGTGCTTTCCAATCCAAGCGTTGGTCTATGGTTAAGCCTAAGAATTTGGAGGTGCTTACTTGATTTATTTTATTATTATCATAGTGAATATTCATCGTTAAGTTTTTGCGTTGACTGAAGGCTATTAGTTTGGTTTTGTCAATATTTATTTTGAGATTGTTATTATTGAGCCATTTTATTATTGAATTAATAGTATTAGTTACTTCATTATTATAATTTAGTTTTTTGTACAGTCAATAGTAACAGTACTGTCATCAGCAAAAAGAGTCATGTGATGTTTCGTCACTTTGGGCAAGTCATTTATATATAGTATAAATAGAGGGGGACCAAGCACGCTCCCCTGTGGTACGCCATATGAGATTGATCTATCACGTGACCTATAGACCCTTTCATATTTGGTTTTCAGATCTACCTGCGAGATTTCTACATATTGCTTTCGGTTTTTCAGGTACGATTCGATTAGCAGCAGGACGTTTCCCCTTATTCCGTAAGCTTCTAATTTATCAAGCAAAATATTGTGATCTACGTAATCGAAAGCTTGAGTCATATCACAATATATTGAACAAACAGGTACTCTATGGTCAACATTCGAAATTACTTTATCCAGAAAGTCATAAATGGCCATGTTAATAGTTTTATCTTTTCTAAAGCCTTTTTGTTCTGCAGTCAGGATGTTATGTTTTACTAAATATTTATGAATTTGTCCATTATATGTATTTTTCAAATATCCTTGAGGATATTGGCACAAGTGCAATAGGTCTATAGGACTCCGTGTTTTCCTTGTCATTTTTTTTTGTACAGTGGTTTTACTACGGCAGTCTTAAGATCTGCCGGATAAGTGCCTCGTATTATGCATAAATTAATAATGTAACTTAAATGGCCACTAATGCTGTCTGATACATATTTAATCGTTTTTGTGGATATACCATCATGTCCTACACTATTAGTGTTTTTTAGTGATTTTATTATGTTTTTTTATGTCAATTTCATTACTAGGTGCCATAAACATGGAGTGGCTAGGTTTTGGTATATGTGAAGTTGTTTGTATACCCATATTACAGACAGGTTTAATTTTGTCAATGAAAAAATCATTAAAAACATTGGCTATGTCACGTGGATGTGTTATATTTGAATTCCCCATTTTAATGCTTGCAGTTGTTTTCTTAGGTATGTTAGTTTCTGACCGGTTTATGATTTGCCATGTCGCTTTTGACTTGTTTAATGATGATTCTATTTTATATGTATTCTGAGCACGTTGTGTTAATTTAATTATTCGCTTATACGTGGTGGTATATCTATTAAGTTCTTTTTTATTTACTTCATTTCTGTTTAAGCGGTAACGTCACAAGAGAGCTCTTTTCTTTTTACTACAAGCTCTAATTCCACGCGACACCCATTGAGGTCTATTGTGTAACCTTATTTTTATTCTTTTAAGCGGAAAGCATAAGCCGTAAAACAGAGAAAAAGTATCTAGAAATAGATTGTAAGCTCTATCCGGGTCATCACATTCATAGATATCTGAAAAAAAAGTGTTTTCCAGACATTCTCTAAATTTGTTCATATTATCTGTACTAAAGTCTCGTTGTTTGATATACCAATAATTTAAACAGAAGGTTCTTTTTACAGGACACTTCAGTATTTGACAGGTTCGATCTGACAAAGCAAATTCAACTACGTCAGCTTTACATTTATTTCCAAGATTATGTGCAAGAATGTGTGTTTAGCTTACGTTTCTTTGTTATCGACTGTAACAATTTTTCCAAGCGCTCAAAAAATGTAGTTATATTATTAGATTTTGGATTGAGGTCAGAATATTAAAAACATCATATCTCAAAAAGGGGGGTTCCGCTACTTTTCCTTCACAGGGGGCCCTCTACACCCAGGACAAGATAATAGATTTTTGAGAAATCCATCTCAATCATTAATCTATATTTTTAGGAAGAATCGCCATCCTTCATTTGGGGGCCTACCACCACCACATACAGTATTTTTTTAATCTACGCCCACGAAAGAGATGGAGCTATACAGGACGTTGAGCTCCACAAGTCAGTAATTGGCCACACGATACCCCTTGGTAAGACTAAATTTTAGACTGTTGGGCTTCTGACGACCCATTATGACTGTTAAAGAACTACGAATGACAACTGAGACCAACGGCTGAACGTGCTTCCCAAGACACGGAGGGTTTGACATGGAACCTTCGATCGACCCGTGCGGCATGAGAAGCACGAGTTCTTCTTGCTTGGCTTGTTTTCTGATTATTAAAATATAATTACGATGTGTGCCGCCGCAGTCCTTATTTCTGAGCTGACAGTAGTTTTCAAAAGTTGCGTAATGAAAGTTTTTGTCTCGTCCACATATAACCCCAAACCTGGAACAATTGCATTTTATTATTTTGTTAAAATACATTCTTGTTCACGATTGATGACTCTTGTTCACATCGGGAACGAGAGACGTTTCCCGCCAGAAGCGCGTGGATTGTGGCGGGAGCGGTTAGAAAGAGGTTCGCGTTATAGTTTTACATTAAATTACATATAAAGAATAAAAATTCATATCTATATACTGACTCTGAGAAGATCAGCGGACACCGGATTCCGCACATGTGCGTGGTGGTGTTCTTGTTGTAGGGAGACTTGTCAAACACCCAGTCGCCCTCCGCCCAGTAGGGCTCGTGGCCAAAGTTGGGGTCGTAGGAGGCGTTGCGCTTCGGGCCGGCCTCCTGGCTCGGCATTATCAATTCAAGGTCAACCGTGGTCGGCTCTTTTGTGACAACTAAGTAGAATTGAATAGAATACTCTTTATTATGTACACCATATAAATTACAGACAAAAAAAATATACATTTTACAAGGGGTGACACAATGGGCGGTCTTATCGCTAAGAGCGATCTTTTAAAGACAACCTTTTTGTAGGTCGTGTTCGTGTCTTATTAATTTATTTTATTATTTATGTACACACAGTAAAATACATAGGAATATGACATAATTATAATTTAAGTACAAAGATACTGCTTATTTCTTCCAGCAGACCTGAGAAAGGAGAACTGAAAAAGAAATGTATACTAAAATATTAAAATTTAATATTTTAGTTTTAGACTTCATATATTCATTTTTTTCTCTTGTTCTCACACACTATTGTCTACATTTCTTTTTCAGTTCTATATATAGTACAAAAAATGTATATTATCTATATCTATATCTATAATAAGAATGTAAAAAAGTTGTGTCTGTACATTGAATATATTTAAAAAAGAATAATTGAGGGGGGTTAAGAAACAGTAATAGAACACGAATCTAATAAAAAAAGTCTGTCTGTTTGTCTGTTTATCTGTTTGTCTGTTTATCTGTTTGTCTGTTTGTCTGTTTATACACGCTAATCTCCGGAACTACTGGACAGATTTGAATGAAACTTTTTTTGTTATGTAGCTACTAAACCTGGGCAACATATAGGCTATAATTGATTTTGTAAACTGGAACACCTGATGCAGAACCGCAACAGACCAGCTAAACTATAAGAGTTACAAAAATGGCGCCTTAAAAAAAATTTTGCGTCTGATGAGCATTTTCTGCTGCAAGAATAACATTGAAAATCCGGAACACCTGATGTGGAACTCTTAGAGCGCAGCTAAACTATAATATATACATATAGGTTTGACATCTTAGCAAAAGTTATTCAGTCTGATGAGCATTTTCTGCTGCGAGAATAAAACTCGAGGATTGGAACATCTGATGTGGAACTCTAAGAGCACAGCTAAACCATAACATATACTAAGATTGACATCTTTGCAAAAGTTGTTCAGTCTGATGAGTATTTTCTGCTGAGAGAATAAAATTCGAAGATTGAAACATCTGATGTGGAACTCGGAGAGCACAGCTAAACTATGGCATATACAGACATGACATTTTAACAAAATTTGTTTGGTCTGATGAGTATTTTCCGCCGAGATAATAAAAATCAAGGATCAGGAACAGTTGATGTGGAAATCACTTTATACTAATATAACTAGGGCAGATGAGATTAACGCCTCAATTAAAACATTCGTATCTATGGCCTTACTTTTTTTAACAATAAATATGAGAGCCCAGCTTGGTGGTAATTCACATGCCCAAGAGTTTTCAGAAACATTATTAAAAGTTGGAGAAGGTCTCCTTCCTGCACAGGTCTAGTGACTGTTCCTGATATACTTGGAAAAGTTGTTGCCTCCGAAGAGGAACTTATACAATCAGTATTTGGGGACATTCAGAGCATAAGAAACCAGAAAAAATCGTGGTTATGTGAACGCGCCATATCGACCACAAAAAACGAACAAGTTGCATCAATAAATGAAAAAAAAATGGGAGAGAGACTGTTTACACTTCTTTTGATAACGTAGACGATCAGGACGACGTCACCAATTACCCAGTTGAGTTCCTCAATTCACTTACAGCGATGAGTGGTCTCCCTGCTCATAAAATAAGACTCAAAGTTGGTGTTCCTCAAATACGGAAAAACCAACAATATAGTTTATCAAGAAATTAATTAAAAGATTAAAAAAAAATAGTAATGTTAACTAATTGATATTAATTTCGCTTTATAATTTCGGAATGAAAATAATTCTACCTTTATATTTTAATGAAGTTATAACCTACCCAGTCTACAACACTCAATCTAAGTTATACCAAACTTAATCGAAATCCTCCATCGGTTTTGATTGATTTATTGGCTGACATATCAACGCACAGTTCAAACTCTTACCGAAATTCCTATCGGAACGAGAAAGGGGCTGGATTCGCGTACGAAGTCGCGGGCAGAAGCTAGTACTTAATAAATACATAATGCTAAAATATTAAGACATAATATAATTATATATAAATACAGTTATGAGGAATTAAATTCATTTATAATATTTTTATTAAAAAACATTTAAAAATATAAAAAAACGGCCGGTCGGCCGATTTCAGAGCAGGGTCCAAGCTACCGTTGGTTAGGGCTCCAGAGACAGGAACCTCCTCACGATGCAAGCCGTAGCGACGAGTACTGCCTTTTGAATCAGGCCCTTGATCCAACCGCCTTACGAGAGCCTCTAGAGATGTTGATCCAGGCTCTCGGCCATGGGGTGCGTGCAGAAAACCTCCTCGTGTGCCTGATAGCTGCTGGTCTCTTACGGATACGTCTGAGGGCATGAGCAGTCGTCGGGCCGGTGCACCCTGGGCATCGACAATTATCTCTTCTTGAAAAAAGGGATTGGGATTTTTTCGGAGAGTGTATTGTCTGTGGCGAATTTCTGCGGGATGAGCAGTATGCTCCACGATATTATTCTACGTTTCCCTTTGATTAGCAGAGGGCACAGTGGAGGCACAAGGGAGGTGGGTCGCTCCTGATCGATCGAAGAACATCGATTGACACTGGATGTGACCCTGCCGCAATGGTGCTGGCGCAATAACGTGTCTGTCGTTTCTCTTTTTCAAGAACTTTCGGTGGGTTCGCGGAGTCGGGTTATCCGGACAGCGAACAGAGGCATGTGTAATACCGCCGTACGACACCGAATCCTAAGTTTTGAAGCGTGGCGAGTGGATGAGTGGCGGCACCCTTTAAAAGCTCAAAACAAAAAAAAATATGTGACAGACGAAAACTTATTACCCCAGGGCGGTACCAGCTACTCAGTAGCTGGAGAATCCGTCATGCTACCTTCGGGTGCGTTATGCCCTACGTATTCTGGGGCAACAAGAGCCGAGGAGGCTCCTGTCCCTCAGAGGACCAAATCATGTCCGACCAGGACTTGCGCGGACGCTCCAAATTAGGAAGAAAGCGTCCGTGTGAGGAAGACTCGGACCGAACGGGGTCAATGGGTCGTTCCTCGAGAGACGAGAGCCTGTCGGCATCCAAAGTGCCAATAGCGAGGAGAGGCTGAGGTCGCGTAATGCAGTGCGACGCGGGGGCTCGCTTCAAGCGGCTCGGTACTCCGGGAGTCGGTGGGGAGAGCGACCCCAGGGTCTTATCCGGGATCTCGACTGCGGAGCCGGGAGCAGTCACCGTCTCTCTTGTGGGCACGAAAGCTGAGGTCAATGCCGCGAAACCTGCCCAAAGCAGAGCGGTCGCAGCTGACGAGGTCGCCGAAATGAACCGTTAGGCCCGGGAGCGGCGCGGCGATCTGCATAGGCCGCTAAAGGGGAGAGCGCCACGGCAGAAGCTCCCGCAGCCACTGGCTTCTTTCCTGCCACGCCTTCATCACCCCCGCACCTGCACCAGGAGGGTGCGTCCGCGCCCCCGTCCCCAGCGGCAGTGGGTAAAAGAGGCCGCCACGAAAGAAGGATGGCAGTTGCATCTGCGCCAGCTGCCCAGCTGTCCAGGAGGGCAAGCTCCCGGTGACCGAACTTCCTACCCAGGAGGCCTGGACGACGGTGGTGAAGAGGGGCCGCAAGATTATTCGTCAAGATTACTTCATCCATAATTGCACAGACGAAACCTTCAGTTTTTCCGAAAAGATCACCAAAACGTAGTCAGGATTCAGACGCTAAGAAATCTACACGGGGTCATGAATAGCCATGAAGAAGCGCCCATGAAGCTCTTTGCTTTGCCATACCTCCTTGCGGTCGAAAGATGTGTCCATCCCAATTCCATTTTAGCGTGGCAGCTTTCCAAGTGACATCAGTTATCTTTGCAATATATTCGGGTCGTATTCCTAACCCGGTCTGTTAGTTTGATACCCAGAATAATCCTTTCCATGGCTCTCTGGCAAACCTCGAGCGTGGACGTGTGTGCTGCCACACTCTCTTGATTTGTTAAAGATCATGTTTAACCACCATAATTATGTGGTATTTTCCAAATACCAAACAACTATTTATTACGCATGTTTTTAAAGAAAGGGCACAAGTGCACATAATGTACGAGTATTACACCAGCTGATCGATGCTGTAAAGATCTCACCGTGAAATGTTAGGTTAAGTGAGCTGTCAATAGTTTCAATCCCTAGCATTAGTTGGAATGACAGCTCACTCCACGCTCACTTCGCCTAAGTTTCCACGGTGAGATGGTTACAGAATAGCACTGCTGTAATGACACTTAATTATTAGGTACCTATATCACTCTATTTATAAAATATGTAAACACGTAAAATAATAAATAAATATTTAAATAGTAATTATTGTATGTACAACATGCAGGACAAACATATTTTATGTGTTAGTAGATAAGTAATTAGTTGTCCGGCAGCTCGGCTATGACGCGGCCTATTATTGTTCTCGCGATGTGTCGGTTCGCGTACGTCACGCGCCGTGCGGGCGAGCAAGACGGCACCATCGCAAATTGCACTCGCGCGCCCGCGCCGCCATCATCGCCAGTCCGCTGAACGCTATTTATGCTATCGCACGCTAACTATTTTCTAGCTTCGCCGCACTTAAGTAGATATACGAATCTAATAAGCTTTCGTCATTTCTGTTCTTCGCTATCCACTATCATGCTATCACTCCTTCTTCTTCTATGGTACTCTTGTGTGTTGTGTAACTGACTGTGAACTATACTGTGAAATAAACTATTCAGCTTTTCCTGTGTACCTTCATCTATCATTTCGTTAACACTGCCCCGACGAACCTACACTCCCACATTTCGCATCTCATTTAATAGGAGCCTATGCGTGATTACAAAAGCCTGTATAATTCTGCCAGGTACTCGGCCCAACCGCTCTGGCTCGGGCTTTTAAAGTAGACACCCTCACTTTTACCCCCAGAGCGTTTGGGCCAACATTATGGCCCAAACTTGTTGACCCAATTTTTATTGTCGAAATCAGACTCCGGGCCACTACTGAGGCTGACTCAATAACATTTTGCCCGACCTGGGAATCGAACCCAGAACCTCATGCTCAGCAGTAGTGCTTGCGAGCACTAGATCGACGAGGCAGTTCAAAAAACAAAATACTTAGTGCTCACCTTGCTTCGGGCCTAACTTCGGCATGACTCTGTCGCCGGGGGTTGTTATCGGCTTTTCCCAAGGCTGTACCATCGCCCCCTGCCTGATCAAACACATTAATGCTATTACTATTACCACTGATGGACTAAGGTGGGGGTGGCAGGGACGGTCCTCCCCGGGCCCCCAGTCCTGGGGACCCCAAATATTTAGAAACACTTTTGAATCAAATCCTAAAAAAGGCAACATAATTATGTTCAGTAAGAAGCAAATTCGTGTTGGAATACTTAAACAAAATATAAATTTAGGGTGATTAAATTTTCAAGTTCGCGGCTCGCTGTTGTTGACCTTCTTTTAATTGTTAAGCTTGTCTGAATGAGTCGGTAAAGTAACTATTATTTATGTATGAATAGTCCAAAGAAGACCTAGCCTACACAAGGTGGTGTGCTTAAATTTTCTGTAACTCAAACTCCTAAAGTTTCTTCATCTTTCGAAAACACTGGTCGGCAAAAAACGGAGCTGAACTGGGAGCAATGTGATTTTAATTGACTTTAGTGTGCTGAATCCAAATCTATTCACAGATTTATTCTATCACGAATAGTTTTTGAGATTTTTTCATTTAAATAAAATACTGATATTGACATATTAAATACATATTTATTTTGAAAAAAGTATAGAAATCTTCCACGTAAATGACTTCTATAATATAAATTAAAATCTTAAACGAATGAAAATACTAATATAACTTATAAAATCTCTACCAATAGACTATAGACAACCTCAACCAATACATGACGCTTAGGACAGCCACACCGCTTATAGAAGGCTGAACCGAACTCGCAACTCGTTAGGGCCAATTTTGATTATAGTGCTTCCTTGTAGTCTGTTGTTTACGAACACAAACCAACCAAACGTTAGTGATGGCTACCTTTTCCCTATGGACAGACTAACTGCAGGATACTTTGCATTGCTCTTGATATAGGCACTCTTCCAGGGAGTGGGGTAGGCTTACTAAGCACCCTTAACTAGATTGATAGTCGTTCTAAGGAACGCTAGGGACTGTGTCTCGTTAAATCACACCCGGCCCCCGTAGGCCTCTTACTGATAAAAAAATATAATATTTAGCGAGACACATAATTTGGATGCCCAGATAGAAAGGCTCCGTTGCTATAAATAGGTAGACAAGAATGGATGCACGGCTACTGATTACACTGAAAGTATCCTCTAAATTGGGTAGATTAAGGAATGCGAAGTGTCGATTTAAAATAACCACTTCGGTGTATAGCAAGGCAATCGTAAGGAATTCTGCAACCAACTGACGTTGCGGTACGCTTGCGCTAGTTTTGTATTGTCTTAGTAAGGGTGAGTAGCCCGTTATGAGGGGTTATTACTACTGTACGCGTCCAGCACTTCTGGAAACTTGTCTTGCTCAATGATAGAGGCACTTCGCAGTCCTTTAATTTAGGATTGAGTAAGAAATGCTTGAGTGTATGGAGCGTGTCCCGCTGGAATCGCAGCAGGTTCTCTCTTGGCCTATGCACGTAAGGAGTTGTGGTACACGGACGACGTAACAGCCGTTTGTAAAGCGGCCCTACGTCTCTGGGGTGCGTTACTCGATTATTGTAAGAACATTTAGTAACGTACCTAACTCAAAACAATGTATTCTCCAACGCAAGCGTTACGTGTCAATTACCCCTTTTGTATTCCTCTCATCTCTTGTAACTTTCATAATTAAAAGAAAAGTAGATTTCTTTTCCTTAATCGCCTTATCTATGAATTTCCAACTCTATTTTATATTGCAATTGTTTTCTTATTCCCTCCTTGCTCCCCAGCTTTCACGGGACAAGGCAAAACACTTCTTGGGAATTCATTACAATCGGTGGAAGAGTGTCCAGTCTGAAGCCGTGCTCTACAGAACAGGATGGTACTGTGGAGTACTGTTCTTCCAAACGTTTCCACATAATTAAGAAAAACGATCATTTTATCAGCCTAGGGTTATTTAGGAACAGTCAGAACATGCTTTTGCTCTGCTCTCACATAAAAAGCAAGAATATTTTGTGTATCCTCCCTGCTAGCCACTAATTTTAAATCGGCACATACATTCGACAAATAGCGATAGTACTGAATTCTATTGAGCAATTAACTTCATATTTTCGTAGGCCTTTCATATTTACTGCATGAGCTAATGGCACTGACGGATATTGATTTCCGTTATGTAGTAATGCTGCTTGCAGACACAGTTTGGATGACTCAATGAAGAGTCTCCCAGCCATTGGTTCCTCAGTATTTCTTGAAGAAGTTTTTGAGAATCAGTGCAATAAACTAAATCTAGATCTTTGGAAAACAATTGAGAGAACTGAGAATGTCTCTTCCTGAAAAATTAAATATTTGTGCCTTTTTAGGGTTCCGTATCTCGAAAGGAAAAAACGGAACCCTTATAGGATCACTTTGTTGTCCGTTCGTCCGTCTGTCTGTCAAGACCCTTTTTCTCAAGAACGCGTATGTATCAAGCTGGAATTTATATCAAATACTCAGGTCTACTGACACTTCGAGCTGTGAAAAAATCAAACTTCTGAGCCAACGCAATCAAAAGATACAGCCGTTTATGCCGCAATTTTTTCGTAAATTTTCGACACTCGCAAGGTAATCAAAACCTACAGGTTACTTCCCGTAAACTCAGAATCTTGAAATTTGGTACGAAGCGACGTCTTATAGCACCGATAAAGGAAAAATTGCGAAAACCGTAAATGTTTAGTTGCATCATATAATAAAAATATTTTTAATAATTTTAAATTATACGGAACGCTCGGTGCACGGTCTGACTCGCACTTGGCCGGTTTTTTTTAACAGATTCCACTGTTGTAATCTAGAAACTTTTTGGCCTTGGCTTTCAAAAGTTCCAAATCACGGACGAGATCATTTAGTTCAGATTGGTTGAGACCATGTGGTTCTTCTGTTAAACTATTGCCGGAACAATTAGACAAACAATTAGAGGAACACAAAAAAAATACATTGTTTTTTGAGATTGAATGTCTATTATTTAACGTTTTTGCTTCATTTGAGTCTGTTCGTTTATTTTATGCAAGAAAAAACAAACAGTGGAGTTTATTAGGATTTATTTAATAAAAAAATGCTCTTGTCTGAATTTTTTTTATGTTTTCTAATGCGTAAGAACAGAGTTAAAAAAAAAAGAGTTATTAGCGCGTGTTGCCTCCACGCGCCCTTAAAAGGGCTTGGATATGCCTAGCCATGCTCACCAAAAACAACCATCAAGCAAATTTTTCCGAAACAACGGCTTACGGTGGAGGCACCGTAAGCCGTTGTTTCGGAAAAATTTGCTTGATGGTAACGTTCTCCTCGATATCTCCACATCCTCTCCTTTCCTACCTATCCACATGGCATGCGCAAGCGCAGTAATCGCGCTTGCGCATGTCAGTTAGTTAGTATGGTGAACAATAGATGGCTATCTCCTTCTTACACATAGATAAATACAGAGCACAGCGAAATTTTTGTGTACTAACGTTCACTAATACCGCTGTCAGCATCGAAATGTAAACTATTCTAATGAAAACAAAAATTGCTTATAGCATCAAAACTGGACGTGCATATTTGGATTGATGTCCAGGGATTTATTTTATTTATTTAATTTAACTAATTAATTAATTAATGACATTATTTAAGGGTATAAAAGTAAAATTTCATATAGTTGTGATCATTAGTTTGCTAGTTATCCTTAGTCAACGACAAGAATGGCTAAAGTGACAATGTTGAAGAAAATCGAACACTGCGCTGTTATTAAATTCCTTGCCAAACAAGGAAAAAGTCAAAAAACTATTCAAGAGGAGATCAAGATTCTGCACCTACGTTATCTCATCATCATCTGCCTAGCGTATTCCCAGCTATGTTGAGGTCAGCTTCCAGTCTAACCGGATGCAGCTGAATAGTTATCTATGGTTGAAAAGTGGTCAAGTGCATTTAAAAGAGGCAGAGAGAGTTTTGAAGACGACACTCGCTCGAGCGGCCCGGTTACTGCCTCTACGGAAGAAAACGTGAAAAAAGTGGAGAAGGTTATACTGGAGGATGCCCGAATGAAGATCAAAATGATAGCAGAGATGACCCACCTATCATATTTTTCTTTACATTGATTTACATTCTATAATTGCTCTAACTCACACCCTGACTTACTTATTATTATTACTTGTTAATTTTGTATTATTATTTTTTATGAATTAAATTGTGCTCACATATTTATATACATAATTATGTATCTATAACATTAATTAATATCATGGTTTCATTTTTCATTTTTTTGCCAATTGTGGTATAGTAATTGTAATTTTATTTTCCACACACACATCACACATCGTCCTCGCATATTATAATTATATAATTAATGTAGGTATGCAAAATATTCTAAAACATTTTAAAAGAGTAACGGTGGAGTTTCTTGCCCATTCTTCTCTATACGAAAACTACCATTTGAAAGGGGCGACTAGAATCAATTTTACTGTAATTTTTGACCTTCAAAAGAGCCTTTTATGTGCCTACTTGAAATAAATTCTTTGACTTTGACTTACCAGAACTTGCCGTCGTATAATAATTTGCTCAGAAACTATGTGATGAGTCTAAAGTCCAGTCGATTATACTGTTATTAATATATCTATTTCACCATTCCTGAGAAAAAGGGTCTTAGGCGTCTTAGCAGACACACAGACGAACAAAAAGTTATCCTTTATGAAACCCTAAAAAAACGCTCTACTAGTACTAACTAGGACTAGTTATTTATATGTAGCGCATTTTGTCGCACTAGTGCGAGAATACAAAGTGAAAAGAACGCATGTTAAATACACTGCATTGTGAACATAAAAGCGGTGAAATAAGAGCCACTTTGCGAGCAAGTATGTTGAAAACATATTTTTGCTGGCCATAAAATATATATATATAATATAATACATTAGTAATTATTCATAATGACTACGGGACCACTTCCTGTGCTTTGTCCTACACGTACTTCGAAGGTTTTATGAATGTAAAGTGTTGTACAATACCTTCGCTTGCCACATGTTGATCGTTGCCAGAATCTAAAGCTACCCACTTGGAACCACTGGCCCCCTACACAAAGAGCTGGTGTCCTTTTCTTATGCCGGCTGGCTGTAGTAATCCTCGCACTCGAAGGCAGCACTTCCACTAAACATTGATCATTTAGTTAGCGTTCAGAAGTAATTCCTAGGGATTCCACCATTAATAACACCTAACTTAACTTTATCCAAACAGAGAGAAACACTTGATTTCATAAGCTTAAATGAAAGTCCAAACAAATTTAAAAGTAAAAAAAACGTTGCTTTTTGTTCATTGTTTGTATTTGTATTGCACCTCGACTGCCTCTAAATGACTGCGGCGGTGGCTGTGTGCCTGCAAC
This sequence comes from Apamea crenata, assembly GCA_949629185.1. NCBI lineage: Eukaryota > Metazoa > Arthropoda > Insecta > Lepidoptera > Noctuidae > Apamea > Apamea crenata. The sequence continues at coordinate 17,683,065 of OX451371.1, forward strand.
ACGACTGGGCAACAACTGTGTGCCTGCAACACGACTGGGCAACAACTGTGTGCCTGCAACACGACTGGGCAACAACCAAGGGTTGAGAGACACTCTATACCTACAAATTGCTTATCTACGCAAGTTGGTATAAAACAGCTTTTGCAATAATAATAATATAATAATATATCCCTGGACATTTCACACAGCACCATTTGTCCCAAGCTAAGCAACCTAATGCTTGTGTTATGGTAACAAGATGGCTGATAAACTACTTATATACAATTTTTTTTTTTGTAAATACATACATATTATAGATAGAAAAACACCCAGACTCGGAACAAATACATGTAGGTCATACAAATATTTGTTCCGTGCGGGAATCGAACCCGCGACACGCAGCGCAGCAGTCAATCGCTTAACCACTGCGCCAACCGTGCCGTCGAATATCAATACTAAGCTTATGAGTGATTAGCTGATTAGATACATTACATAATTACATCACGCATGCATTCCCCGAAAGGTTAGCTAGAGGTGTAGTGCAGTATAGGGGCGAGCATATGATGATGTTTACTTACTCATTAATAACAAAAGAAAAATAAAAAATAAAAATTCCATAGTTTAATACTTGGCAAAACTATGTAGAATCCATAAAATAATCCATAAAATATGGGCAACAACTGTGTGCCTGCAACACGACTGGGCAACAACTGTGTGCCTGCAACACGACTGGGCAACAACCAAGGGTTGAGAGACATATTGGAAATCTTGGTTCAAAATAAAACAAGCTATGGGCTTTTTATAACAGTTTAAATATATTATATAGTAGCCAATTTATAATAAACTATGAAAGGTTATATGTCAGTCAATTTGAAAAAGGAAAACCATAGAGGAAGGTAATACCAACCATAGAGACTATAATGAAGGTTCAACTAAAGATTGATTTTTGTAAATCAGTAAATCAAATAAATCAACACGCCCCCTCAAAAATTAATCTTCCAATTGCATAAATAAAATAAATCAACGTAAATACCAAATTGACCGGAACATATTCACTTTCTAGTGTTTGCTGGGAAATACATCTCATGGCCCAACATTTGTTGCTAAGGATTAAGGAAAACCCAGAAAACCTTAATCAGACCATTCCAATTTCATTAAATCATAAATCATTCTAAATAATAATGAAATTAATCACAAAAAAAAACAAAACAGTATCTTATTCCAAGCCCATTTTGCTTCTCATCTCTTGAAAGGTGATAGCAGGTAATGGCTTGGTCAGAATATCTGCCAACTGCTGACCTGTTGGAATGTAATTTAACTTTATTACATTTTTCTCAATCTGTTCCCTCGAAAAATGATACTTTATATCAATATGTTTTGTACGTTTGTGATTGGTTGGATTATTTGCAATGCTTATGCAGCCATTGTTATCCTCATAGATTATGATAGGTTTATCGATATCTATCTTAATACTAACTGCTAGTGATTTAAGCCACAATGCCTCCCTAGCAGCTTCATACAATGCCATATATTCCGCCTCAGTTGAAGAGGCGGCAACTGACATTTGTTTCTTTGTACTCCAGGTTATAGAACAGTGCTCGAAGAGCTTAAATAAATACCCAGTTGTACTTTTCCTGTCATTTGAATCACTGCCACCCCAATCTGAATCTACGTAACCACATAGAATATTATTGTACGCACATCTTTTATAACTTAATTTTAAATCAACAGTACCTTTCAAGTACCTAAGCACTCTCTTGAGACATTGCCAGAGTTCTTTATTATTTTTGTTCGTATACCTACTCAGTATATTAACACTTGTACTTAAATCTGGACGAGTGCATAGCATTACATACATTAAACATCCTATAACGTTTCGACATGGAGCATTATATTTTTCTTCAGAGTTTAATGCATCATAATTAAGTTTATATTCAATGGGTGTTTTGACAGGTTTACAATCGTGCATATTAAATTTATTTAATATCATTTTTATGTATACACTTTGATCTAATGTAATTTCATTCGCATGCCTTGTAATTTTTATACCAAGAAATAATTTTATCTCTTTTAAATCAGTCATTTTAAATTTACTCATTAAATACCTTTTAAAATTATTCATTGTTTCAATATCAGCGCATACTATAACTAAATCGTCTACATATAGAACGAGATAAATATTTTTATGTACATCTCCATTGTCTAGCAAATATATACATCTATCCACTGAAGAATTTTGAAAACCTTTTTCTTTAAGAGATCGTTCGAAAACTTCAAACCAACATCTAGCTGCCTGTTTCAGCCCATAAAGTGCTTTATTTAATTTACACACATAATTATTTGGACAAGAAATACCCTCAGGAACTTTCATATAAATATCTTCCTTTAATTCGCCATTTAAGAAGGCGGTTTTGACATCCATATGATGAACTAGTAAATTAAATTGATTCGCAAAACTAAGTATAAATCTGAAACTAGCTATTCTTGCTACTGGTGCGAAAGTTTCATTATAGTCCGTGAGGTATTCTTGACTGAAACCCCTTGCAACAAGTCGTGCTTTGTATCTTAAAGGTTTTCCAAATTCATCGTGTTTTATAGTAAATATCCATTTACAATCGACAATGTTTTTACTTTCAGGTCTTGGTACGAAAGTCCAAGTATTATTTAACTTTAGAGAACTTAATTCGTCCCTAATTGCGCTTTCCCACTGAGATCTGTCGTCTCGAGTTTTGATCTCTTCCAATGAATTTGGTATTTTACATAGAATAGACTGAGCACACAAAATGTAATCGTCATCATCGTCTTCATTATACAAAATAGGTGGACGATTTTTGAGCCTATTGCTTCTTCTAATCTCAGAATTATTATCTGTACTTTCTTTTGGTGAAGACAAGTTATCAGAAAGTGTATCAACTATTTGCTCCGATTCAATTAAATTATCATGGTTTAATTTGCGAATTTTACTAGGACATTCCTGTCCATCAGATTTAGATGTATCTGATATTAAACTGTCAGAGTTATGAGACTTTACCGGCACTGACTTGGATATTACATCATCAGTTTTGCCGTGAGAATTTTTAATATTCCCTTCAGACTTGAGGTCTGGCCTAGATTGAAGAAAACCAGTCTCATCAACAATAACATCTCTGACTATTACATATTTTTCGCATTCTGGGTTCCAAACTTTATATCCGTTTGGTTCATAACCCACTAGTATGCCTTTCCATGATTTTTCATCAAACTTGGTCTTACTGATTTTATTATGAACATAAACAGTTGAACCAAATACCTTCAAATATTTAATTTGAGGTTTCTTAGTATGCCACATTTCGAATGGTGTTTTTGTAAGTTTCAAAGCTTTAGTTGGGGTTAAATTAATTAAATAAACAGCAGTCAGTACTGCATCACCCCAAAACACTTTGTTTAATTGAGCACCGCTTATCATGGAACGAGCTTTTTCAGTAATGGTTCTGACCATACGTTCAGAAACGCCATTTAGCTGTGGTGTTCTCGGAACTGTTAAATGATAAGATATCCCTCTCTCTACACAATAATTTTTCATTTCAGTTGATAGATATTCGCCACCATTATCGCAGTATAAGCTGACTAATTTTAAATTAAACTTAGCTTCGCTTTTAGCCACGAAATCTTTAAAGGCAGCAAACACATCTGATTTATAGGTTAATAGGTACGTAACACAATAATGCGTATACTCATCAACAAAAAGTACAAAGTAGTTTTTGTTGTCGTTAGTTGGTGGAGTAATAGGTCCACAAACATCTGAGTGCACAATAAATAATGGCCGTTTAACATGACTTTTATCTTTGACCTGATTAAATGGAAGTCGACTCTGTTTCCCATTTATACAGGCCTCACACAACTCATCATCTGGCATTACAGTTTCGATTTGGCTGGTGTCATCAACCATTTTATTGTTTTTAATTTCGATGAATTTATTTTTACTAATATGACCAAAGCGTTGATGCCATAATTTGTACATATTTTTATTGCTGCATACTTGAGAAACAGATTGACACTTATTTACAGATGCCATTAAGTCTACAGCAATTAAATTATTTTTCAACATACCTTGCATAATGGTTTTATTATCCTTACGTATTTGGGCTCCTTGCTGGTCGAAAATGACTGTCAACCCAGCACGTTGCATTTTCGATACAGACAACAGGTTGTATGGTACCTCAGCACAGAAGAGCACATCCTCTAAAACTCCTTGAACGCCCGTGTGGCTGGTCACATACATCGTTCCCTTTTTGGTAGCTGAAATAAATGCACCATTTTTTGCAATAGAAATTCTTAATGGTGGTTGCAAGACGGTATAGCTAATGAAAAGATCTTCCCTGTTTATAATATGGTCCGATGCTCCAGAATCCAACAAGAAAGTAACTTTGCTTTCATCATTATCCGCCTGATAGTCTCCCATCATAAAAGCAAACCCAGAAAAATTGCTCGACGTGGAAGGTTCACTGGTCTCAACTGCCTGGAGCATCCTTGTCCTCTCTGTATTTTTTTGCTGCTGCTGTTGCTGAGCTCTTTTGAAGTAGAAGCAGTCGTTTTTTACATGCCCCTTGCGGCCACAGTGATAACACTTCAAGAACTGAGACTTCTTCTGCTTGTTATAGCTATTATTATTATTCTGGTTATAGCGATTATTCCCTTTATTATTTTGTGAATTATCGAATTTTCTTTTTCGAAATTCCTGTTTATTTCTCCGTTCAACTTGCAAAACTTTGACACTGGTATCACTGGACTCATTTTTCAACTTGACTTCATGATCCAAAAGCCTTGTTTTAACGAATGATAGCGTTAAATTATCTTCCGATAAAGTTTCGATCGCAGTTATCACGCCATCATAAGTTGCGGGTAGGGTGAGCAACAAATGAGCTATCTTATCAGTTTCTTCCAACTTCGCTCCGGCGCCTAACAATTCGGTAACCAAATCATCAAAAATCCTAAAATGTTTTATGAGTATGACGTCTCCTTGTAGTTTTAAATTCAACAATCTTTTTCGTAAGGCCAACTGAGTAGCAATACTTTTCCGTTCATACAAAACATCCAAACTTTTCAAAATATCTCTCGCCGTACTGTCTTCTTTCGCAAAACCGAGGAAGGAATCCGATAAATACTCAACAATAACACTTTTTGCTATCCGGTTATTTTTCTCCCACAAGTTGCCTCGAATTGTGGGGTCGTCGTCAATAACTTTTATCAAATCCATTTCACTCAACAATGACCGTATTCTAAATTTCCAGACACTGTATTTTTCACCATCGAATGGCTTGATATTACGTTTAGTTTTTAAATTCTCCATTTTTAAAATGTTCGTAACGGACTATTTTCTAATCACTTATATTGCAGTAAAAACGTAACCTGGGCCCATAACCTATTGGAAATCTTGGTTCAAAATAAAACAAGCTATGGGCTTTTTATAACAGTTTAAATATATTATATAGTAGCCAATTTATAATAAACTATGAAAGGTTATATGTCAGTCAATTTGAAAAAGGAAAACCATAGAGGAAGGTAATACCAACCATAGAGACTATAATGAAGGTTCAACTAAAGATTGATTTTTGTAAATCAGTAAATCAAATAAATCAACAAGACACTCTATACCTACAAATTGCTTATCTACGCAAGTTGGTATAAAACAGCTTTTGCAATAATAATAATATAATAATATAATAATATATCCCTGGACATTTCACACAGCACCATTTGTCCCAAGCTAAGCAACCTAATGCTTGTGTTATGGTAACAAGATGGCTGATAAACTACTTATATACAATTTTTTTTTTTGTAAATACATACATATTATAGATAGAAAAACACCCAGACTCGGAACAAATACATGTAGGTCATACAAATATTTGTTCCGTGCGGGAATCGAACCCGCGACACGCAGCGCAGCAGTCAATCGCTTAACCACTGCGCCAACCGTGCCGTCGAATATCAATACTAAGCTTATGAGTGATTAGCTGATTAGATACATTACATAATTACATCACGCATGCATTCCCCGAAAGGTTAGCTAGAGGTGTAGTGCAGTATAGGGGCGAGCATATGATGATGTTTACTTACTCATTAATAACAAAAGAAAAATAAAAAATAAAAATTCCATAGTTTAATACTTGGCAAAACTATGTAGAATCCATAAAATAAGTCCATCACAATTTGCTGCATCTGTAGGTACGTACCTACATAGCTCTTAGGTCTCTAAAATAATTTAATGTCAAAGTAATGTTGTAGAGTTAATTGATAGTTTTATGGTCGAGGCACGGCAGCTGGCGCACGAGGCGGCCTCGACGCCACGATAACAACGTTACATCATGCTCGTGCGCACTTCCTCGGGCCTTGCAAGCTAGTTTCATGCTAGTTCTGTGGTGACCTTCCAGGTCACTCGGATGTACAATTGAATGCACGTCAGTGGTAACAAAACCAGTACAAACTGACGTCGTATTCTGTTGAAACTCCGTATACCATGTCCGTGGCCGTTTTGCGTGGTGTTTTTTTTTTTGTGTTTGTTAGTTATTTGCGTGCCAAAAATTGCACACAGATCATATCATGAATTGTCAGTTTGTGACCATTTTACGGTTTTTAGTATTCTGCCAAAGTAGCCTTTTTCTTTTTCAGGGTCAAAATGTTACCACAGCCGTGCGGTGACTGTGCGTGATTCGCACACAATTTAGTCCTTAGCGAAATTCTTCGTTAGCCCTTTACTGATAAATTAAATTATTAAATTAAAACACTCGTTAAGGGCAGTCATACGTCCAAATCTGACAACCAGTCTTACCAGGAGGTATCGTGTTATTTAATAAATGGGTTGTGAAGGTCAATAAGGCAGTCACTACACGTAAAATAATGGCATTCAGCTGCATCCCGTTAGGTTGGAAGCCGACCTACCTATAACAAGGCTCAAGAAATTAGGTGGCTCGTTCAGATGCCAATGTATACGCTTTTACAATAAAGTTCCAAGCCCCGTTCAAGATCTAAGCCTTAATAAATACAAATCATACATTAAACGTACATAAGTTGTGCCAGAAAGCCTTTTATACCGTTAAGGATTATATCGGGGACAAAAAGGCTTGGGATTAAGGTGCTTCCAATGTTTACATATTGAATGTTTTTATTTTTTTTTCTGTCTTGTTGTTTTTTTTTTATTATATAGGTACACTTTGACGTTAATGAATTTTATATACAGGGTGGAAACTTTCAGCGGGGCAGTAAGGGGAAGTACCTTATCCGTTGCAGCTACGAGAAAGTGGTCTTAGGAGACTATCCATAATTTTTTATGAAATTTTGATCCCCATTCACAGATTTTCAATAAATATTACAGTTAGCAAGAAAATAACCATTTTACACAAAAACATTTTTTGATGCCAATCGATCCTGTTTTTAATACTGATCAAAAACTTCTATGGGACCAACCATCGTTGGAGTACTCAAAAAGTCACAAATTGCAGAAAACTTTTCCTGTTTTTAATACTGATCAAAAACTTCTATGGGACCAACCATCGTTGGAGTACTCAAAAAGTCACAAATTGCAGAAAACTTTTCCCTTACATTTTGTAAAGAATTTGTGTAACTGAAATACAAAAAATAAAATGAAAGACAAATGATCACGTAGAATTTTACACATATCAAAAAGAAGGCGTATTAATTTTCTTTTTTTATTAACTAACATAACTTGATGATGTTATTCTTATTTAAAATCTTGATGTTTCTTGCCCTAAGATATCAAGTGCTCGAAGTGACCGCCATTTTGGCGAATACATAAATTGATTCGTTTCTGTACCGACCTAGTGGCTGCTGACAATTTATTTGTATGAATTCCATACAAAATTGTGGTTAGTGAGTCTTTAGGTTTTTGAACACTATCGTATTGCTTTTTGTAAACCTCAGTTTTCAGGTAGCCCCACAAAAAGAAATCTAGAGGTGTCAGATCTGGACTACGCGCTGGCTAAGAAATAGGACCATGTATTCCTATCCATTGATCACCAAACTGTCGGTTCAAAGTCGAACGCGTACTGCGGCTGTTGTGAGGTGGAGCGCCATCTTGTTGAAAAAACATTCTTCTTGATTCCGACAGTGGTAAATCATCGACGAGGTTTTCAAGATTCTCTAATATTCTGTTGTTATAAATGTTGGAATTCAAGGTGCCTCCATAAAATTCCACCATTACCACCCGGTTCCACATTATACCACACAAACAATTAAAAAAAAATCGCACTTGATTATGTGTTTCGCGAAACCTGAGAGGATTTTCTCTACACCAATAATAGTGATTTCGCCGGTTGTACACTCCATTATTAGAAAAATTTGTTTCATCAGACCATAATATGAAATTTAGAAAATGGTAATCTCTGCTTATTTTTCCTCTTAACCACCTGCAAAAAGTAAGTCTTCGAGCGACATCCCCTGAATGTAAGGCTTGAACTAGTCGCCCCTGTCGGTAACATTTATAACCATACTTCTTCCATATCTTT